>JAVSCE010019311.1:0-538984 GCA_032199065.1 Smutsia gigantea | reverse complement strand
AGGAGGGCAAGACAAGGTTTTGCTGGGGTATGTCTCAGATGGCACCAATTTTAAGTTAGCATCTTTATCAATTGACAGTGTGTGAAGGGCAAAACTTCTTCCTTGAGGAATCATAGATGCAATTTTTTTTTGGTATCACTAATGTACAATAACTTGAAAAACATTATGGTTCCTAGACCCGCTATTATCAAGTTCCCCTCCCCACAGCTACATCATGTGGGCCAATCATAATGCCCCTTTTCCCCCCATATCCCTCTCTTCCCACCCATCCTCCCCAGTCTCTTTCCCTTTGGTAGCTGTTACTCCATTCTTGGGTTCTGTGACTGCTGCTGTTTTCTTCCTTCAGTTTTTTTCTAGGTTCTTATACTCCACATATGAGTGAAATCATTTGATACTTGTCTTTTCAGCTTGGCTTATTTCACTGAGCATAATAACCTCTAGCTCCATCCATGTTGTTGCAAATGTCTGGATTTGTTTTCTTCTTATGGCTGAATAATATTCCATTGTGTATATGTACCACATCTTCTTTATCCATTCATCTACTGATGGACACTTAGGTTGCTTCCATTTCTTGGCTATTGTAAATAGTTCTGCGATAAACATAGGGGTGCATCTGTCCTTTTCAAACTGGGCTGCTGCATTCTTAGGGTAAATTCCTAGGAGTGGAATTCCTGGGTCAAATAGTATTTCTATTTTGAGTTTTTTGAGGAACCTCCATACTGCTTTCCACAATGGTTGAACTAATTTGCAGTCCCACCAGCAGTGTAGGAGGGTTCTCCTTTCTCCACATCCTCACCAACATTTGTTGTTGTTTGTGTTTTGGATGTTGGCCATCCTCACTGGTGTGAGGTGATATCTCATTGTGGTTTTAATCTGCATTTCTCTGATGACTAGCGATGTGGAGCATCTTTTCATGTGCCTGTTGACCATCTGAATTTCTTCTTTGGAGAAGTGTCTGTTCAGCTCCTCTGCCCATTTCTTAATTGGATTATTTGCTTTTTGTTTGTGAGGTGCATGAGCTCTTTATATAATTCGGATGTCAACCCCTTATCGGATATGTCATTTATGAATGTATTCTCCCATACTGTAGGATGTCTTTTTCTTCTACTGATGGTGTCCTTTGCTGTACCGAAGATTTTTAGTTTGATATAGTCCCACGTGTTCATTTTTGCTTTTGTTTCCCTTGCTCGGGGAGATATGTTCATGAAGAAGTTGCTCATGTTTATGTCCAAGAGATTTTTGCCTATGTTTTTTTCTAAGAGTTTTATGGTTTCATGACTTAGATTCAGGTCTTTGATCCATTTTGAGTTTACTTTTGTGTATGGGGTTAGACAGTAATCCAGTTTCATTCTCTTACATGTAGCTGTCCAGTTTTGCCAACGCCAGCTGTTGAAGAGGCTTTCATTTCCCCATTGTATATCCATGGCTCCTTTATCATATGTTAATTGACCATAGTTTGGGTTAATGTCTGGACTCTATTCTATTCCACTGGTCTGTGGGTCTGTTCTTGTGCCAGTACCAAATTGTCTTGATTACTGTGGCTTTGTAGTAGAGCTTGAAGTCAGAGAGCGTAATTCCCCCTGCTTTATTCTTCCTTCTCAGAATAGCTTTGGCTATTCAGGGTCTTTTGTGGTTCCATATGAATTTTAAAACTATTTTCTCTAGTTCATTAAAGAATGCTGTTGGTATTTTGATAGGGATTGCATTGAATCTGTAGATTGCTTTAGGTAGCATAGCCATTTTGACAATATTAAATCTTCCTAGCCAAGAGCATGGGATGAATTTCCATTTATTAGTGTCCTCTTTAATTTCTCTTAAGAGTGTCTTGTAGTTTTCACGGTATAGGTCTTTCACTTCCTTGGTTAGGTTTATTCCTAGATATTTTATTCTTTTTGATGCGATTGTGAATGGAATTGTTTCCTGATTTCTCTTTCTGCTAGTTCATCATTGGTGTATAAGAACGCAACAGATTCCTGTGTATTAATTTTGTATTCCACACTTTGCTGAATTCAGATATTAGATCTTGTAGTTTTGGAGTGGATTCTTTAGGGTTTTTATGTACAATACCATGTCATCTGCAAACAGGGACAGTTTGACTTCCTCTTTGCCAATCTGGATGCCTTTATTTCTTTGTGTTGTCTGATTGCCATGGCTAGGACCTCCAGTACTATGTTGAATAGAAGTGGGGAAAGTGGGCATCCTTGTCTTGTTCCTGATCTTAGATGAAAAGCTTTCAGCTTCTCATTGTTAAGTATGATGTTGGCTGTGGGTTTGTCATATATAGCCTTTATTATATTGAGGTACTTGCCCTCTATACCCATTTTGTTGAGAGTTTTTATCATGAATGGATGTTGAATTTTGTCGAATGCTTTTCAGCATCTATGGAAATGATTGGGTGGTTTTTGTCCTTGTGTTTGTTTATGTGGTGGATGATGATAGATTTTCGTGTGTTGTACCATCCTTGCATCCCTGGGATGAATTCCACTTGATCATGATGGATGATCTTTTTGATGTATTTTTGAATTTGGTGTGCTAATATTTTGTTGAGTATTTTTGCATCTATGTTCATCAGGGATATTGGTCTGTAATTTTCTTTTTTTGTGGTGTCTTTGCCTGGTTTTGGTATTAGAGTGTTGTTGGTCTCATAGAATGAGTTTGGGAGTATTCCCTCCTCTTCTACTTTTTGGAAAACTTTTAGGAGGATTGGTATTGGGTCTTCACTAAATGCTTGATAAAATTCAGCAGTGAAACCATCTGGTACAGGAGTTTTGTTCTTAGGTAGTTTTTTGATTACCAGTTCAATTTCTTTGCTGGTAATTGGTCTGTTCATATTTTCTGTTTCTTCCTGGGTAAGCCTCGGAAGGTTGTATTTTTCTAGAAAGTTGTCCATTTCTTCTAGGTTATTCAGTTTGTTACCATATAATTTTTTATAGTATTCTTCATAATTCTTTGTATTTCTGTGGTGTCTGTAGTGATTTTTCCTTTCTCATATCTGATTCTTTTTATGTGTGTAGACTCTTTTTTTCTTGATAAGTCTGGCTAGGGGTTTATCTATTTTGTTTATTTTCTTGAAGAACCAGCTCCTGCTTTCATTGATTCTTTCTATTGTTTTATTTTTCTCAATTTTATTTATTTCTGCTTTAATCTTTATTATGTCCCTCCTTCTACTGACTTTGGGCCTCATTTGTTCTTCCTTTTCTAGATTCATTAATTGTGAGTTTAGACTGTACATTCGCGATTGTTCTTCTTTCTGAGGTAGGTCTGTATTGCAATATATTTCCCTCTTAGCACGGCTTTCGCTGCATCCCACAGATTTTGTGGTGTTGAATTATTGTTGTCATTTGTCTCCATATATTGCTTGATCTCTGTTTTTATTTGGTCATTGATCCATTGGTTATTTAGGGGCATGTTGTGAAGCCTCCATGTGTTTGTGGGAGTTTTTTGTTTTCTTTGTGTAATTTATTTCTAGTTTCATACCTTTGTGATCTGAGAAGTTGGTTGGTACAATTTCAATCTTTTTGAATTTACTGAGGTTCTTTTTGTGGCCTTGTATATGATCTATTCTTGAAAATGTTTCATGTGCACTTGAGAAGAATGTGTATCCTGTTGCTTTTGGATGGCGTGTTCTGTAGATGTCTGTTAGGTCAATCTGTTCTAATATGTTGTTCAGTGCCTCTGTCTCTTTATTTATTTTCTGTCTGGTTGATCTGTCCTTTGGACTGAGTGGTGTGTTGTGGTCTCATAAAATGAATGCGTTGCATTCTATTTGCCCCTTTAATTCTGTTAGTATTTGTTTCACATATGTAGGTGATCCTGTGTTGGGTGCATAGATATTTATAATAGTTATATCCTCTTCTTGGATTGACCCCTTTATCATTATGTAATGTCCTTCATTGTCTCTTGTGACTTTCTTTGTTTTGAAGTCTATTTTGTCTGATACAAGTACTGCAACTCCTGGTTTTTTCTCACTATTAGTTGCATGAAATATCTTTTTCCATCCCTTTACTTTCAGTTTCTATATGTCTTTGGGTTTGAAGTGAGTCTCTTGTAGGCAGCATATAGATAGGTCTTGTTTTTTTATCCATTCAGTAACTCTATGTCTTTTGATTGGTGCATTCAGACCATTTACATTTAGGGTGATTATCGATAGGTATGTACTTATTGCCATTGCAGGCTTTAGATTCGTGGTTACCAAAGGTTCAAGAACCCTTTCAAGCTTTGCTCCTGGTAATTAATTAGAATCAAAAAAGTTTATCCGTTGCTCTTAAGACCCTTTTTGCTTCATGCTCAGCAGCTTTCCTTAAGGCCGCGTGGGTCTTTTTGGTTGTTATTTGCATTTTTATTTGATGTTTCAAATATAAAAAAATGTCAACCATCATGGCTAAGTCCAGTTTTGCCGCATTATCCAATTGTGTGATTGACAGAAAATTGAATGGCACTTGCCTGTTTGGAAGTTTTCACTTGTTTAAACACAAAACAAGACTGACATGCAGGATAGTGCTGCGTCAAATCTGAAAGTCAATTTACAAACTAGTTATCATTTTAGGAGGCACATGGGACAAAAGTTTAGCTGCCCAATTATAACCAACTACTCCATAGAAAACACAAGAGTCCAAACCATCTGTAAACTTTGCAGTGCATAACGGCCCTGAAAAAAGTAATCTTTCTGACCTGTACCTGGACTCAGTAAGGATCTTCAGATATTAAGATCTTTAGTATTAAATAGGGCTCAGAAAAACCAAGCAGTAGATAATTTGGCTTATTCTGTCCCTTAGTTTCCTCTTTTTCTCCAATTCTTCAATAAACCCTACACCCCCTTTTGATGTATATGGTCTTCCCGATTCTGCCCCAATCTCTCAGCTTCTGGAGAGTCTAATCTTTCCCCACTGGTGCCCTAGTCACTCAGCTTCTGGAGAGTCTAAACTTCCCCCAATTTTGACCTAGACACTCACCTTCTGGAGGGTCTAGTAATTCCCCACAGGAGCCCTAGTCACTCACCTTCTGGATGGTCTAATCTTTCCTCACTGGTGCCCTTGTCGCACAGCTTCTGGAGAGTCTAATCATTCCCCTCTGGAACCAAACAATAGACTCCTGGAACCTTCCAAATGGTCATGACTCTCCTATGATGTAGGGTGGGTGGGGCAGCATGTCACAGTGGGGTGGGTGGCAATGGTCATTTACCAGAGTTCAAAGGCTAGATGGGTGCGTGTGTTTTATGTCTGAGTCTTCCCTTTGGTGGTAGCCAGTTCAATGGGTGCGATCTCTGGGTAGTACGAAGGCGTAGCCCCTGTGTTTTATTTTCTGGTGGATTGAGCTGCCTCTCGGCCCAAGAGTGGCTATGGGAAACCGGGTTCTAAGGCACTAGTCTGATCCCTTCACCAGAACAAGAACACTTTCAAGCTTTGCTCCAGGTAATTAGAATCAATAAAGGTTATCCGTTGCTCTTAAGTCCCTTTTTGCTCCTTGCCCAGCTGCTTTCCTTAAGGCCCCATTGGCATGAACGGAGCTGCGTAACTGCCCCGAAAAAAGTAATCTTTCTGACGTGCCGCCTGGACTCTGCAAGGATCTTCAGATATTAAGATCGTTAGTATTAAATAGGGCTCAGAAAAACCAAGCAGTACATAATTTGGTTCATTCTGTCCCTTAGTTTCCTCTATCCTCCAATTCTTCAATAAACAGTAATCCCCCCATGCTGATGTATATGGTGGTCCCAATTCTGCCCCTATCACTCAGCTTTTAGAGAGTCTAATCTTTCTCCACTGGTACCCTAGCCACTCAGGTTCTGGAGAGTCTAATCTTTCCCCACTGGTGCCAGAGACACTCAGCTTCAGGAGAGTCTAATCTTTCCCCACTGGTGCCTTAGTCACTCAGGTTCTGGAGAATCAAATCTTTCCCCAATGGTGCAGTAGTCACTCAGCTTCTGGAGAGTCTAATCTTTCCCCACTGGTGCCCTCAGATTCTGGAGAGTCTAATCTTTCCTCACAGGTGCCATAGCCACTCAGCTTCCGGAGGGTCTAATCTTTCCCCACTGGTGCCCTTGTGGCTCAGCTTCTGGAGAGTCTAATCTTTCCCCACGGGAACCAACCAATAGACTCCCTGAACCTTCCAAACGGTCATGACACTGCTATGGCACAGGACTGGTAGGGCAGCATGTCACAGTGGGGTGGGTGGCAATGGTCATTTATCCAGAGTTCAAAGGCTAGATGGGTGCATGTGTTCTATGGCTGAGTCTTCCCTTTGGTGGTAGTCAGTTCAATGGTTGTGATTTCCAGGTAGTATGAAGGCGTAGCCCCTGTTTTATTTTTCTTGTGGATTGAAATCCCTCCTGGCCCAAGAGTGGCTATGGGAACCCAGGTTCTAACTCAGTAGTCTGATACCATAACCAGAACAAGAACCCTTTCAAGCTTTGCTCCAGGTAATTAGAATCAGTAAAGGTTATCCGTTGCTCTTAAGTCCCTTTTGGCTCCATGCCCAGCTGCTTTCCTTAAGCCCCATGGGCATGAATGTAGGTACATAACTGCCCTGAAAAAAGTAATCTTTCTGACCTATAGCCTGGACTCAGTAAGGATCTTCAGATATTAAGATCTTTAGTATTCAATAGGGCTCAGAAAAACCAAGCAGTAGATAATTTGGCTCATTCTGTCCCTTAGTTTCCTCTTTTTCTCCAATTCTTCAATAAACCCTACACCCCCTTTTGATGTATATGGTCTTCGCGATTCTGCCCCCATCTCTCAGCTTCTGGAGAGTCTAATCTTTCCCCACTGGTGCCCTTGTCACTCAGCTTCTGGAGAGTCTAAACTTCCCCCAATTTTGACCTAGACACTCACCTTCTGGAGGGTCTAATAATTCCCCACTGTTGCCCTA
Organism: Smutsia gigantea; assembly: GCA_032199065.1. Classification (NCBI taxonomy): domain Eukaryota; kingdom Metazoa; phylum Chordata; class Mammalia; order Pholidota; family Manidae; genus Smutsia; species Smutsia gigantea. Next base: position 532,120 of record JAVSCE010019311.1, on the reverse strand, counting down.
GGCACTCATGTTCTGGAGAGTCTAAACTCCCCACTGGTGCCCTAGTCACTCACCTTCTGGATGGTCTAAACTTTCCACACTGGAACCAACCAATAGACTCCCGGAACCTTCCAAATGGTCATGACTCTGCTATGACGTAGGGTGGGTGGGGCAGCATGTCACAGTGGGGTGGGTGGCAATGGTCATTTAACAGAGTTCAAAGGCTAGATGTGTGCATGTGTTTTATGTCTGAGTCTTCCCTTTGGTGGTAGTCAGTTCAATGGGTGTGATCTCTGGGTAGTATGAAGGCGTAGCCCCTGTGTTTTATTTTCTGGTGGACTGAGCTCCCTCTCGGCCCAAGAGTGGCTATGGGAAACCGCGTTTTAAGGCACTAGTCTGATCCCATTACCAGAACAAGAACACTTTCAAGCTTTGCTCCAGGTAATTAGAATCAATAAAGGTTATCCGTTGCTCTTAAGTCCCTTTTTGCTCCTTGCCCAGCTGCTTTCCTTAAGGCCCTTTGGCATGAAGGGAGCTGCATAACTGCCCTGAAAAAAGTAATCTTTCTGACCTGCCGCCTGGACTCTGTAAGGATCTTCAGATATTAAGATCTTTAGTATTAAATAGGGCTCAGAAAAACCAAGGAGTACATAATTTGGTTCATTCTGTCCCTTAGTTTCCTCTATCCTCCAATTCTTCAATAAACAGTAATCCCCCCATGCTGATGTATATGGTCGCCCCGATTCTCCCACTATCACTCAGCTTCTAGAGAGTCTAATCTTTCCCCACTGGTGCCCTAGACACTCAGGTTCTTTAGTGTCTAATCTTTCCCCACTGGTGCCAGAGCCACTCAGCTTCCGGAGAGTCTAATCTTTCCCCAATGGTGCAGTAGTCACTCAGCTTCTGGAGAGTCTAATCTGTCCCCAGTGATGCAGTAGTAACTCAGCTTCTGGAGAGTCAAATCTTTCCCCACTGGTGCCCTAGTCACTCACCCTCTGGAGTGTCTAATCTTTCTCCACTGGTGCCCTTGTCACTCAGCTTTTGGAGAGTCTAATCTTTCCCTCTGGAACCAACAAATAGAATCCAAAAACCTTCCAAAGGGTCATGACTTTGCTTTGACATAGAATGTGTGGGGCAGCATGTCACAGTGGGGTGCATGGCAATGGTCATTCATGCAGAGTTCAAAGGCTAGATGGGTGCGTGTGTTTTATGGCTGAGTCTTCCCTTTGGTGGTAGTCAGTTCAATGGGTGAGATTTCTGGGTAGTATGAAGGCGTAGCACCCGTGTTTTATTTTCTGGTGGATTGAGGTCCCTCTCGGCCCAAGAGTGGCTACGGGAACCCAGGTCCTCAGGCAATAGTCTGATCCCATTACCAGAACAAGAACCCTTTCAAGCTTTGCTCCTGGTAATTAATTAGAATCAAAAAAGTTTATCCGTTACTCTTAAGACCCTTTTTGCTTCATGCTCAGCAGCTTTCCTTAAGGCCGCGTGGGTCTTTTTTGGTTGTTATTTGCATTTTTATTTGATGTTTCAAATATAAAAAAATGTCAAGATTCTTACACCAATTATCTCAAATGAGACCATGCAATGCAATTTAAAAGTGTATACAACCATCATGGCTAAGTCCAGTTTTGCCGCATTATCCAATTGTGTGATTGACAGAAAATTGAATGGCACTTGCCTGTTTGGAAGTTTTCACTTGTTTACACACAAAACAAGACTGACATACAGGATAGTGCTGCGTCGAATCTGAAAGTCAATTTACAAACTAGTTATCATTTTAGGAGGCACATGGGACAAAAGTTTTGCTGCCCGATTATAACCAACTACTCCATAGAAAACACAAGAGTCCAAACCATCTGTAAACTTTGCAGTGCATAACGGCCCTGAAAAAAGTAATCTTTCTGACCTGTACCTGGACTCAGTAAGGATCTTCAGATATTAAGATCTTTAGTATTAAATAGGGCTCAGAAAAACCAAGCAGTAGATAATTTGGCTTATTCTGTCCCTTAGTTTCCTCTTTTTCTCCAATTCTTCAATAAACCCTACACCCCCTTTTGATGTATATGGTCTTCCCGATTCTGCCCCAATCTCTCAGCTTCTGGAGAGTCTAATCTTTCCCCAATTTTGACCTAGACACTCAACTTCTGGAGGGTCTAGTAGTTCCCCAATGGTGCCTTAGTCACTCACCTTCTGGATGGTCTAATCTTTCCTCACTGGTGCCCTTGTCACACAGCTTCTGGAGAGTCTAATCATTCCCCTCTGGAACCAAACAATAGACTCCTGGAACCTTCCAAATGGTCATGACTCTCCTATGATGTAGGGTGGGTGGGGCAGCATGTCACAGTGGGGTGGGTGGCAATGGTCATTTACCAGAGTTCAAAGGCTAGATGGGTGCGTGTGTTTTATGTCTGAGTCTTCCCTTTGTTGGTAGTCAGTTCAATGGGTGTGATCTCTGGGTAATATGAAGGCGTAGCCCCTGTGTTTCATTTTCTGGTGGATTGAGCTCCCTCTCGGCCCCAGAGTGGCTATGGGAAACCGGGTTCTAAGGCACTAGTCTGATCCCTTCACCAGAACAAGAACACTTTCAAGCTTTGCTCCAGGTAATTAGAATCAATAAAGGTTATCCGTTGCTCTTAAGTCACTTTTTGCTCCTTGCCCAGCTGCTTTCTTTAAGGCCCCATTGGCATGAACGGAGCTGCATAACTGCCCCGAAAAGAGTAATCTTTCTGACGTGCCGCCTGGACTCTGCAAGGATCTTCAGATATTAAGATCGTTAGTATTAAATAGGGCTCAGAAAAACCAAGCACTACATAATTTGCTTCATTCTGTCCCTTAGTTTCCTCTATCCTCCAATTCTTCAATAAACAGTAATCCCCCCATGCTGATGTATATGGTGGTCCCAAATCTGCCCCTATCACTCAGCTTTTAGAGAGTCTAATCTTTCCCCACTGGTGCCCTAGTCACTCAGGTTCTGGAGAGTCTAATCTTTCCCCACTGGTGCCGGAGCCACTCAGCTTCCGGAGAGTCTAATCATTCCCCACTGGTGCCCTAGTCACTCAGGTTCTGGAGAATCAAATCTTTCCCCAATGGTGCAGAAGTCACTCAGCTTCTGGAGAGTCTAATCTTTCCCCACTGGTGCCCTCAGGTTCTGGAGGGTCTAATCTTTCCTCACTGGTGCCATAGCCACTCAGCTCCAGAGGGTCTAATCTTTCCCCACTGGTGCCCTTGTCACTCAGCTTCTGGAGAGTCTAATCTTTCCCCACTGGTGCCCTAGTCACTCACCCTCTGGAGGGTCTAATTTTTCTCCACTGGTGCCCTTGTCACTCACCTTCTGGAGTGTCTAATCTTTCCCCACTGGAACCAACCAATAGACTCTCCAAACCTTCCAAACGGTCATGACTCTGCTATGACATAGGATGGGTGGGGCAGCATGTCACAGTGGGGTGGGTGGCAGTGGTGATTTATGTAGAGTTCAAAGGCTAGATGGGTGTGATTTCTGGGTAGTATGAAGGCGTAGCCCCTGTGTTTTATTTTCTGGTGGATTGAGCTCCCTCTCCGCCCAGGAGAAGCTGTGGGACCCCGGGTCCTGAGGCAGTCATCTCATCCCATCCTTTCATTAAAGAATGGCTTTGCTCACACATGATCCGTTGATTATGGGACAGGGATAGGCAATTGACCTCAGCCAATACAGATTCTTTGGTCTTGCCTGCTGTAGCTATTGGAAAAGACTGTTTGATTGTGGTGAAGTTCCTCATCTGGTAGCATGGGATTTAGGTGATTGGCAGAATACTGCCACTTAAATAAGGAGAAATGCCCATTCAGGGAGAGGAGGGTGAGGGATGAAGCCCTGAGGACACTGGTGAAACTTCTGGATTCAGCCATGCCTTAAACCTCAGATTTTTAGTTCCATAAAGCAACATCTTTTTTTTTTAATTTTGCTGTAAATTTATACATTAGCTTAACTTCAGGTCACTTGCCGCTACAGAGTTCTAATTATCAGTAGTGAGCCTTCTGCATTGCAGAGACCCAGTCTCTTACATTTTTAAGATTAACTAGAAGTACTGATGAACTCTAGGACATTATTCTGAAACTCTACTTTGTTTACTAGTTCGTACTATTTAGCTTATCCTGTAGCCACAGAAATCTATTGACACAGCTGTTTATTAGAGAATAACTAAAGACCTAATAATGTAAATTAACTAAAATTGCTATGTAAAGTAGAACTACCAAAATTTGTACAGTCGATCTTGGAAAGACAGCATGGGAGGAAAGGTAATTCAGTAGGCAAATCTCAAGGGTGAAAAACTGAAGAAAACATCTTCCCCTCTGCAAAGTTCCACCATGTCCTTGTCAGGCACCACTTGCCTTCTCTTTCCAAGGATGTGTTTTGGGGATCAGTGGGGCAATAAGCCCGCTGTCTCAAATGTGAGAGATGGAAATAAGAACCATCTTAGCTCGCACAAGATGCCCCTGTTCAGTATCCTGGGTAGTATGTTGATTAGGAGATCTGGCTTTATAAAGCTTATGTGGAGAAACAAGTAGCCCAGCAGACTGATGAAAAAGAGGGTGATGAAAAAGAGGAACTGAAAAATCCTGAAAAGAGAAAGCCAAGAAACTGTTAGCCAGATGTTAGAAAACCTGGGACAAAATACTAAGTCATACCTAAATGCACATCTGGTTCCTTCTTGATATTCAAAGTCTCCCACTAAATGTTGTCTCTGTTCCCAGCAACCCCTTGTAAATGTGGTCCTTCCCTTATGCTGGCTTGCTAGTTACTGTCTTCCATCACTGTGTTTTATTTTCTTTTAGTATTTATCACTATCCGAAATTATCTTGTGAAGTAGTCACACCAGTTTATACCCCACCAGCAGAGAATACATTTCTGTGGATCTATACCTTCTCCAACACTTACCATCAATTTTTTTAAAGTTTCACTAATCAAATGGGTGTAAAGTAATATCTCATTATGGTGTTGACTTGTATTTCCCTGAAGAACAGTGTTGCTGAATATCTGTGCATAGGTTTATTGGTCTTATGTGTTCCTCTTGCCCATTTATCCACTAGGTTGTTTGAGCTTTTCTTACTAAGTGATAAAAGTTCTTTATATGTTGTTGATGTCAATCCTTTTCCGTGTGTACTTTGAATATCTTCCCTCTACTCTCTAACTTTCACTTGCTCTAAGTGTTGAAGAGCAAAAGTTAATAATTTTTAAATAAAGTCTAGTTTATCAACCTTTCCTTTAATTAGAATCAATCCTTTTCATGCCGTGTTAAAAAACCATGCCCTGTACCAAGGCCTAAAAGATACACCTATCTTCATTGAGAGTTTGTAGCAGTTTAAATATATGTTCACAAATTCTTTGATACTCCTCTCATTTAGTGATTTCCCTCCATTGGGATGTGGACTGGACTTCATGGCTCATTTCTAAAGAATACAATTTTGTGGAAGGGACAGTATATGGCTTCCTAGGCTAGGTACTAAAGACACTGCAGCTTCTTCCTCACTCTCAGGAGAAAACCAGCTGTCATGTTGGGAGGAAACACAACCAGCCCTGTGGAAATGTCCATGTGATGAGGAACTGAGACCTCTTGCCAAAATCCAGCAAGAAGGCCAGTGTGAAAATAGATCCTCTCGCCCCAGCCACACCTTCTAATTACTGTTAAGTTTGGCCAACATCTTATCTGTAGCCTCATAACACACCTGGAGCTACAACTACCCAGCTAAATGACTCATAAATTCCTGACTCACAGAAACTATGGGATGATAAATGTTTATTATTTGAAACTAGTAAGTTTTGAGGTAATTCGTTATGTGGGAATAGATAACTCATGCTGAATGTTAAAGATACCTTTCTTTCTTTTTGTGGACATTTAAGTCCTTAACACACTGGGCTTGCTTTATGTATGTGCTGAATGTTAGTGAATTTTAAAGATTCCCTTCTTTCTTTTTGTGGACATTTAAGTCCTTAACACATTGGGCTTGCTTTTTGTATGTGCTGAATGTTAGTGATCTGATCTCATTTTTGTCTTATTTGGATAACAGTTTTTCCCTACCATAGTTTTGAACGATTCTTCCTTTCCCCTATGACATATAATTAGTGCCACATATCAAAGGTCTAAATGTGCACTGTTTCTAAGCTCTCTTTTTGTTCTGTTTCACAGTTCAGTTTTCCTAGTCTTGTCCCAATAGTACACCAGCATAATTATTGTAGCTTCATAGTAAGTTCTGATATCTGAAATGGCATATTCCCCACTTCTTGCTCTTCTTTAAAATTTCCAGGTTATCTTTGACCCTTTGCTCCTCCAAATATAGTGTATTTTAGAATGATTTCATTCAATTCCATGAAAAATCTTTTGGGGAGTTTGATTGGAATTGAATTGACTATTTATCAACTGGAGACAACTGATATATTTCTGATATTAAGGCTTCCTATCCATGATCATGGTATTTCTCTTCTTTCATTCATGATACTTTTAATATTTCCTAATACATTTCTCTAAGCTTCCCTATAGTGGTCTTGATTTCTTCTTTAAATGATGAATTTTTTTGCCCTTGTTGTGTTACTATGATATGCATGAGCAAACCTTATCCAGCTGTTCTGGGCTACCTCCAGCCCCAGGACAAATTCATTACCACCTGCACTCACTAGTCAGAGAGAACCCCTTCCCCAGTTCTGTTAAGTTTTTCTTTACAGTTGATCTTAGAGCCAGGAACCAGGATCCATTCTAGCAAAGTATCTTAGAATTAGAATCAGAAGCCCTTTACAAACCTCCTTCCTCCTTCCTACAGATCTCCTTGAAGCTGGATTCAATATTCGTAAGGAGGTTCTGGATGACATTCCCAGGGAAAATTTTAGGAATAACCAACTTTTTCATCTTTTGAGTCAGTGACCAGCATACCAGTGCCCCACAGAATGGTGGAGTGAAAGAAGAGGAAGGATACTTGTCGTTTGATGAACTAAACTTGTACATTCTCCTCCAGATTACCAACTCTCATGGGTGATTCCATGCTGGGTACTGATGTTAAAAGTATAGGTGAAGGCAGTCCTAGGAGTTCTAGGGAAAATTCTACTAGTTGTCCCAGGAACACTATATGTAGGGATATCAAAATATGTAGTACTTCATTTATCTTGGAGGAAGGGCTATCCCCCTTAAGCCAATTTTCCAGACAACTGGAAATTACCTTTAAACACCAATAATTTTATGGTAATCATTTTGATGGAACTCTTTCTAAATCTTATTTTATACCACTTTGGATATATGTTTCTCTATGCCTTCTTAAACAGATTATATTGAACATAATTTGACCTTTTCTTGAAAATGCAAGGGCTTCATGAATACAAATTTTACTTTGCTGTCACAGTGATTCCCTTAGACCTAATATGCACTCAGTTGTTTGACTCTTGAGTTCTTACTCACTTTAACAAATATTTTTGAGCAATTAGGATGTGCTGGATACTGTTAGGTGCTATATCTCTTTTTCATAATCATTTCCTCTGTCTTTTATCTGTTATTAGGCAGCAGTATACTTGCATTAGAAGTTCTCTCTCTATCTATGTATGTATATATTTTTTGTGTCAGGGTAAAGAACTGACATCGTAACAAGGTTTGAGGGAGGCATGTCTCATACAATAGGGTGAAAACCCAATCACCATGCTTACAAACCCCATTTCTAATCTACGGATTCTACTGGGGATCCAGATACATCAAGTGAATTCAGATGGTTAAGGGAAGGAGGGAGTAAGTATGAGAATCAGAAAGATTCCGGTTTCTGATTACTACTAGGCCGTTGGCTGCTAATACTGGAAAGGGAGATTAGTAATGCTTTTTGGCAAGAAGTCATAACATTAGAACTGAGAAATTTGGTCACTGATGGAAGTACTTTGTTGACTGTGTGTGTGTGTGTGTGTGTGTGTGTGTGTGTGTGTGTGAGTGTGTGAGTGTGTGAGTGTGTGAGGGTGTATACAAGGTTCTCCTTGATGTCTGTAGGATGGCTAGTAGATCTCCCAGTTTTCAGGAAGTTTACTCAAAGTTATTTACTTGCCTTTTACAGAGCCATGTTCCCTTCTTTCGGAGAGAATTGTCCTGAGAGAAGAAGAAAGGATATTGATAAATAAGCAATTTCTGGAAGCTATCATCACTGTCAATTAATATTCAGTGAGCCATTAGTTATATGTTACATTTAAATACCATACAAATTTTTTTCATAAGCACAAACAGATGAAAATTTCAAAGACAATGTATATACGTATATATGCAAATATGTGTGTGTGCATTTTATTTATTTATACATATATATATTTACACATTTATGTATAATTTTGTATCACCTTCTTACATACTGATAAGAATAAAGGCAGGCACGGAAATGTAAAGTATATTGGCCCACGGTCATACAGCTAGTAAGTGGTAGGGCCAGGCCTGAAGCCTGGGGCCTCTGGGAATCCACATTCTGGGCTCTCATAACTACTCGCTTAGCTTCTGCTCAGCCACTAACCCTTAGAGGAATGAACAGGCTATGGAAACCTGAGATAAGTTTTAAAAGGTATAAAAATGTAAAAATGAAGATATATCCTGAATTTCTGTGGCATTTCTTTTACAAAATATTTTCTTAATTATCTCATTTTCCTTTTAACTTGGGAGATAAAAAGAAAGAGGAATTAAGATCACATTTTAAAACTGTGTAAATAAGGCTCATAGAATTGGAATTATGAGAAACTTTCTGGGTTACAAATTTGGTTCTATAGCTTGAGTCAGATTAGGCGACGTGCTTAGGTAGTCTCTCTGTAAAGGCAGCTCAAACACAGGGCACTGAACCATCGTGGGACTCATAATCTTGATGAAGACACACTGTTTTTCCTCTGATGGGTAGTCAGATGAATACTTTGATGAACCATTGGGGATAGATGCTGGGACATATCAGAAAGTATGCTAAGCCTCATTCTAGAGAGGGCTAGTCCAGTTAACTTTTTAGCTGAGTAGAATATGCAAGACTGGGGCCAGAATAACTTGTTCAGGACAGTTGAAGTCATGGTCACTGCGGGCATGTCTAACATATACCCAAACATCTGGATGACCCCAGGGAAAACGGTTGATCATTCATATTTGCTTTTTTAGGAAAAGAAGACTTCTTTTTCTTTCTGAGATTATCAAGACCATGTATTTCATGCCAAAAAATTTCTGGTGAATGTCAACCTTGCCTCTAAAACCAGTATACATTACAAAAATAAAGTTAAACAAAAGTTTATCTTTTAGCCCTACGGACTTGCTACCACAAAATGCCAAACAGGCAAAGAGCCCTGATGCTCTTCATCCAATCCTATGTCCTTCTGACCTTTGCACATGTGCTGGTGACGTCATGATTTTAAATATGAACAGACTTGAAGCTGTGTCATACAGAACCGATGACTTCTTATGTTAAGTCATGGGGCAACTCTGATCAGATAGTGACAGATAATCCTGGTGCTCTGTGATTTGAAAGATTCGGGACCACATTGGGGGTCATCTAGAAAGAGTTCTGTGATTGCTGGAGATGGGGTGTGTGTGTGTGGTGTATGTGTCATGTATTGGCCTCTTCTCTGTAGAGCGTACCCTCAGTTAATGTTCCATCTTGCTTCCATTCTGAACCTTCTTCGGTCTTAGACTAGTTTCTAATAGGACATGTCGTTTGCATGGCTGTGAGAGAGGGAAGACAATTGTCCTCTTTGTTTCAGGTTGGAATGCTTTGAAATTATATCTAGTACTGTTCTTGGAAAATGCACATGGGAAAATGTGCGTATGTTTGGTGGCTTATAGTGTTTTGGAAACTCCTTTGACAGGCAGTGGCACTGAGAGGAGATCGGGTGGAATGCTCACCTTATTATTTTGGCTGTTATATTCTTTCCTTGCAGACATCATGCACAACACTTTTGATCTAGGGGGAAATGAACCAAGACAGGGATTGAATAAAGTACCCTCAAATATTCATACTACATGATGATTATTTTAAAAGTTTTATATTCTAAAGCTGTGCTGTCCACTATGGAAGCCAGTGGCTACCTGTAGCCGTGAACATTAAAATTAATTTTAAAAAATCAGTTCCTCAGTCACACTAACCGTCTTCCAGGTGCCCAGTAGGTGGCCAGTGTCTACTTATTGGATGGCACAAAGTTTTACTGGGCAGCTCTGTTCTAGAAACTGAGCTTAACAGTGAAGCCATACTTAATGTTCAGGAAGGCTCTCGGGAGACTTGAAGGTATCTTTCAGGATTCCAAGTCCTGGTGCCCTGTGGCCCTCCCGGGCCACAATGCATACCAGGGCTGTTTAAAGGTGGTATGAAGTTTGGGTCTCTTTACGTTGATCCCAAGATTCTAAAATATTTAATAAATATAAGTACTTCTTGACTAAGTTAAGATTTAACTTCTAAAAAGGGGCCAAGAAATGGGACTGAGATTTTTGGCTTTGTTTTCTCACCATTTCATTTCTAGACAAACTCAGAAAGGAGGGGCTTTTGTCTTACCATTTCTAACCTTTAATTGCCATAGTTTAGTAGTTAATATAGTGTACAGTTTGGGTTTTGTAATATGAGAGCCTTCATGTGTCTAGAGGTTAGTTTCATGCCTATCTTATATGGTTGAGTCTCTATGTTTTGGGGGGAAATAAGGGTGGTATCAGTTTTAAGGACTTTTCTGTGAAAGTAGGAATGTCCTACTCATCAGAGTGCCTGACCACCAGCCCTTTTAAAATCAGATGTTCCTGCCCTTAATACAAACCTGAATAATTGAAAATGTAATAAAAACATGAAGGGATGAAGGGAGATGTGTTTCTGTGCTTTTTTTTAAGAAGGGTGGAAGAAGGACCTGCATTTTAAAGGTGGTGTGGTTCAGTGGGAGTCAAACCATCATTAACAGAAGGGAGAGAGATGCGGTGTGGGGGCTTGCTCAGTCCCAAGGAGGGATTGGCCAGAGAAATGTTTGCTCTGATCCAGGCTGACATGGAGTTACTACTAAGACCAGGATGTTCCTTTGTTTGCCAAAGCTCACACTTCTCTCTCAAGGAGCCGAGTCTCTACTTCTTCTTCTATTCTCTTCAGTGCTTCCTGGTACATCTTCCAAGAGAAATAAAAGAAACCACAGTTACTAATTAGAAGCCTTACACTTTTTCTAATCATAAAAAGCATGTATTATTATGTGGTGACATGAATGTTTGGTCTCCTCTTCCAGCCCCCACACCCGCCACTACTCCTGATCACTCATTGCACTTCCTGCCTTCCCAGGCAGGCCCCTGGGTAATTGGGATTACAAAAGGAAAATTACTCATTACGAATTTAAGAGCACAGAGGTCAGGAGACCAGGGCTGTAATAGAATGATATTGGTGGTGGGTTGTCAAGGACCCAAAGTCCCTTTGTAGTGCCACTTTGAAGAGTTAAGATTCTAGAAAGTGTTCTTGGAAAAGCCTGGTTTCATATTACCCTGTACCTTACAAACCCTTTTCTGTCCCGTTACCGAGAAACTGTACCTTAATGCAGCTGGCCTGATCTTCGCAGAGCTGGGCCACAAATGCATAGTCTTCCACTACCTGGGAAACCAAAATTCAGTCTTAAACTTTCTTTCAGTAAATTTCCCTAAGAACAGGAGTATACTTGTTTCCTCCTAAATCCCACGCCCTAAATGTAGTTTTCTAATTGTTCTAAATATGTTTTTGCTGTATTTATGAACTCATTTCTTTTTTGAGGATAGATAAGCTTTATTTTGGGGGAATTGTATTTTGTGACAGTTGGTAGAAGAATAGATACTAATTTTTTGAAGATACAGATATGGAACATATCCTGTAAAACTTGTTGAAGAGAAGGTGACCTAGGAGCCTGCATTTATCTTCCTTTCCTTCACCCCCTCCTCAACCCCATAATGGTTCTGGATCTGGAACCTTATTATAACTCAATCATTTGCAGAATGTATTGCATCATCTAACTGAACATCAAATTTTCCTTCCTCTGGGAGAAGTAATATGAAGTTACTGTTGTCACCTTGGCTAGTTCCTTCTCTTGGTCAGCACAGGAAGCTTCCAGCTCTTGTAACTTAACCTGTATGGAAAGGGAAGCAGATGGGTTACTCAAGGCACAAGCAGGATTCCATTCTGAAGTGCTACCTCAAAAAGATCATCTTACAGGTGGTCGAAGTGCATCAGGTATGAATTTCAGATACCTTTTTAATGGAGGGGTGTCAAACCGTGCAGCGTCCTTTGCAGCTGCCTGGTGAACAGACCCTTCTACCCTCCCAACCCCAACCCCTTAGCATTCATCAGTGCTCCACTCACCCCTAAACTTCAATTCTTAGCTTCCTTCTTTCTTAGCTATTTCTCTTAGGAAAAACATCAATCTCGAACAACTTCACTCTTCCTTTTCTTTTTATATACTTAACTGCTCACTCCTCTCTCGCTCCCTGCATCCCTTCCTCCCTGTTTTCCTTCCTTGTTTGATGGAAACCTGTTCTGTATTGGGCACCATGTCAGAGTGATGGGCAGAGGGGCAGTGGGAGGAGAAAGGATACAGTGGCAAACAGGATTGGCAGGCAGAGTCTCTGCCTCACAGAGCTGACATTCTAGTTGGGGACATTAACAGATAAGTCAACGTGATAACGATAAATGCTATGAAAGAAATACAAACAGGGAAATGTAGTGACAGCGATGGCATGAGAGCTATCGTAGGCGAAGTCCTGTCTGATGAGATGATACTGGGTTGAAATCTAGATGGTAAATATTAGCCAAATGGAGATCTGGAAGAGATATGTCCCATGCAGGGTTGCAGCAAGAGCCAAGACCGTGAGAGAGCACATATTCAGTGTGTATGTGGAAGTCATGTGGCTGGAGCATGGGGAAACACCTGGTAAGGAGGAGATGAAGAGGGGAAAGGTTGACATGGATGAGATTATGTAGGGCCTTATAGCTTCTAGGGTTTGGTGCTTTATTTTTAATTGCAGTGAGAAGCCAGGTGTGAACTTGAAGTAAGTAAGGACATAATCTGATTTGTGTTTTTAAAGAATAAGTCTTTTCAATGTGTGAAAAGTAGATTGTTTAAGGGTAAGAGCAGAAGCAGGAAGACTAAGAGGCTAATTTGGCATCCAGGCGAGGGCTGATGGTGGCTTGCAGGAGGGTGATAGTAACAGGAATAGAGGTGCTTGGGAAAAATTCCCTAGTTAGAGCAGACAAGCCTCCGTTTTTCCTTCCTTCCACTTTTAGCTCTACTGTTCCCACTTTGATCTAGGTACCCTTATTTCACATCTGAAGACTTCTAACAGTTCCTTTCCTCTCCAGTCAATTATATCCAGGACCAGAGGGCCAAATGTGCTAAGGGCTGTATTTTCAGGATGGTGGTCCGAGACACAAAGAGGTGAAGTAGGCATACCATTAAACTGATGAGCTGATTGCCAGGATGTCAGAAGAACAGAAGCAGAAGAGATGCTATATATTTCGTAGAGTTAGAGTAATCACTTGAGAATTCTACAACACGTGTAGGCAAATGGGAGTACTTTAAAGGGTCAATAATGCCTTACACTTCTTTGGAGGTGGGCTAATAGCTTCCGGGAAAATAATGGCCATTGTTCTGACAATACCTGGAACTATTATCTATAGTCTTTCGGCTTAGCTGAGATAAGCCACCTTTTTGCACCTCTGATCAGATGGATTGTGGTTGCGCCCGGGTTTTTATCTTTGGAACACCATTAGAGAAATGCTAAGCAATGTGTGATGCACTCAGCAGGCAGAGGTCACTAAATGTTTGAGTGAATCCTTTCCTGGATGGGAGTCAGTGACAGAGTGTGTAAATTACCAAGCACACAGTAGTAGATTTACAAATCCCAGCTCTGCTCTATGAATTCACACAATTGCCCCAGCTAGACTTTTAGATAATCACGTTAAGTATGTGACTTTTCAAGGTTTTACTCTTCAAAAAAAGGAAAGAGTATTTTAAAAATAAACAATTTCATTCAGTTTTCATACTGAGGCTGGAAAGGGCCGATTAAATTGCCCAACTTTATATACTTCACACTAAGTGCTGGGACCGGGATGTAAACCAGGGACTTCAACTGCCTCCAGTGTTATATATGCATTGTGCAATTGTGTTCTGCTCTTCCTGAAGGAAGAGAAACAAAATATGTGGCTTCAGAGTGAAATTCCTCATTAAGGGCAGAAAAGAATTCAGTACTCAGTAGCCTAGGCTTAAGTCTGACATGGGCTAAAACTACAAAGAATTTAGTCCAGTTTTGACAGTTGCTTCCACTTTAAAGCTTGCTTCCTGGTCACATAACCCAAACCCATTGAAGATTGCTTTTTCATTTACCTTTGACTCTTCTAGTGCTCCCTTTAGATGGCCTGGTACCCACTTGGTTGCCTTTTGTGATTTCCTTGTAAGCTATGATTTTAAATAAATATACGTTTCAAATAAAAATACATCAAATAAAAAAATCCACAAGACAAACACACTGTTTGGTGTGTGGAACCAATGACATGGCCTTGATAAAGCTGCCAGGAGATGGTCCCTTAATGGATACTTGGTGCCCTTGGAAACACCTTAATTCTACCTCCATCTTCTTCTCACCAGTCTTGGCCACCAAAGCTAGAGTCTGCACAAGCAATAGTACTTCCCTGAACCCTACACCACTCTGGGCTACAGAGGGCTGCAGGCATGGGTCAGAAAGTAGGGTGATCATAGGAAACTCACTGTATTTTGAGCAGGAGTTGAGGTAGAGGGAATGCCTGGATAAGGAAAAGGGATGCCCTTGGGATTTAAGTATTTTAAAAAGTCTCTGTTGAAAGTAAAATTAACCTTTCACCTTCCAACAAAGCGTCGGTGGATTCCATTTTCTTGGGATAGAATGAGAAACCCATGGGATCACCAAATACCCCAAATATTCCCACCCACTCCCTTCACCTCATGCTTGCAGGGGAATTCCATGGCATTCAGGAGCAGGGGCAGAACCCACCCCCAGCACAAACTTTTCTGACATGTGGGATCCTCTAGGATCATTTACCCTCCCTCGTCTCTTTGACATCTGGGGCCGCTTTGGGGAACCTGGGGAAAACTAGAGCCCCATCCCACCTTCTTTTGAATTTCTGTTACATCATGGGCCAGAGTTTCGTTTTTCCTTTCCTGTTGAGAGAAAGAAGCAGAGCATAGGTATGGATCTCCATGCCACCGTCCATCTTTGTTCAGCTGATTGTTCTCCATTTCGCCTGGTACTATTTTCCTGCAGGAACTGTACCTCACTACATATTGTCAGGTAGAGGACCTGTGGTTTGATTTCCTCATATATATATATATATATATATATATATATATATATATATATATATATATACCAACTCACCAGGACAGACATGCCACATGCAAGCTGTCCCAATATTAAATATTACCAAAGGAATTGTACCCTTGACACATAGTTTACCATGACTTTTGACTATTCTTTGCATGTAAACAAGAGGAGACTAGCGACTAGCTTATCTGATGATTGATGAGAGACAAGTTGAGGAATAAAACCTATCAGATGGTTCTAACCAGCTTCTTGCTTACAAGTCTGGCTATTTCTTCTTCCAGGTCTTGCAAAGTGTCCGTTTCCACTGTGGTACTAGTCTTCTTCTCCCGCTCCTCATCTTCTGTCAGGTCTTGGGTCTGAGTGATCTCACTTTCCAGCCTGAATGACACAAGCACATACTGTGAGGAACAGACAGCTTCAGAACTGAAAAAACATATCTATCAGTTTTAAAGGTACTTCAGTGTCAAAAATTTGGCTCTCAAGTTGGAAACCCATCTTTCCTGGGTCCTTACCATCATAATCACTTCAAAGGCAGGAAACAAAAATCACTTCAAAGTTTGACCTGATTCCCAAGTCAAACACCCTAGTGTTCTTTCAAGTCAGGTAAATATCATCCAATCTTTTAGGAATCTCTTTGAGACTTGCTGTAGGAATCTCTTTGAAACTTGCTGTAATTCAGGGTTTGAGCCACAGAAAATGCCAAAGAACGAAGAAGAAACTGCTACATAAGATATAGGTCTCTAGAGCAAGTAGGAAAATTCAGGTTTGTCTTTTCTACTCTATCCCATCCCTTGGATTGGGAACTTCCCTCAAGAAACCCCAGCACTCACCTCTGTATTTCATTTTCTTTCTCACGGATTTTGAGAAGAAGTTCCTGATTTGCTTCATCTAATCTTTGCACATCTCTTTCAAGGTCTGTGTTCAAACTGTTAAGGTTCCTATTAGACTGGGTCAGTCTTAAGACTTCCGCTTCTTCTGACCTATATAGATTCAGCCCACAAAAGGAACAAGGGCTAGTTATCTCAAGGTCAGTGATCTTTGGGCCAGAAAGGATATCTAGGAGACATGTAATTCAACAACCTGGCTGTTGCTGGTAGCACACCTTTCCTTTTTCATTCTTAGGAAATTGTATTTCTTAATCATGCCCTACAATTTGTTTCAGGAATTATCTAAGGGAATTACCCTTGAACCTTTGGTAACCACGAATCTAAAGCCTGCAAGGACAATAAGTACATACCTATCGATAATCACCCTAAATGTAAATGGTCTGAATGCACCAATCAAAAGATGTAGAGTCACTGAATGGATAAAAAAACAAGACCCATCTATATGCTGCCTATAAGAGACTCACTTCAAACCCAAAGACATACACAGACTGAAAGTAAAGGGATGGAAAAAGATTTCATGCACCTAGTAGGGAGAAAAAAGTAGAAGTTGCAGTACTTGTATCAGGCAAAATAGACTTCAAAACAAAGAAAGTCACAAGCGACAAAGAAGGACATTACACAATGATAAAGGGGTCAGTCCAACAAGAGCATATAACTATTATAAATACCTATGGACCCAACACAGGATCACCTACATATGTGAAACAAACACGAACAGAATAAAGGGGGAAATAGAATGCAATGCATTCTTTTTGGCAGACGTCAACACACCACTCACTCCAAGGGACAGATCAATCAGACAGAAAATAAATAAAGACACAGAGGCACTGAACAACGTATTACAACAGGTGAACCTAACGGACATCTACAGAACACTCTATCCAAAAGCAACAGGGTACACATTCTTCTCAAGTGCACGTGGAACATTTTCAAGAATAGATCATATACTAGGCCACAAAAAGAACCTCAGTGAATTCAAAAAGATTGAAATTGTACTAACCAGCTTCTCAGATCACAAAGGTATGAAACTACAAGTAAATTACTCAAAGAAAATGAAAAACCCACAAACACATGGAGGCTTAGTAACATGCTCCTAAATAATCAATGATCAATGACCAAATAAAAACAGAAATCAAGCAATCTATGGACAAATGACAACAATAATTCAACACCGCAAAATCTGTGGGATGCAGCGAAGGCCGTGCTAAGAGGGAAAGATATTGCAATACAGGCGTACCTCAGGAAAGAAAAACAATCCCAAATCAACAGTCTAAACTCACAATTTATGAAACTAGAAAAGGAAGAACAAATGAGGCCCAAAGTCAGTAGAAGGAGGGACAAAATAAAGATTAAAGCAGAAGTAAATAAAATTGAGAAGAATAAAACAATAGAAAGAATCAATGAAAGCAGAAGCTGGTTCTTCGAGAAAATAGACAAAATAGATAAACCCCTAGGCAAGATTCATCAAGAAAAAAAGAGAGTCTACACATATAAACAGAATCAGAAATGAGAAAGGAAAAATCACAATGGACACCACAGAAGCACAAAGAATTACAAGAGAATACTATGAAAAATTATATGCTAACACACTGGATAACCTAGAAGAAATGGACAATTTTCTAGAAAAATACAACCTTCCAAGGCTGACCCAGGAAGAAACAGAAAATCTGAATAGACCAATTACCAGCAAAGAATTGAGTTGGTTATCAAAAAACTACTTAAGAACAAAACGCCTGGACCACATGGTTTCACTGTTGAATTTTATCAAAGCTTTAGCGAAGACCTAATACCCATCCTCCTTAAAGATTTCCAAAAAGTAGAAGAGGAGGGAATACTCCCAAACTCATTCTATGAGGCCAACGTCACTCTCTAACAAAACCAGGCAAAGACACCACGAAAAAAGAAAATTACAGACCAATATTCCTGATGAACAAAGATGCAAAAATACTCAACAAAATACTAACAAACCAAATTCAAAAATACATTAGAAAGATTATCCATCAGAATCAAGTGGGATTCATGCCAGGGAAGAAAGGATGGTACATTAGAAAAATCCATCAACATCATCCACTACATCAACAACAAGAACGACCAAAACCACATGATCATCTCCATAGATGTTGAAAAAGCATTCAACAAAATTCAACATCCATTCATGAAAAAAACTCTCAACAAAATGGGTATAGGGGGCAAGTACCTCAACATCATAAAGGCCATATATGACAAACCCACAACCAACATTATACTTAACAGTGAGAAGCTGAAAGACTTTCCTTTAAGATAGGGAACAAGACACGGATGCCCACTCTCTCCACTTTTATTTAACATAGTTCTGGAGGTCCTAGCCACGGCAATCAGACAACACAAAGAAATAAAAGGCATCCAGATTGGTAAGAAAGAAGTCAAACTGTCTTTGATATTGTACATAAAAAAACCCTAAGGAATCCACTCCAAAACTACTAGATCTAATATCTGAATTCAGTAATGTTGCAGGATACAAAATTAATGCACAGAAATCTGTTGCATTCCTATACACTAACAATGAACTAGCAGAAAGAGAAGAAATCAGGAAAACAATTCCATTCACAATTGCATCAAAAAGAATAAAATACCTAGGAAGAAACCTAACCAAGGAAGTGAAAGACCTATACCCTGAAAACTACAAGACACTCATGAGAGAAATTAAAGAAGATACCAATAAATGGAAACACATCTCGTGCTCATGGATAGGAAGAATTAATATTGTCAGAATGCCATCCTGCCTAAAGCAATCTACAGATTCAATGCAATCCCTATCAAAATACCAACAGCATTCTTCAAAGAACTAGAGCAAATAGTTCTAAAATTCATATGGAACCACAAAAGACCCGGAATAGCCAAAGCAATCCTGAGAAGGAAGAATAAAGCAGGGGGAATTACGCTCCCTGACTTCAAGCTCTAGTATAAAGCCACAGTAATAAAGGCAACTTGGTACTGGCACAAGAACAGACCCATAGCCCAATGGAACAGAGGGGAGAGCCCAGATGTAAACCCAAGCACATATGGTCAATTAATATACGATAAAGGAGCCATGGATATACAATGGGGAAATGACAGCCTCTTCAACAGCTGGTGTTGGCAAAACTGGACAGCTACATGCAAGAGAATGAAACTGGATTATTGTCTAATCCCATACACAAAAGCAAACTCAAAATGGATCAAAGACCTGAATGTAAGTCATGAAACCATATAACTCTTAGAAAAAAACATAAGGCAAAAATCTCTTGGACATAAACATGAGCAAATTCTACATGAACATATCTCCCTGGGCAAGGGAAACAAAAGCAAAAATGAACAAGTGGGACTACATCAAACTACAAAGCTTCTGTATAGCAAAGGACTCCATCAGTAGAACAAAAAGACATCCTACAGTATGGGAGAATATATTCATAAGCAACATATCCAATAAAGGGTTGACATCCAAATTATATCAAGAGCTCACACACCTCAACAAACAAAAAGCAAATAAGCCAATTCAGAAATCGGCAGGGGAGCTGAACAGACACTTCTCCAAAGGAGAAATTCGGGTGGCCAACAGGCACATGAAAAGATGCTGCACATCGCTCATTATCAGAGAAATGCAAATTAAAACCACAGTGAGATATCACCTCACACCAGTTAGGATGGCCTTCATCCAAAAGACCAATAACAACAAATGTTGCCAAGAATGTGGAGAAAGGGGTGCCCTCCTACACTGCTGGTGGGACTGCAAATTAGTTCAACCATTGTGGAAAGCAGTATGGAGGTTCCTCAAAAAACTCAAAATAGAAATACCATTTGACCCAGGAATTCCACTCCTAGGAATTTACCCTAACAATTCAGCCGTCCAGTTTGAAAAAGAAATATGCTCCCCTATATTTATCGCAGTACTATTTACAATAGCCAAGAAATGGAAGCAACCCAAGTGTCCATCAGTAGATGAATGCATAAATAAGAGGTGGTACATATACACAATGGACTATTATTCAGCCATAAGAAGAAAACAAATCCTACTCTTTGCAACAACATGGATAGAGCTAAAGGGTATTATGCTTAGTGAAATAAGCCAGTCGGAGAAAGACAGGTATCAAATGATTTCACTCATCTGTGGAGTATAAGGACAAAGAAAAAACTGAAGGAACAAAACAGCAGCAGACTCACAGAACCCAAGAATGGACTAAGAGTTACCAAAGGGAAATGGACTGGGGACAATATGTGGGAAGGGAGGGATAAGGGGGAAAAGGGGCTATTACGATTAGCACACATAATGTAGCGGGGAACAGGGGGGAGATATGGGGAAGGCAGTATAACACAGAGAAAACAAGCAGTGAATCTTTAGCATCTTACAGCGCTGATGGACAGTGACTGTAATGGGGTACGTGGTGGGGACTTGATAATACGGGGACTCTAGTAACCATAATGTTGCTCATGTAATTGTACATTAATAATTCCAAAATATAAATAAATAAATAAATAAATACAGCTAGGAAGGAAAAAAAAAGACAGACATGCTTCATACCTTGGTCCTTGGATGTGGCTTTGCATAATTATGATACTTACTCATGATCTAGCTGATCCTCCTTGCTTTCTTCCATTGTATGTTCCCTATATACCAGAAGAGGTGTATTTGATGAGTTGAGAAATAGGTCCATTTATGAAACAGAGTAACTAGCGAAGAGTCCCAAAGGGTAGGGGCAAAATTAAGTTAACTGATGTCCTCCCTCCAATCCCCCAGGTTTTGGCCATGACAAAACCTATCCCTTTGATTCTTCTGTCCCTCATCTGACTGTACCTCTGGTAAGGATACAGTGAAGATACAGGGATAATGCTGGAAAATTCAATGTATGTCCTTCTAGTGGGTATATGTAGAGATGGTACTCTAGAACAAGAACCCTTTCAACCTTTGCTCCAGGTAATTACAATCAATAAAGGTTATCCGTAGCTCTTAAGTCCCTTTTTGCTCCATGCCCAGCTGCTTTCCTTAAGGCCGCATGGGTCTTTTTTTGTTGTTATTTCCATTTTTATTTGATGTTTCAAAAATTAAAACTGTCAAGATTCTTACACCAATGATCTCAAATGAGATGATGCGAAGCAATTTAAAAGTGTATACAACTATCATCACTCCCTTCAGTTTTCCCGCATTATACAATTCTGTGATCGACAGAAAATTGAATGGCACTTGCCTGGTTGGAAGTTTTCACTTGTTTACAAACAAAACAAGACTACCGACATGCAGGATAGTGCTGCGTCGAATCTGTAAGTCAATTTACAAACTAGTTATCTTTATTTTAGGAGGCACGTGGGACAAAAGTTTAGCTGCCCTATTTGATCCAACTACTCCATAGAAAGCACAAGAGTCCCAACCGCCTGTAAACTTTGCAGTGCATAACGGTCCTGAAAAAAGTAATCTTTCAGACCTGTAGCCTGGAATCTGTAAAGATCTTCAGATATTAAGATCTTTATTTTATTAAATAGGGCTCAGATAAACCAAGCAGAAGGAGATAATTTGGTTCATTCTGTCCCATAGTTTTCTTTTTCTCCAATTCTTCAATAAACCCTACCCCCTTCTGATAGATATGGTCTTCCCAATTCTGCCCAAATCACTCAGCTTCTGGAGAGTCTAAACTTTCCCCACTGCTGCCCTAGTCACTCACCTTCTGGAAGGTCTAATCCTTCCCCACTGGTGCCCTTGTCATTCAGCTTCTGGAAAGTCTAACCTTTCCCCACTGGAACCAACCAAAAGACTCCCTGAACCTTCCCAATGGTCATGACTCTGCTATGACGCAGGGTGGGTGGGGCAGCATGTCACAGTGGGGAGGGTGGCAATGGTCATTTACCAGAGTTCAAAGGCTAGATGGGTGCATGTGTTTTATGGGTGAGTCTTCCCTTTGGTGGTAGTCAGTTCAATGGGTGTGATCTCTGGGTAGTATGAAGGCATAGCCCCTGTGTTTGATTTTCTGGTGGACTGAGCTCCCTCTCGGCCCAAGAGTGGCTATGGGAAACCGTGTTTTAAGGCACTAGTCTGATCCCATTACCAGAACAAGAACACTTTCAAGCTTTGCTCCAGGTAATTAGAATCAATAAAGGTTATCCGTTGCTCTTAAGTCCCTTTTTGATCCTTGCCCAGCTGCTTTCCTTAAGGCCCTTTGGCATGAAGGGAGCTGCATAACTGCCCTGAAAAAAGTAATCTTTCTGACCTGCCACCTGGACTCTGTAAGGATCTTCAGATATTAAGATCTTTAGTATTAAATAGGGCTCAGAAAAACCAAGGAGTACATAATTTGGTTCATTCTGTCCCTTAGTTTTCTCTATCCTCCAATTCTTCAATAAACAGTAATCCCCCCATGCTGATGTATATGGTCGCCCCGATTCTCCCACTATCACTCAGCTTCTAGAGAGTCTAATCTTTCCCCACTGGTGCCCTAGACACTCAGGTTCTTTAGTGTCTAATCTTTCCCCACTGGTGCCAGAGCCACTCAGCTTCCGGAGAGTCTAATCTTTCCCCAATTGTGCAGTAGTCACTCAGCTTCTGGAGAGTCTAATCTGTCCCCAATGATGCAGTAGTAACTCAGCTTCTGGAGAGTCAAATCTTTCCCCACTGGTGCCCTAGTCACTCACCCTCTGGAGTGTCTAATCTTTCTCCACTGGTGCCCTTGTCACTCAGCTTTTGGAGAGTCTAATCTTTCCCTCTGGAACCAACAAATAGAATCCAAAAACCTTCCAAAGGGTCATGACTTTGCTTTGACATAGAATGTGTGGGGCAGCATGTCACAGTGGGGTGCGTGGCAATGGTCATTCATGCAGAGTTCAAAGGCTAGATGGGTGCGTGTGTTTTATGGCTGAGTCTTCCCTTTGGTGGTAGTCAGTTCAATGGGTGAGATTTCTGGGTAGTATGAAGGCGTAGCACCCGTGTTTTATTTTCTGGTGGATTGAGGTCCCTCTCGGCCCAAGAGTGGCTACAGGAACCCGGGTCCTCAGGCAATAGTCTGATCCCATTACCAGAACAAGAACCCTTTCAAGCTTTGCTCCTGGTAATTAATTAGAATCAAAAAAGTTTATCCGTTACTCTTAAGACCCTTTTTGCTTCATGCTCAGCAGCTTTCCTTAAGGCCGCGTGGGTCTTTTTTGGTTGTTATTTGCATTTTTATTTGATGTTTCAAATATAAAAAAATGTCAAGATTCTTACACCAATTATCTCAAATGAGACCATGCAATGCAATTTAAAACTGTATACAACCATCATGGCTAAGTCCAGTTTTGCCGCATTATCCAATTGTGTGATTGACAGAAAATTGAATGGCACTTGCCTGTTTGGAAGTTTTCACTTGTTTACACACAAAACAAGACTGACATACAGGATAGTGCTGCGTCGAATCTGAAAGTCAATTTACAAACTAGTTATCATTTTAGGAGGCACATGGGATAAAAGTTTTGCTGCCCGATTATAACCAACTACTCCATAGAAAACACAAGAGTCCAAACCATCTGTAAACTTTGCAGTGCACAACGGCCCTGAAAAAAGTAATCTTTCTGACCTGTACCTGGACTCAGTAAGGATCTTCAGATATTAAGATCTTTAGTATTAAATAGGGCTCAGAAAAACCAAGCAGTAGATAATTTGGCTTATTCTGTCCCTTAGTTTCCTCTTTTTCTCCAATTCTTCAATAAACCTTACACCCCCTTTTGATGTATATGGTCTTCCCGATTCTGCCCCCATCTCTCAGCTTCTGGAGAGTCTAATCTTTCCCCACTGGTGCCCTTGTCACTCAGCTTCTGGAGAGTCTAAACTTCCCCCAATTTTGACCTAGACACTCACCTTCTGGAGGGTCTAATAATTCCCCACTGTTGCCCTAGGCACTCATGTTCTGGAGAGTCTAAACTCCCCACTGGTGCCCTAGTCACTCACCTTCTGGATGGTCTAAACTTTCCACACTGGAACCAACCAATAGACTCCCGGAACCTTCCAAATGGTCATGACTCTGCTATGACGTAGGGTGGGTGGGGCAGCATGTCACAGTGGGGTGGGTGGCAATGGTCATTTAACAGAGTTCAAAGGCTAGATGTGTGCGTGTGTTTTATGTCTGAGTCTTCCCTTTGGTGGTAGTCAGTTCAATGGGTGTGATCTCTGGGTAGTATGAAGGCGTAGCCCCTGTGTTTTATTTTCTGGTGGACTGAGCTCCCTCTCGGCCCAAGAGTGGCTATGGGAAACCGCGTTTTAAGGCACTAGTCTGATCCCATTACCATAACAAGAACACTTTCAAGCTTTGCTCCAGGTAATTACAATCAATAAAGGTTATCCGTAGCTCTTAAGTCCCTTTTTGCTCCTTGCCCAGCTGCTTTCCTTAAGCCCCATTGGTATGAATGGAGCTGCATAATGGCCCTGAATAAAGTAATCTTTCTGACTTGCAGCCTGGACTCTGCAAGGATCTTCAGATATTAAGATCTTTAGTATTAAATAGGGCTCAGAAAAACCAAGCAGTACATAATTTGGTTCATTCTGTCCCTTATTTTCCTCTATCCTCCAATTCTTCAATAAACAGTAATCCCCCCATGCTGATGTATACGGTGGTCCCAATTCTGCCCCTATCACTCAGCTTTTAGAGAGTCTAATATTTCCCCACAGGTGCCCTAGTCACTCAGCTTCTGGAGAGTCTAAACTTCCCCCAATTTTGACCTAGACACTCACCTTCTGGAGGGTCTAGTAATTCCCCAATGGTGCCCTAGGCACTCATGTTCTGGTGAGTCTAAACTCCCCACTGGTGCCCTAGTCACTCACCTTCTGGAGAGTCTAATCTTTCACCACTGGTGCCCTAGTCACTCACCTTCTGGAGTTTCTAATCTTTCTCCACTGGTGCCCTTGTCACTCAGCTTTTGGAGAGTCTACCCTTTCCCACTGGAACCAACCAATAGACTCCACAAACCTTCCAAAGGGTCATGACTCTGCTTTGACATAGAATGTGTGGGGCAGCATGTCACAGTGGGGTGCATGGCAATGGTCATTTACCAGAGTTCAGAGGCTAGATGGGTGCGTGTGTTTTATGGCTGAGTCTTCCCTTTGGTGGTAGTCAGTTCAATGGGTGTGATCTCTGGGTAGTATGAAGGCATAGCCCCTGTGTTTTATTTTCTGGTGGATTTAGCTCCCTCTTGGCCCAAGAGTGGCTATGGGAAACCGGGTTCTAAGGCACTAGTCTGATCCCATTACCACAACAAGAACACTTTCAAGCTTTGCTCCAGGTAATTAGAATCAATAAAGTTTATCCATTGCTCTTAAGTCCCTTTTTGCTCCTTACCCAGCTGCTTTCCTTAAGGCCCCTTTGGCATGAATGGAGATCCATAACTGCCCTGAAAAAAGTAATCTTTCTGACTTGCAGCCTGGACTCTGCAAGGATCTTCAGATATTAAGATCTTTAGTATTAAATAGGGCTCAGAAAAACCAAGCAGTAGATAATTTGGCTCATTCTGTCCCTTAGTTTCCTCTTTTTCTCCAATTCTTCAATAAACTCTACACCCCCTTTTGATGTATATGGTCTTCCTGATTCTGCCCCAATCTCTCAGCTTCTGGAGATTCTAAACTTTCCCCACTGGTGCCCTAGTAACTCACCTTCTGGAGGGTCTAATCTTTCCACACTGGTGCCTTTGTCACACAGCTCCTGGAGCGTCTAAACTTTCCCCACTGGTACCAACCAATAGACTCCCTGAACCTTCCAAATGGTCCTGACTCTGCTATGACGTAGGATGGGTGGGGTAGCATGTCACAGTGGGGTGGGTGGCAATGGTCATTTACCAAAGTTCAAAGGCCAGATGGGTGCGTGTTTTTTATGGCTGAGTCTTCCATTTCATGGTAGTCAGTACAAAGGGTGTGATCTCTGGGTAGTATGAAGGCGTAGCCCTGGTGTTTTATTTTCTGGTGGACTGAGCTCCCTCTCGGCCCAAGCGTGGCTATGGGAAACCGGGTTCTAAGGAACTAGTCTGATCCCATAACCAGAGAAAGAACACTTTCAAGCTTTGCTCCAGGTAATTAGAATCAATAAAGGTTATCTGTAGCTCTTAAATCCATTTTTGCTCCTTGCCCAGCTGCTTTCCTTAAGTCCCCATTGGCATGAATGGAGATGCATAACTGCCCCGAAAAAAGTAATCTTTCTGACCTGCAGACTGGACTCTCTAAGGATCGTCAGATATTAAGATCTTTAGTATTAAATAGGGCTCAGAAAAACCAAGCAGTAGATAATTTGGTTCATTCTTTCCCTTAGTTTCCTCTTTTTCTCCAATTCTTCAATAAACTGTACCCCCCCCATTCTGATGTATATGGTGGTCCCGGTTCTGCCCCAATCACTCAGCTTCTAGAGAGTGCAATCCTTCCCTACTGTTGCCCTACTCACTCAGGTTCTGGAGAGTCTAATCTTTCCCCACTGGTGCCGTAGCCACTCAGCTTCTGGAAGGTCTAATCTTTCCCCACTGGTGCCCTAGTCACTCACCTTCTGGAGAGTCAAATCTTTCCCCAATGGTGCCGTAGCTACTCAGCTTCTGGAGAGTCTAATCTTTCCCCACTGGAACCACCAATCGACTCCCTGAACCTTCCAAATGGTCATGACTCTGCTATGACGTAGGATGCGTGGGGCAGCATGTCACAGTGGGGTGAGTGGCAATGGTAATTTACCAGAGTTCAAAGGCTAGATGAGTGTGTGTGTTTTATGGCTGAGTCTTCCCTTTGGTGGTAGTCAGTTCAATGGGTTTGATCTCTCGGTAGTATGAAGGCGTAGCTCCTGTGTTTTACTTTTCTGTTGGATTGAGCTCCCTCTCGGCCCAAGAGTGGCTATGGGAAACTGGGTTCTAAGCCAGTAGTCTGATCCCATTACCAAATCAAGAACCCTTTCAAGCTATGCTCCAGGTAATTAGAATCAATAAAGTTTATCGGTTGCACTTAAGTCACTTTTTGCTCCATTCTCAGCTGCTTTGCTTAAGGCCCCATGGGCATGAACGTAGGTGCATAACTGCCCTGAGAAAAGTAATCTTTCTGACCTGTAGCCTGGACTCTGTAAGGATCTTCAGATATTAAGATCTTTAGTATTAAATAGGGCTCAGAAAAGCCAAGTAGAAGTAGATAATTTGGATCATTCTGTCCCTTAGTTTCTTTTTCTCCAAATCTCTAATAAACCCTAGCCCCTTTCTGATATATATGGTCGTCCCGATTCTGCCCCAATCACTCATCTTCCGGAGAGTCTATTCTTTCCCCACTGGTGCCGTAGTCACTCAGCTTCTGGAGAGTCTAATCTTTCCGCACTGGTGCTCTTGTCACTCACCTTCTCGAGTGTCTAATCTTTCTCCACTTGTGCCCTAGTCACTCAGCTTCTGGAGAGTCTCATCTTTCCCCACTTGAACCAACCAATAGACTCTCCAATCCTTCCAAAGGGTCATGACACTACTATGACAGGATGGGTGGGGCAGCATGTCACAGTGGGGTGGGTCGAGTGGTCATTTATGCAGACTTCAAAGGCTAGATGGGTTCGTGTGTTTTATGGCTGAGTCTTCCCTTTGGTGGTAGTCAGTTCAATGGGTGTGATTTCTGGGTAGTATGAAGGCCTATCCACTGTGTTTTATTTTTCTGGTGGATTGAGCTCTCTCTCTCCCCAAGAGTGGCTATGGGAACCCAGCTCCTAAGGCAAGCAGTCTGATCCCATAAGCAGAACAAGAACCCTTTCAAGCTTTGCACCAGGTAATTAGAATCAATAAAGGTTATCCGTTGCTCTTAAGTCCCTTTTTGCTCCATGCCCAGCTTCTTTCCTTAATGCCCCATGGGCATGAATGTAGGTGCATAACTGCTCTGAAAAAAGTAACCTTTCTGACCTGTAGCCTGGACTCTGTAAGAATCTTCAGATACTAAGTTCTTTAGTATTAAATAGGGCTCAGAAAAACCAAGGAAAAGTAGATAATTTGGTTCATTCTGTCCCTTAGTTTCCTCTTTTCCTCTAATTCTTCAATAAACCCTACCCCTCACCTGATGTACATGATCTTCCCGATTCTGCCCCAATCACACAGCTTCTGGAGAGTGTAATCTTTTTCCCCACTGGTGCCCTGGTCACTCAGCTTCTGGAGAGTGTAATCTAAGCTCAGGCCTTTCCTTATACATTTAAAACTTAACTTAAAAAGTAATATGGACTTCTGGTTTCGGGTTTTGCCTTTAAGGAGCTTAGATGTTGTCACTTCATCATAACAAGTAAAAAGCTGAACAGAGGGGGGAAAAAATCAACAACTCTCTTATCTCTAAGAGTGAGAAGAACACAGAGCCAACTACTGCCTCCGAGAATACAGAGGAAGACAAGAACGCAAGAGAGTCACACAGCTCACCAGAGCAGAAATTTGGGAGCAGAAGTCACTGTGGAAACCAGTGTGGGGGTAGGAAAACCTGAACTGTCACTGACAAATTGCTGGGGGCTCAATGGGGACAACTCTGAGAGATAACACCAGGGGGACCCCATCACAGAGAAGCTTCCAAACTTTTATGAGTTCATCTCTAGGACCTCAACCAGATTCCCATAGTAAATGGAAAACCCCCTACATACATCCAGCAGGGGGAAGGGATAAGGAATTCCTTGAAATATGCCAGAACATTCTGTTCTTAACAATGCTTGCCCTCAGGAGAAGCTAGTTAACCAGAGCATAATCTGTTGTGCAGTACTAACAGAGCCTATTTGACCTAGGGAGAGGGAAATACCCAAGTCTGGTCATCTTTAACTATCTGACAAGCCTAAGAGGGGAGAAGAAACTGAGAAATACTTTTCCAAGTTCACAGTCCAGAAGAAGGGACTCCGACTGAAACTGACACCTGATCAAAAGAGTATAGAACACTTCCTCTCACCACACACCTTACCACTACATTACTACAAACCTACAGTTCTTTTTTACCTAGTACATCATTTTACCTAGTACCAAGAAAGTAATTACAAAACATACCAAAAAGCAAAAACACAATTTGAATAGACAGAACAAGCATCAGAACCAGACACGGTAACAATAGTGGAATTAGCAGATTGGGAATTTGAGACAGCTATGATTAATATGCTAAGAGCTCTAATGAACAAAGCAGACAGCATGCAAGGACAAACAAGCAATGCAAAAGACAGAAACCATAATAAAGAAACAAAAAAAATGCTACAGCCTAAAAACACTAAGAAATGAAGAATGTGTTTGATGAGCTCGTTAGCAGGCTGGACACAGGCAGAGGAAAGAATCCCTGAGCTTGAGGACCTAGGAATAGAAACCTCCAAAACTGAAAGCAAAGGGAATGAACACTGAAAAAACACAGAATGGAATACTCAAGAACTGTGGGACAGCTGTGAAAGGCATACCATACGCAAAATAAAAATACCAGAAGAAAAAAAGACTGAAAGGGACAGAAGAAATATATGAAATAATAATGACTAAGAGTTTAACCAAATTAATGTCAGACACCAAACCTCAGATCCAGGAAGCTCAGAGAACACCAAGCAGAATAAATGCTAAAAAAAAAAAATCCTACACTTAGCATAGCATTTTCAAATTACAGAAAAGTCGAATATAAAGAAAAATCCTGAATGATGCAAGAAAAAAAATTCTTTACTTATAGAGGAGCCAGGATGAAAATTACATCTGATTTCCCCTCAGAAATCATGGAAGCAGAAGAGAGTACAATGAAATATTTAAATGTGGTGAGACAAAGAGCCCACCAATCTAGAATCTGGTACCCTCTGAAATACCCTTCAAAAGTGATGGCAAAATGAAAACATTCTTGAGCAAATGAAAAGAGAAGTATAACTGATATGCTAAAAAGAAGAGAAAATGGAATCACATAAAATGATCAATTAAAACTGTGAAAGACAGTACAAGAGTGGAAGACAAAAACAGAAACAAAGATCAAGGGCAACAAATACGAAACTGTGTAACATATATGGTAGGTATTAATCTACCTATATCAGTAATCACTTTGAGCATGAATGGCCTAAATGCACCAATTAAAAGACAAGAAATTGTCAGAATGAATAAAAAAATAAGACCCAATTTTATGTGCTGTCTACAAGAAACATACTGTTAACTATAAAGACACATACAGAATAGGAGTAAATGGATAGAGCATACTACATACCATGCTAATACTAATCAAAAGAAAGCAGGAGTAGCTATTATTGATTTTAGACAGAGCAGACTTCAAAGCAAGGAAAGTTATCAGTGATAAAGAAGGGCATTACATAAAATGAAGCTCTTAATTCTTTAAGACATAAAGCTGCATAATGCATTTGTGCTTGACAACAAACCATCAAATTATATGAGACAAAAACTGATAGAACTGCAAGGAGAAATAGATGCACCTATGGTCATAGCTGGGGACTTCAACATCCCACTATCAGAAATGGAAAGATCCACCAGGGAGAAAAATCAGTAATGACAGAGTTGAATTCAACAACAACATCAATCAAGTGCATGGACATAATTAATATCTATAGACTATTTCATCCCACAATTAGGGAATACACATTTTTTCAAGTTCATATGTAACATTTACCAAGAGACATCACATTCTGAGACATAGAACAGACTTTAACAAATTTAAAAGAATAGAAATAATACAATGTCTGTTCTCAGACTACAAAGGAAATAAACTAGAAAATCAGTAACAGAAAGATAACTGGAAAATCCTCAAATATCTGGAGATTAAGCAACAGATTTCCTTGTAACATTCTCAATAGAAATTAAAAGTATTTTGAACTAAATGGAAATGAAAATGCAACTTGTCAAAATCTGTGGGATATGGTGAAAGTAGTGCACAGAAAGAAATTTATAGTCCTGAATACATGTATTAGAAAAGAGAGATCTAAAACCAATAAAGTTTCCACCATAGGAAACTAGAAAAAGATTAAATCCAGAGCAAGGAGAAGAAGAGAAATAAGAATTAAGAGTAGAAATCAGTGAAATTGAACCTGGAAGTCAATAGAAAATATTAATGAAACCAAAAACTGGTTCATTGAAAAAAACTGGCTCATTGAAAAAAACTGGTTCATCAGCAAAACTCACAAGTCAAGGTAAGAAAAAAAGAGAGGACACAAATTACTAATATCAGAAATGAAAGATGGGACCATCAGTACAGATCCTTTGGACATTAAAAGGATAATAAAGAAATATTATGAACAACTCTATACCAACAAATTTGCTAAACTAGATGGAATGGATCAATTCCTCTAAAGGTATATACTGTATGATTCCAACTACATGACATTTTGGTAAAGGCAAAACTAGGGAGACAGTAGAAAGATCAGTGGTTGCCAAAAGTTTGTGTTTGGGGGGTGGGAGGTGCTGAGGAGGATAAATAGGCAGAGCATAGAGAGTTGTTAGGGCAGTAAAAAAATTCTATGACACTATAATGATGGATACATGTCATTATATATTTGTCCAAATCCACAGAATGCACAATACCAAGAGTGAACAATAATGTAAACTATAGATTTTGGTTGATTATGACATGCCAATATAGGTTCATCATCTGCAACAGATGTACCAACCTGGTGGCATGTTTCCACTTTTTGGCTATGTATTAATTTATAAAAACACATACAAGTGTGTTTATATGCGAAACTTTAAAAAATTTAGTGCGTTCTTATACTGGATACATTATGGACACCCTTATGTTTATACATATAGCTTTACCTTATTCTTTTAATAGAAGCAACATTACAATGAAGGATGAATTTTAACTACTCTGATTGTG
The DNA here is from genome assembly GCA_032199065.1 of Smutsia gigantea. Taxonomy (NCBI): domain Eukaryota; kingdom Metazoa; phylum Chordata; class Mammalia; order Pholidota; family Manidae; genus Smutsia; species Smutsia gigantea. The sequence continues at coordinate 500,210 of JAVSCE010019311.1, read as the reverse complement.
TGCATAGGCTTTTCTCTGCCTTTTGCTGTTATAAACAATACTGCAACAAATCTTTATAACACTTACCATCAATATACATATTGAAGTATATCTGTAACACAAATTCCTAAAAGTAGAATCATTAGATTAAAAAGTTTGTATAATTCAATTCAAAAAGGAATTTGAAGAGACACTTGAACCAACTACTTAGTATCTTAAGCAGAGAAGGAAGTTTAATAAAAGTAGTTAAGGGCTGAAAAGGCTATTGCATTCCTGGTCTGTTTCCAAGTTTTGAAATTTTACTTCCATTAGCACATTAATCATGTAATAAAAACATAAAGAGAAACAGAAGCATTCCAATTTTAGTTATGCTAACAGGATTAAAATATCGATGTGGGATGAAAAGACTGCAGGACTATGGAGTTTATTTTTGCTACCCTACATCTATTACCCATTCTATGTCCATCTACTTCTACCTAGTGTGGAAAAATATGACCTAATACTGCCCACTCAGTTTTCCTTTCAGTTTCAAGTCAACTGTATTTGATTTCCTAAGAAATACATAGTATCAGACACTATAAAAAGCACAGTAAAGTGCTATAAAAAGAAAAATGGTTCTTATCCTGAGGTAAGATGATAAAACATAAACTAGCAAGGTTATGTAACTATAACTTAAGGTAGAATATTTAACAACTTAGGAATTAATAGAAAAGGAAACCACTGGTTGAAATGGTCTGGGAAGGCATCATGAAGGAAATTGGACTTGCATTAAACACAGAATGAAGTAAGCATTTGGTCAGATTTTTTAAAAAACAGATGGAAGAGAATTATACAAAAAGAAGTAAAGGAAAATTTTCCTTTATTTCCAAATCCCCCAATAAATGTATTTCTTATAATAAATATAATGACCGTAAGTTATATATTAAATACATATTCCTGACATGTATTTTAAAAAGTAAAAATGTCCACTTTTTTCATTCGTTACTCTAATTTCACTCTCACAAGAAAAGTCAAAACCACCACCAAAATAACACATACTTTAAAACTAAGTTAAAGCGGCCATCGTGCCCAAAGCAATTAAAAGATTCAATGCAATCCCTATCAAAATACCAAAAGCATTAATTCTTCAATGAACTAGAACAAATAGTTCTAAAATTCATATGGAACACACAAGACCCTGAAGAGCCACAGCACTTCTGAGAAAGAAGAACAAAGCTAGGGGATTACACTCCCTGACTTCATGCTCTACTACAAAGCCACAGTAATTCAGCAATTTGGTACTGGCACAAGGCAGATCCACAGATCAATTGAACAGAAGAGAGAGCCCAGATATAAACCCACACATATATGGCCAACTAATATATGATAAAGAGCCATGAATATAAAATGGGGAAAAGACAGCTTCTTCAACAACTGACGTTGGGAAAACTGAACAGTTACATGTAAGAGAATGAAAATGGATTACTGTCTAACTCCATACACAAAAGTAAAGTCAAAATGAATCAAAGACCTGAATGTAAGTTATGAAACCATCAAACTCTTAGGAGAAAACATAGGAAAAAATCTCTTGAATGTAAACATGAGCAAATTTTTCCTGAACACATCTCCTTGGGCAAGGGAAACAAAATCAAATGTGAACAAGTGAGACTACATCAAACTAAAAAGCATCTGTACACCCATCCTCCTTAAAGTTTTCCAGAAAGTAGATGAGGAGGGAATACTCCCAAACTCATTCTACAAGGCCAACATCACTCTAATACCAAAACCAGGCAAACACACCAGAAAAAAAGAATATTACAGACCAATATCCCTGATGAACATAGATGCAAAAATACTCAACAAAATATTAGCAAACCAAATTCAAAAATACATCAAAAAGATCATCCATCATGACCAAGCGGGATTCATCCGAGGGATGAAAGGATGGTACAACATTTGAAAATCCATCAACATCATCCATCACATCTACAAAAAGGACAAAAACCACATGATCATTTCCATAGATGCTGAAAAAGCATTTGACAAAATTGAACATCCATTCATGATAAAAACTCTCAACAAAATGGGCATAGAGGGCAAGTACCTCAACATAATAATGGCCATATATGACAAATGCACAGCCAACATTATACTTAACAGCGAGAAGCTGAAAGATTTTCCTTTAAGATCAGGAACAAGACAAGGGTGCCCACTCTCCCCACTATAATCAACATAGTTCTGGAGGTCCTAGCCATGGCAATCAGACAACACAAAGAAATAAAAGGCATCCAGACTGGTAAGGAAGAAGTCAAACTGTCTTTGATATTGTACATAAAAAACACTAAAGAATCCACTCCAAAACTACTAGATCTAATATCTGAATTCAGCAAAGTTGCAGAATACAAAATTAACATACAGAAATCTGTTGCATTCCTATACACTAACGATGAACTAGCAGAAAGAGAAGAAATCAGGAAAACAATTCCATTCACAATTGCATCAAAAAGAATAAAATACCTAGGAATAAACCTAACCAAGGAAGTGAAAGGCTTTTACTCTGAAAACTACAAGACACTCATGAGAGAAATTAAAGAAGATACCAATAAATGGAAACAAACCCTGTACTCATGGATAGGAAGAATTAATATTGCCAAAATGGCCATCCTGCCTAAAGCAATCTACAGATTCAATGCAATCCCTATCAAAATACCAACAGCCATTCTTCAATGAACTAGAGCAAATCATTCTAAAATTCATATGGAACCACAAAAGACCCCGAATAGCCAAAGCAGTCCTGAGAAGGAAGAATGAAATGGGGGGAATTATGCTCCCTGACTTCAAGCTCTACCACAAAGCCACAGATATCAAGACAATTTGGTAATGGCACAAGAACAGACCCATAGACCAATGGAACAGACTAGGGAGCCCTGATATAAACCCAAGCATATATGGTCAATTAATATAGGATAAAGGAGCCATGGATATACAATGGGGAAATGATAGCCTCTTCAACAGCTGGTGTTGGCAAAACTGGACAGTTACATGTAAGAGAATGAAACTGGATTACTGTCTAACCCCATACGCAAAAGTAAACTCAAAATGGATCAAAGACCTGAATGTAAGTCATGAAACCATAAAACTCTTAGAAAAAAACATAGGCAAAAATCTCTTGGACATAAACATGAGCAACTTCTTCATGAACATATCTCCCTGTACAATTGAAACAAAAGCAAAAATGAACAAATGAGACTATATCAAACTAAAAAGCTTCTGTACAGCAAGACATGAAAGCAAACTAAGTGTCCGTCAGTAAATGAATGGATAAAGATGTGGTACATATACACAGTGGAATATTATTCAGCCATAAGAAGAAAACAAATCCTACCATTTGCAACAACATGGATGAAGCTAGAGGGTATTATGCTCAGTGAAATAAGCCAGGTGGAGAAAGACAAGTATCAAATGATTTCACTCATCTGTGGAGTGTAGGAACAAAGAAAAAACTGAAGGAACAAAACAGCAGCAGACTCACAGAACCCAAGAATGGACTAACAGTTACCAAAGAGAAAGGAACTGGGGAAGATGGGTGGGAAGGGACAGATAAGGGGGGAAAAGGGGTATTACAATTAGCACACATAATGTATCGGTGGGGGCATATGGGGAAGGCAGTATAACACAGAGAAGACAAGTAGTGATTCTATAGCATCTTACTATGCTGGTGGACAGTGACTGTAATGGGGTATGTGGCGGGGACTTGACAATAGGGGGAGTCTAGTAACCATAATATTGCTCATATAATTGTACATTAATAATAGCAAAATTTAAAAAAAGAGAGAAACAGATAAAACCACAATTGTAGTGAAATATTTTTGCACAATATGCCTGTCTGAAAAACTAATTAAAAATGCAAATAGAAAAATAACCGCAAAACAAAGTAATATACATACAGAGAGAACACTGCACATATCAACTTTAGGATTCAAAGTTTTTTCAAATATACATGGAATTGTCTCAGATTTGACGTTTTACCAGACCACAAAGCAAAGCTCTAAAAATATAATAGGTTAAATACATACTATAATTTCACACAATAAAATTATGCTAGAAATATATTTGAAAATTAAAAGTTGAATTTGTTTTAAAAATAATATGCTTCAATTATGGTTCAAAGAACAAATCACAATTGAAATTGGAAGCTATTTTTAAATAAATGATAATAAAAATTGTACATATAAAGAGGTATTGTTCAGTGGGACGTGTACTTAGCAGGCTCCCCTTAAATACATACACAAATAAATGCTTAAGAGTAATGATGTAGCTGGTTGTGCGGTAGTGCTAGCGGCTTCCCCCTTCCATCCTCGGAATGGGCAGCCCTACCTCGTGCTGAGCTGCCAGGAAGCTCCTCTTGGGAGAGCTCTCAGGAGCTTGAACCCACCGTCAGTCCTCTGACTGTCACCAGGGGGGAAAAAATGATTGAAACAGATTGCCCAGGAAAGCTCTTTATTGGTGGCTTCAATACAGAAACAAACGAGAAAGCCCTTGAAGCAGTATGGCAAGTATGGAATAGCGGAAGTACTCTTGATGAAAGATAGTGAAACCAAGAAATCAGGAGGATTTGCTTTTGTCACCTTTGAAAACACAGCAGATGCCAAGGATGCAGCCAGAGATAATGAATGGAAAGTCTTTTGATAGAAAAAGCCGTAAGGCAGAACAGGCCACTGAACCATCTTTTGAAAGTGGTAGATGAGGGCTACATCCACCTCCAAGAAGCAGAGGCCCACCAAAAGGTCTTAGAGGTGGAAAAGGAGGAAGTGGAGAAACCAGGAACTTCCCCCTCATGTGGAGGGCACATGGATGATGGTGGCCATTCTATTAATTTTAACATGAGTTCTTCCTGGAGACCACTTCCAGTAAAAAGAGCACCACCACCAGCAAGTGGGAGTCATCTTCCTAAAAGATCTGCCCCTATAGGAGCAGTTTGAAGCAGCAGTGGAATGGGAGGAAGAGCTCTTGTATCATGTGGGAGAGACAATTCTGGAGGCCCACCTCAAAGGAAACCCCTGCCCTCTTGCAGAGATGTTTATTTGTCCCCAAGAGATGGTGGATATTCTACTAAAGACAGCTATTTAAGCTGAGATTACCGAAATTCTTGTGATACAAGAGATCATGAGCCACCACCAAGAGATTATATTCACAGTGATTATGGTCATTCCAGTTCACCTGATGACTGCCCATCAAGAGCCTACAGTGATAGAGATGGCTGTGGTCATGATCGTGACTATTCAGATCATCCAAGTGGAAGTTCATACAAGTGTCTTGGTAACTCACATACTGCCCCACCTACACGAGGGCCCCCATCATCCTGTGGTGGAAGAGCAGTCATTATGATGAGTACAGCAGCTCACATGATGGACATGGTGGAAGTCAAGACAGTTACTCAAGTAGCCAAAGTGATCTCTACTCAAGTGGTCGTGATTGGGTTGGCAGACATGAAAGGGGGCTTCTCCCTTCTATGGAAAGAGGGTACCCTCCTCCCTGTGAGTCCCACAGCAGTTTAAGCTGTGGAGAACCAAGAGGTGGTGGGCATGGAGGAAGCTGATTTGATAGAGGGGGAAGCAGAAGCAGGTGTTAAAAACAAACAAGTTTGAACCAAAATCCCTGTTCAAAGAAACAGAAAGTGGAAGCTATTGTCATAACTGCCCAAGGACTACTAGAAGGAAGAACTGTGTTACATTCTAAAAATTTCCTGTTAAAGTTCCCCGCCACAATTTTAATGTTCTTGTGAGAACGTAAAATGTTTAATCCTATTTGATTTTTATGACATTGCTTTCAACAAGCAAATGTTAAATGTGTTAGGACAAAAAAAAAAGGGCAGAGGAGCTGAACAGACACTTCTCCAAAGAAGAAATTCAGATGGCCAACAGGCACATGAAAAGATGCTCCACATCGCTAATCATCAGAGAAATGCAAACTAAAACCACAATGAGGTATCACCTTCACACCAGTTAGGATGGCCACTATCCAAAAGACAAGAAATAAAAAATGCTGGCAAGGGTGCAGAGAAACAGGAACTCTTCTACACTGGTGATGGGCGTGCACATTGGTGCAACTGCTGTGGAAAGCAGTATGGAGGTTCCTCAAAAAACTAAAAACAGAAATACCATTTGGCCCAGTAATTCCACTCCTAGGAATTTACCTGAAGAAAACAAAATCCATGATTCAAAAAGATACATGCAACCCTATGTTTATCACTGCACTATTTACAATAGCCAAGATATGGAAGCAACCTAAATGTCTATCAATAGATGAATAGATAAAAGATGTGGTATGTATAAACAATGTTATATTATTCAGCCATAAAAAGAAAAGAAATCCTGTCATTTGCAACAACATGGATGGATCTAGAGTGTATTATGCCCAATGAAACAACCAGATGGAGAAATACAAATACCATATGATTTCACTTATTTGTGGAATATAAAAACAAAGCAAAACAGAACTAAATAGCACTGGACTCATAGACACTGAAAAGAGACTAGTGGTTACCAAGGGCGAGGGAGCTGGGTGGGGCAGGGAGGACAGAGAGGGGGACTGTTGACCCACTGTGATGTACATTTGATAAAAAAAAAAGTTATGCTAGCTTCATAAAGTAAAACAAAAAAAGTTAATAGAGCTTGAAATATTCATCCTCTCACACAATCTCCACATGAAAAGACAAATGGATAATGCTGAGCTTTTACACTTATTAAACATAGATGTTACAAGACAGATTCCCATTAATTATTGTTCTTTAATAGCTTGAGAATGCAATGCTATCACTACATATTTTTATAAGAATTTATTATAGGAAAAAGCTATGGGAAATGCTTCTTCAAAGTTGGTCACAAATGAAATCTTAAAAGGATTCCATTTATAATGGCAACAAAACCTGAATGGCACAAAGGAGTAAGTCTTACACAAGATACATGATAACTTTTCAAGAAGAAAATGCAAAGCTTTATTGAGATATAGAAAAGCTAAATAGAATGATGTATCACACTCAAAGATAAGAAGGCTAAATTCTCCCCCAAACTAATATAATCACTGACAATGCCTAATTAAGCATGGCCGGAGGAAACAAGCTCATTTTAGACGACAGTTCTCCACGGGTCTCATTTCTACAGATGTAGTGAGCAAAGGCACTGTCTCCCTTTGTTTCAGACTATCTTTTCAAAGACGTGTGTATAGTGAAATCCATGGAAGATAAAGTGTCAGTGTCTTCCCTTTGAAGTTAGGTTTAGTATCCAGTATAACAAAGATACTTTCTCCCTCCTTGGTAAAAGTCAAGCAGTCTTATTGACTATTATGAAAGACTTGAGTTCCCTAAACTTGGGGTTCTAAGTCAGTGACGCAAACCCAGAGGGTGCGATATCCACCTGAGCAACTCAGCTTTGCTCCCATGGGACTTGGGAAGTAAAGGGAGCCAGCATGAACACGGAGCTCATGCTACTTTATTGTGCTGTGAGTGGTCAAGTCCTTTGTCTCTGACCCAGCAGTCTCATGTCTTCTGACAATATCCGTACAACTAGCAGACTCTTCATATTTCTTGACATCAAGGAAGGAGTCTGGTCCTTTTGGTAAAGCTGTTCCTCTGTAGAGAAGGGTCCATCAAGCTATTCCCATCAAATGCAATTAAACATTCAAAGCATGTAGGTACTTTGTTGAGCATATATTCACAAAGCTAACTTTTGGCAATGACCTACTATCTCATGAAGATCTATTTTAGGTAGACAATATACTAAACAAGCTACTACTAGCACTACAGTCCACATGATGGCTTAAATAAATTTTACATTCTGATTTTTACACATCATTTTAGAAACTTGATTATTTTAGTGTATGAATGATGCTGCCAGTCTTAATATTCTGATAAATAAATTAAGTTTTCTTATCTGCAGTTGAGGGCTAAATTCTGTACTATGGAGATTCACTCGGGGGAGGCCTTTTGGGTGACATCCAAATGAACAACTTATACACAGTGTTAATGGTACTGTGCTAAATGCAAGTGTACATTATTCCTGTTAAGAAACTTCTGCAGTATTTATTAAATGTATAGCTAATGTCATTGCAGTTTTAAAAGGGAAAACCTATTTGTTTCCTATTCCTAACAAACTGAGAAGTTCACTTATTTTAACAGCAGATGCGTGAATAAGCATCTAGTCTTATAACCCTTGTTTCTCTATGTCACATCAATCTTGGAGTTCAGGAAGTCAATTATAAAGAAGCTGGAATTCAGACAAAAAAAGTTTGGCTCTAGAAGCCATGTTCAAAGTCCCCATGTTAAGCTGCCTTCCAAATGTTCACTTCCCTCTGTGCAGTTACCTAAGCACTACTTTGTGCTTTTCTACGTGGTGTCTATGTTCTTCAACCATCCCACCAGTACCATCATTGCCATTTTGGGAGAAGAGTTCCGTTATTTTCCCTCCCATCACTAGATTTAAGTTTATAGTTCCCTCAGCCAAAGAAGTTAGGCCCAATAAATTCCAAGGGTCTGGGATGATGAATATTAGTCTATTATAACTTTGTGTTACATTCACCAGGCTTTTTCTCCCTGCTCAACTGTATGAATCAGTGACCTAGTTCAGAATGTGTGTACGTCCACTGGGATGAGTTTTTCTGCTCAGCACTCAAGATGTTGGAACATATTTTGTATTTAAAAGCATTAAACTGGGTATATATGGACTTAACTGTCTTATTTCTTAGGATGCCTAGATGGATATGAGAAAATATGACTCCAGGTTGATTGTTCTGATAGCCCAAATCTCTGGAGAAGGTCTGCAGATTATTTCCAGCCTTTATTTTTGCTACTATTTTGCTTAAAGTAAAACTGGCTTACAATTACTTTTTCACTTCTTGTACCAATATTTTAATATGATTTTTCTCATACTTCTTATAAAATTTCATAAGATTAGACAAAAAAACATGCATGAACTATAGGTAATTTTTATTCCAAATATGAAGCACTATGTCATAGTGGTTGTTGTGAGGATTAAAATGAGTTACAGAAGTGCTTTAAGTAGTACCCAGCACACAGTAGGCACCAGCTATTATAAAGATTAACAAGTCATAATGATCAGATTTAATGAAAATAAAGCTGCCTATTTACGATAAAGGGATATATTTTAATCTGATCTAGAATAATAAGGAAGAGGAGGACGAGGAAGACAAGAGGAAGAAGGAAGAAATGTATTTACCATTTCTAAAAACATTAGAATTCTAATAATTCAACAATGACTAACCTAGTGACTCTGTTCAGGTACCTAATGATGCTATACATGAATTTCTTCACTGATTAGAAACTAAAGATACTGTCTGTGCTTAAATGAAGTACTGGAGTTAAAAGCACTTAGCAAAGCACCAAAGGACTACAAAATCTCATTCAAAGTTAAACATTCTTGATTTCCTAATAAGACAGTTACAGAGGTGGAATAACACTTTAACAACTGAAAATAGCTCAGTATTAGAATGAGAGTCATCTCCCCAAGTAAAAGCAAAATGATTTCAGACATTTGAGTGTTGCTTTCTGTAGCTTTTGGTAATGTTTTTATTTTCTGTAGAAGTTAATGAAAAACACTAGATAGGAATACTAACAGATTTCACTATGGTCTTCACATACCATTTTCTTCTATAACATGATATTAGAGGGGGAAAAATGTCAAGAATACCAGTATAAATTGTAGCTCTAATGTACCAGGCAAACAGACACATTCGATGTGTTTGACAGAATAACAAATTTAGACAATCAAACACTATCAAAGAAACAAGAGTTTTATCTTGTGAAAAGAGAAAAAAAAGAAGGCATAAGTATTTGAAAAATGGCCAACACGAAAAAGAAAGTAGGGGCTAGAAAATCTTCTGTAAGTAAGAAAAGCAAAACTTCACTTAAGCGAATAATTAAAAACTACATGATCACAAGCAACACGTAGCATGAGCATCCAAAAACATTTAAATAGGACTTCCGGGAAGATGGCGGTGTGAGCAGGGCGGCAGAAATCTCCTCCCAACACTGTATTTATCTACGAAAACACAGAAAATACATCTATTCCTAAAAGAGAGACGAGAATACACAGGAAAGCGCACAGCGTGCAGCTACACCCGAGAGGACTCGGCACCCCAAGAGGCGGGTAAGATACGGAGCCGCGACAAGGCGGGACCCGAGCCCTCCCCAACCCCAGCGCACTGGCGGGAGGAGAGGATTCAGAGCCGGGAGGGAGTGGAAGTGCACCCCGCGAAGTAGCCAGCCGCGGTGATCTGCAGGGGAGCGCTGACCCACATTGCGCAGTGCAGCGGAGATTGGGGAGACAGAGGGGCAGGATCTGAGCGGAGAACGCGCCAGGGGGCTTGCAGCCGGCTCCCGGGAAGGAAAAAAAAAAAGTGCGCGCTTCCTTCAGCGGTCTTAAAGAGACAGGAGCCCAGCGGAGGAGCCGCATCGCCCCAGCACACTCAGCCCAGCAGGCTGGGAGTCCGGGGGAGTTTCAGACGCCTTAGCTGGCGACTGAGGAAGCGTAGCCATACTTAACACTTCTCACTGAGATCAGCAGCCTCCTATTCGTTCCCACCCCTGCCAGAGCGATAAAGGGCCCTGCGGAGCGGCACAGTCACAGCTGTGGAATAGTGGGGCAATAGCGCCACCTAGAGCATTCCCACAGAATCTACGTCCGGTGGGCATTTCTTTTTGTTTTTGTTTTTTCTTTTCTTTCTTTTTTTTCCTTTTTCTTTCTTTCTTTTTTTTCCTCTTTTTTTCTCTTTTTTTTCTTTTTTTCTCTTTTTTTTTCTTCTCTTTTTAAAGTCTTAAAGAGCCCAGCTGACATACGTGGCAACTATCAGTGACCAAATTATACAGCCATGAAAAGACAGAGGAATATGGTTCAGACCAAAATCAACCAGACAACCCCAGAGAGGGAGTCTGAAGGGATGGAAATGCACAGCCTCCCTGAAAAAGAATTTAGAATAAAAGTCATAACCATGCTGATGGACCTACAGAGAAATGTGCAAGAGCTGAGGGAGGAAGTGAGGGAACTGAGGAAAGACAATACAGAAATCAGACAAGCGATCGACGGGCTTAACAGCAGAATGGATGAGATGCAAGAGACTGTTAATGGAATAGAAAACAGAGAACAGGAGTACAGAGCAGCTGAGGCAGAGAGAGATAAAAGGATTTCTAGGAATGAAAGAATATTAAGAGAACTGTGTGACCAATCCAAACGGAACAATATTCGCATTATAGGAGTACCAGAGGAAGAAGAGAGAGAAAAAGGGATAGAAAGTGTCTTTGAAGAAATAATTGCTGAAAACTTTCCCTCGCTGGGGAAGGAAAGTAGTCTCGCAGTCCACAGAAGCTCATAGATCTCCCAACACAAGGGACCCAAGGAAGACAACACCAAGACACATAATTATTAAGATGGCAAAGATCAAAGATAAAGACAGGGTATTAAAGGCAGCTAGAGAGAGAAAAAAGATCACCTACAAAGGAAAACCCATCAGACTATCATCAGACTTCTCAACAGAAACCTTACAGGCCAGAAGAGAATGGCATGATATATTTAACGTAATGAAACAGAAGGGCCTCGAACCAAGAATATTGTATCCAGCACGATTATCATTTAAATATGATGGAGGGATTAAACAATTTCCAGATAAACGAAAGTTAAGAGAATTTGCATCTCATAAACCACCACTACAGGATATCTTAAATGGACTGCTCTAGATGGAAGCACACCTAAGGCTAAAAAGATGTCACCAGAGAAAAAAAAATCATAGCAAAGAAAGCAGACCATCCAAATACTAACTAAAGGCAAAGAATAAAACACCTATTATAGAAAGAATGGAGGAGGAGGAATAAGAAGGGAGAGAAATAAAGAAACATCAGACTGTGTTTACAATAACTTAACAAGAAAGTTAAGTTAGATTGTTAGATAGTAAAGAAGCAACCCTTGAACCCTTGGTAACCACGAATCTAAAGCCAGCAATGGCAATAAGTACATACCTATCAATAATCACCCTAAATGTAAATGGACTGAATGCACCAATCAAAAGACACAGAGTAACAGAATGGATAAAAAAGCAAGACCCATCTATATGCTGCCTACAAGAAACTCACCTCAAATCCAAAGATATACACAGACTAAAAGTGAAGGGATGGAAAAAGATATTTCATGCAAACAACAAAGAGAAAAAAGCAGGTGTTGCAGTACTTGTATCAGACAAAATAGACTTCAAAACGAAGAAAGTAGCAAAAGATAAAGAAGGACATTACATAATGATAAAGGGGTCAGTCCAACAAGAAGATATAACCATTATAAATATATATGCACCCAACACAGGAGCGCCAGCATATGTGAGACAAATACTAACAGAATTAAAGGAGGAAATAGACAGCAATGCATTCATCTTAGGAGACTTCAACACACCACTCACTCCAGAGGACAGATCAACCAGACAGAAAATAAGTAAAGACACAGAGGCACTGAACAACACACTAGAACAGATGGACCTAACAGACATCTACAGAACTCTACACCCAAAAGCAACAGGATACACATTCTTCTCAAGTGCACATGGAACATTTTCCAGAATAGACCACATACTAGGCCACAAAAAGAACCTCAGTAATTTCAAAAATATTGAAATCCTACCAACCAACTTCTCAGATCACCAAGGTATAAAACTAGAAATAAATTTTAGAAAGAAATCAAAAAGGCTCACAAATACATGGAGACTTAACAACACTCTCCTAATTAATCAATGGGTTAACGACCAAATCAAAACAGAAATCAAAGAATATATGGAGACTAATGACAACAACAACACAAAGCCACAACTTCTGTGGGACGCAGCAAAGGCAGTTCTAAGAGGAAAGTATATTGCAATCCAGGCCTATTTAAAGAAGGAAGAACATTCCCAAATGAATAGTCTAAAGACACAATTACTGAAATTGGAAAAAGAAGAACAAATGAGGCCCAAAGTCACCAGAAGGAGGGACATAATAAAGATTAGAGAAGAAATAAATAAAATTGAGAAGAATAAAACAATAGAAAAAATCAATAAAACCAAGAGCTGGTTCTTTGAAAAAATAAACAAAATAGATAAACCCCTAGCCAGACTCATTAAGAGAAAAAGAGAATCTACACACATAAACACAATCAGAAATGAGAAAGAAAAATCACAACGGACCCCACAGAAATACAAAGAATCATAAGAGAATATTATGAGAATCTATATGCTAACAAGCTGGAAAACATAGAAGAAATGGACAACTTCTTAGAAAAATACAACCTTCCAAGACTGACCAAGCAAGAAACAGAAAAACTAAACAGACCAATCACCAGTGACGAAATCGAATTGGTAATCAAAAAACTACCCAAGAACAAAACCCCTGGGCCTGATGGATTCACCTCTGAATTCTACCAGACATATAGAGAAGAAATAACACCGATTCTCCTTAAAGTTTTCCAAAAAATAGAAGAGGAGGGAATACTTCCAAACTCATTCTATGAAGCCAGCATCACTCTAATACCAAAACCGGGCAAAGACCTCACCAAAAAAGAAAATTACAGACCAATATCCCTGATGAACGTAGATGCAAAAATACTCAACAAAATATTAGCAAACCGAATTCAAAAATACATCAAGAGGATCATACACCATGATCAAGTGGGATTCATCCCAGGGATGCAAGGATGGTACAACATTCGAAAATCCATCAACATCATCCACCACATCAACAAAAAGAAGAACAAAAACCACATGATCATCTCCATAGATGCTGAAAAAGCATTTGACAAAATTCAGCATCCATTCCTGATTAAAACTCTCAACAAAATGGGTATAGAGGGCAAGTACCTCAACATCATAAAGGCTATATATGACAAACCCACAGCTAACATCATACTTAACGGCGAGACGCTGAAAGCTTTTCATCTAAGATCGGGAACAAGACAAGGATGCCCACTCTCTCCACTGTTATTCAACATAGTACTGGAGGTCCTAGCCACAGCAATCAGACAAAACAAAGACATACAAGGCATCCAGATTGGTAAAGAAGAAGTCAAATTGTCACTATTTGCAGATGACATGATACTGTACATAAAAAACCCTAAAGATTCCATTCCAAAACTACTAGAACTAATATCTGAATTCAGCAAAGTTGCAGGATACAAAATTAACACACAGAAATCTGTTGCTTTCCTATACACTAATGATGAACTAACAGAAAGAGAAATCAGAAAAACAATTCCATTCACAATTGCATCAAAAAGAATAAAATACCTAGGAATAAACCTAACGAAGGAAGTGAAAGACCTGTACTCTGAAAACTACAAGACACTCCTAAGAGAAATTAAAGAGGACACTAACAAATGGAAATGCATCCCATGCTCTTGGCTAGGAAGAATAAATATTGTCAAAATGGCTATACTACCTAAAGCAATCTACAGATTCAATGCAATCCCTATCAAACTACCAACAGCTTTCTTCAATGAACTGGAACAAATAATTCTAAAATTCATATGGAACCACAAAAGAGCTCGAATAGCCAAAGCAATCCTGGGAAGGAGGAATAAAACAGGGGGAATTACACTCCCTGACTTCAAGCTCTACTACAAAGCCACAGTAATCAAGACAATTTGGTATTGGCACAAAAACAGACCCACAGACCAGTGGAACAGAATAGAAAATCCAAACATTAACCCAAACATATACAGTCAATTAATATTTGATAAAAGTGCCTTGGATATACAATGGGGAGATGACAGCCTCTTCAGCAGCTGGTGTTGGAAAAACTGGACAGCTACATGTAAGAGAATGAAACTGGACTACTGTCTAGCCCCATACACAAAGGTAAACTCAAGGTGGATCAAAGACCTGAATGTAAGTCATGAAACCATAAAACTCTTAGAAAAAAACATAGGCAAAAATCTCTTGGACATAAACATGAGCAACTTCTTCATGAACATATCTCCCCGGGCAAGGGAAACAAAAGCAAAAATGAACAAGTGGGACTATATCAAGCTGAAAAGCTTCTGTACAGCAAAGGACACCATCAGTAGAACAAAAAGACATCCTACAGTATGGGAGAATATATTCATAAAAAACGTATCTGATAAAGGGTTGACATCCAAAATATATAAAGAACTCATGCACCTTAACAAACAGAAAGCAAATAATCCAATTAAGAAATGGGCAGAGGACATGAATAGACACTTCTCCAAAGAAGAAATTCAGATGGCCAACAGGCACATGAAAAGATGCTCCACATCGCTAATCATCAGAGAAATGCAGATTAAAACCACAATGAGATATCACCTCACACCAGTGAGGATGGCCAACATCCAAAACACAAACAACAACAAATGTTGGCGAGGATGTGGAGAAAAGGGAACCCTCCTACACTGCTGGTGGGACTGCAAATTAGTTCAACCATTGTGGAAAGCAGTATGGAGGTTCCTCAAAAAACTCAAAATAGAAATACCATTTGACCCAGGAATTCCACTCCTAGGAATTTACCCTAAGAATGCAGCAGCCCAATTTGAAAAAGACAGATGCACCCCTATGTTTATTGCAGCACTATTTACAATAGCCAAGAAATGGAAGCAACCTAAGTGTCCATCAGTAGATGAATGGATAAAGAAGATGTGGTACATATACACAATGGAATATTATTCAGCCATAAGAAGAAAACAAATCCTACCATTTGCAACAACATGGATGGAGCTAGAGGGTATTATGCTCAGTGAAATAAGCCAAGCCGAAAAAGACAAGTATCAAATGATTTCACTCATATGTGGAGTATAAGAACAAAGAAAAAATACTGAAGGAACAAAACAGCAGCAGACTCACAGAACCCAAGAACGGACTAATAGTTACCAAAGGGAAAGGGACTGGGGAAAATGGGCGGGAAGGGAGGGATAAGAGGGAAAAAGGGGCATTACGATTAGCAGATGTAATGTTGGGGGGGCACGGGGAGGGCAGTACAACTCAGAGAAGACAAGTAGTGATTCTATAGCATCTCACTACGCTGATGGACAGTGACTGTAATGGGGTTGGTGGGGGGGACCTGATGAAGGGGTAGTTTAATAATCGTAATATTGCACATGTAATTGTAAATTAATGATAATAAAATAAATTATATAAAATAAAATAAAATAAAATAAAAGAACTACACATGGGGAATACATTTCTCTTAAAATATAAAGGGATCACCTATCAAAACTAAAAGAGGTGAAGGCAGATTTTTTTCAAGGCCACAAGTAAGCACGAACACCAGTGAAATACCATCCCTTTCCAGGATGCTTACAAGTACCAAGCTCAGATGACTCTGGGCTGAACGCTAGAATTAACAGCTGCTCTGTCATTCACCTGTCCCCCTCCCAGCCTCGGGTACTAACCTTACCCTGAGTATTAGGCTGAAGTCAGCCTTTTGTGACCTTTCAAGAAATACATAGCATAAGGACAGTGTGTGCAGTGTCTCAAGAATCTCAGAATTGACAGACGTGTTTTTTATAGGCCAAAGCCCGTCGAAGCATCTTAAGAGCAGTTTATCAGAAAAGGGATGTACATATGTATTACCCTGAGTCTCTCCCAATGCACGATTTTTTGGGTGGGGGTGTGGGGGTTTTAGTAGTCAAATGCTGCTACTGCTAGCTCTGGTTATGGGAGCAACTCCAAGTGCAAGTTTTACAAAAGAAACTACCCCCCAGAAATTCCTTTAGCATTGGAGGTCTTAACAGAGGGTCAAAGGGATCAGACATAGAATCTGCAGGGTCCAGGGACGGGGATGGGAAGGAAGATGAATCTTATTTCGCTGGCCTCTGTCTGAAATTGAGTATTTATGTCCATTTTGGATGTAGGTACCAAACCACATGAGCACTGGCAGGACCACTGATTTGATTCACAAAGGAAATCAGGTATTTTCCTATCACATCATGGCTCCTGTGGCTATCCTGAAATACCACTTATGCTCATTGTTATTTCAAAATAAGAATAGTTATTAGATTTGCTGCTACAGTTTATTTAATACGCTAATAAAATACAATTTAAAAATGTCTAAAAAAAAAAACATTTAAATAATAGGTTCCATGCTGTTATTACGACTTGCTGAGATCAATTTTGCTTCAGTGACCCACATTTCGTACAGGGTTAAGAAATTATCATTCTTTAATTACTCTGGCTATGGAAACTCCCTTTTCTTTCCCACTGGGATAATAAGCCATTAAGTCATTAAAGCTTGCTAGTATTTTACCTATATCTTAATTAGTCCATAAATTAGTAAGATCATAAATAAGGTAAAAGGTTACAGATCGCTTAGTTTACTCAGAAGAAAACAGCTTACAGTGCTATCTCTGGAATTAAATGGTTTGTTCTTAAACCACATCAACACAACAAACCACTAGTCAGATCAATTACCAACTAGCATGTTCCTTCTCCCCACAAAACAGTACACGTGTTCATGCGCATACTGCGTGCACCCACATGTGTGCACATGCACCTTCTAAGAGTTGGCCAACTACTGGGCCTAATCTGAGGCAAGAGATGAAATATCAAATGTTGTGATCTGATCTGCTGTTCGATTCCTTCAGCTCTCCACTTGAGGAAAACTCTGCATTGTCATACTTTTAAAGGAATTCTATAAAGAATCAAGAGGTCAAATTCCATGCTAGTTTGATTTTATGGCTTGTTTTACATGAACAAACAAGAGCAACAAAAACAGAAGGCAGTTAAGTATTTGCCCAGGCCCACCTTGGGATGCATTTATTCCTTTCTTTTCATACTTCAGTTCACTGTTATGTTTAGAAACGTTCCTTTTTTCATTTCATTGTTCTTTGCTTTATCATTTACCCCTCTGCTCTCCACTTTTTAAGATTTTTGTTCTTTCAAAGGACTGTTTTGCTGTTCTATTATTTTTTTAATATAATTTATATTATCATTAATCTACAATTACATGTGCAATATTATGGTTATTAAACTACCCCTTCATCAGTTCCCCCCACCAACCCCATTACAGGCACTGTCCATCAGTGTAGTGAGATGCTATAGAATCGCTACTTGTCTTCTCTGAGTTGAACAGCCCTCCCCGTGCCCCCCCAACATTACATCTGCTAATCGTAATGCCCCTTTTTTCCCACTTATCCCTCCCTGACCACCCATCCTCCCCAGTCCCTTTCCCTTTGGTAACTATTAGTCCATTCTTGGGTTCTGTGAGTCTGCTGCTGTTTTGTTCCTTCAGCATTTTTTCTCTGTTCTTATACTCCACATATGAGTGAAATCATTTGATACTTGTCTTTTTCGGCTTGGCTTATTTCACTGAGCATAATACCCTCTAGCTCCATCCATGTTGTTGCAAATGGTAGGATTTGTTTTCTTCTTATGGCTGAATAATATTCCATTGTGTATATGTACCACCTCTTCTTTATCCATTCATCTACTGATGGACACTTAGGTTGCTTCCATTTCTTGGCTATTGTAAATAGTGCTGCAATAAACATAGGGGTGCATCTGTCCTTTTCAAATTGGGCTGCTGCATTCTTAGGGTAAATTCCTAGGAGTGGAATTCCTGGGTCAAATGGTATTTCTATTTTGAGTTTTTTGAGGAACCTCCATACTGCTTTCCACAATGGTTGAACTAATTTGCAGTCCCACCAGCAGTGTAGGAGGGTTCCCTTTTCTCCACATCCTCGCCAACATTTGTTGTTGTTTGTGTTTTGGATGTTGGCCATCCTCACTGGTGTGAGGTGATATCTCATTGTGGTTTTAATCTGCATTTCTCTGATGACTAGCAATGTGGAGAATCTTTCATGTGCCTGTTGGCCATCTGAATTTCTTCTTTAGAGAAGTGTCTATTCATGTCCTCTGCCCATTTCTTAATTGGATTATTTGCTTTTTGTTTGTTAAGGTGCATGACTTCTTTATATACTTTGGATGGCAATCCTTTATCAGATACGTTTTTAATGAATATATTCTCCCATACTGTAGGATGTCTTTTTGTTCTACTGATGGTGTCCTTTGCTGTACAGAAGCTTTTCAGCTTGATATAGTCCCACTTGTTCATTTTTCCTTTTGTTTCCCTTGCCCGGAGAGATATGTTCATGAGGAATTTGCTCATGTTTATGTCCAAGAGATTTTGCCTGTTTTTTTCTAAGAGTTTCATGGTATCATGACTTACATTCAGGTCTTTGATCCACCTTGAGTTTACCTTTGTGTATGGGACTAGACAGTAGTCCAGTTTCATTCTCTTACATGTAGCTGTCCAGTTTTTCCAACACCAGCTGCTGAAGAGGCTGTCATCTCCCCATTGTATATCCAATGCTCCTTTATCAAATATTAATTGACTGTACATGTTTGGGTTAATGTTTGGATTTTCTATCTGGTTCCACTGGTCTGTGGGTCTGTTTTTGTGCCAATACCAAATTGTCTTGATTACTGTGGCTTTGTAGTAGAGCATGAAGTCAGGGAGCGTAATTCCCCATTTTATTCCTCCTTCTCAGGATTGCTTTGGCTATTCGGGGTCTTTTGTGGTTCCATATGAATTTTGGAATTATTTGTTACAGTTCATTGAAGAAAGCTGTTGGTACTTTGATAGGGATTGCGTTGAATCTGTGGATTGCTTTACGTAGTATAGCCATTTTGACAATATTTATTCTTCCTAGCCAAGAGCATGGGATGCATTTCCATTTGTTAGTGTCCTCTTTAATTTCTCTTAGGAGTGTCTTGTAGTTTTCAGAGAACAGGTCTTTCACTTCCTTCGTTAGGTTTATTCCTAGGTATTTTATTCTTTTTGATGCAATTGTGAATGCAACTGTTTTTCTGATTTTTGTTAGTTCATCATTGGTGTATAGGAAAGCAACTGATTTCTGTGTGTTAATTTTATATCCTGCAACTTTGCTGAATTCAGATATTAGTTCTAGTAGTTTTGGAATGGAGTCTTTAGGGTTTTTTATGTACAGTATCATGTCATCTGCAAATAGTGACAATTTGACTTCTTCTTTACCAATCTGGATGCCTTGTATGTCTTTGTTTTGTCTGATTACTGTGGCTAAGACCTCCAGTACTATGTTGAGTAACAGTGGAGAGAGTGGGCATCCCTGTCTTGTTCCTGATCTTAGATGAAAAGCTTTCAGCATCTCGCTGTTAAGTATGATGTTAGCTGTGGGTTTATCATATATAGCCTTTATGATGTTGAGGTACTTGCCCTCTATACCCATTTTGTTGAGAGTTTTAATCAGGAATGGATGCTGAATTTTGTCAAATGCTTTTTCAGCATCTATGGAGATGATTATGTGGTTTCTGTTCTTCTTTTTGTTGATGTGGTGGATGATGTTGGCGGATTTTCGAATGTTGTACCATTCTTGAATCCCTGGGATGAATCCCACTTGATCACAGTGTATGATCCTCTTGATGTATTTTTGAATTCCGTTTGCTAATATTTTGTTGAGTAATTTTGCATCTACGTTCATCAGGGATATTGGTCTGTAATTTTCTTTTTTGGTGAGGTCTTTGCCTGGTTTTGGTATTAGAGTGATGCTGGCCTGGCTTCAAAGAATGAGTTTGGAAGTATTCCCTCCTCTTCTATTTTTTGGAAATCTTTAAGGATAATGGGTGTTATTTCTTCTCCATATGTCTGGTAGAATTCAGAGGTGAATCCATCTAGTCCAGGGGTTTTGTTCTTGGGTAGCTTTTTGATTACCAATTCAATTTCGTTGCTGGTGATTGGTCTGTTAATTTTTTCTGTTTCTTGCTTGGTCAGGCTTGGAAGGTTGTATTTTTCTAAGAAATCGTCCATTTCTTCTATGTTTTCCAGCTTGTTAGCATATAGATTCTCATAATATATCTTATAATTCTTTGTATTTCTGTGGGATCCATCGTGATTTTTCCTTTCTCGTTTCTGATTCTGTTTATGTGTGTAGATTCCCTTTTTCTCTTAATGAGTCTGGCTAGGGGTTTATCTATTTTGTTTATTTTTTCCAAGAACCAGTTCTTGGTTTTATTGATTTTTTCTACTGTTTTATTCTTCTCAATTTTATTTATTTCTTCTCTAATCTTTATTATGTCCCTCCTTCTGGTGACTTTGGGCCTCATTTGTTCTTCTTTTTCCAATTTCAGTAATTGTGTCTTTAGATATCATTTGGGAATGTTCTTCCTTCTTTAATTAGGCCTGGATTGCAATATACTTTCCTCTTAGAACTGCCTTTGCTGCATCCCACAGAAGTTGTGGCTTTGTGTTGTTGTTGTCATTAGTCTCCATATATTCTTTGATTTCTGTTTTGATTTGGTCATTAACCCATTGATTAATTAGGTGAATGTTGTTAAGTCTCCATGTATTTGTGAGCCTTTTTGATTTCTTTCTAAAATTTATTTCTAGTTTTATACCTTGGAGATCAGAGAAGTTGGTTGGTAGTATTTCAATATTTTTAAATTACTGAGGTTCTTTTTGTAGCCTAATATGTGGTCTATTCTGGGAAATGTTCCATGTGCACTTGAGCAGAATGTGTATCCTGTTGCTTTTGGGTGTAGAGTTCTGTAGATGTCTGTTAAGTCCATCTGTTCTAGTGTGTTGTTCAGTGCCTCTGTGTCTACTTATTTTCTGTCTGGTTGATCTGTCCTTTGGAGTGTGTGGTGTGTTGAAGTCTCCTAAAATGAATGCATTGCTGTCTATTTCCTCCTTTAATTCTGTTAGTATTTGTCTCACATGCTGGCGCTCCTGTGTTGGGTGCATATATATTTATAATGGTTATATCTTCTTGTTGGACTGACCCCGTTATCATTATGTAATGTCCTTCTTTATCTCTTGCTACTTTATTCATTTTGAAGTCTATTTTGTCTGATACAAGTACTGCAACACCTGCTTTTTTCTCCTGGTTGTTTGCATGAAATATCTTTTTCCATCCCTTCACTTTTAGTCTGTGTATATCTTTGGATTTGAGGTGAGTCTCTTGTAGGCAGCATATAGATGGGTCTTGCTTTTTTATCCATTCTGTTACTGTGTGTCTTTTGATTGTTGCATTCCGTCCATTTACATTTAGGGTGATTATTGATAGATATGTACTTATTGCCATTGCTGGCTTTAGATTCGTGGTTACCAAAGGTTCAAGGGTTGCTTCTTTACTATCTAACAATCTAAGTTAACTTTCTTGTTAAGTAATTGTAAACACTGTCTGATGTTTATTTCTCTCCCTTCTTATTCCTCCTCCTCCATTCTTTCTATAATAGGTGTTTTATTCTTTGCCTTTATTTAGTATTTGGATGGTCTGCTTTCTTTGCTATGATTTTATTTTCTCCGGGGACATCTTTTTAGCCTTAGGAGTGGTTCCCTCTAGAGCAGTCCGTTTATGATATCCTGTAGAGGTGGTTTATGAGAGGCAAACTCTCTCAACTTTCATTTGTCTGGAAATTGTTTAATCCCTCCATCATATTTAAATGATAATCATGCTGGATACAATATTCTTGGTTCGAGGCCCTTCTGTTTCATAATGTTAAATATATCATGCCATTCTCTTCTGGCCTGTAAGGTTTCTGTTGAGAAGTCTGATGATAGTCTGATGGGTTTTCCTTTGTAGGTGATCTTTTTTCTCTCTCTAGCTGCCTTTAATACCCTGTCTTTATCTTTGATCTTTGCCATCTTAATTATTATGTGTCTTGGTGGTGTCTTCCTTGGGTCCCTTGTGTTGGGAGATCTGTGGGCTTCCGTGGACTGCCAGACTATTTCCTTCCCCAGCGAGGGAAACTTTTCAGCAATTATTTCTTCAAAGACACTTTCTATCCCTTTTTCTCTCTCTTCTTCCTCTGGTACTCCTATAATGCGAATATTGTTCCGTTTGGATTGGTCACACAGTTCTCTTAATATTCTTTCATTCCTAGAAATCCTTTTATCTCTCTCTGCCTCAGCTGCTCTGTATTCCTGTTCTCTGATTTCTAGTCCATTAACAGTCTCTTGCATCTCATCCATTCTGCTGTTAAGCCCGTCGATCACTTGTCTGATTTCTGCATTGTCTTTCCTCACTTCCCTCACTTCTTCCCTCAGCTCTTGAACATTTCTCTGTAGGTCCATCAGCATGGTTATGACTTTTATTCTGAATTCTTTTTCAGGAAGACTGTGCATTTCCATCCCTTCAGGCTCCCTCTCTGGGGTTGTCTGGTTGATTTTGGTCTGCACCATATTCCTCTGTCTTTTCATGGCTATAGAATTGGTCACTGGTAGTTGCCACGTATGTCAGCTGGGCTCTTTAAGACTTTAAAAGGAGAAAAAAAAAGAAAAAAGAAAGAAAGAAAGAAGGAAAAAAAAGAAAGAAAAGAAAAAACAAAAAAACAAAAAAAACGCCCACGGGAGTAGATTCTGTGGGAATGCTGTAGGTGGCGCTGTTGCCCCACTATTCCGCAGCCATGGCCACGGCACTCCGCAAGGCCATTTATCGCTCTGGCAGGGGTGGGAACGACTAGGAGGCTGTTGATCTCAGTGAGAAGTGTAAGTATGGCTACGCTTCCTCAGTCGCCAGCTAAGGTGTCTGAAACTCCCCAGGACTCCCAGCCTGCTGGGCTGAGTGTGCTGGGGCTATCCGGCTCCTCTGCTGGGCTCCTGTCTCTTTAAGACCGCTGAAGAAAGTATGTGCTTTTTTTTTCCTTTCCGGGAGCCGGCTGCAAGCACCCTGGTGCTTTCCCCGCTCAGATCCTGCCGCTCTGTCTCTCCAATCTCCACTGCACTGCACCATGTGGGTCAGCACTCCCCACACAGATCACCGGGGCTGGCTACTTCGCAGGGTGTGCTTCCACTCCCTCCCGGCTCTGAATCCTCTACTCCCACCGGTGCACTGGGGTGGGGGAGGGCTCGGGTCCCGCCGGGTTGCGGCTCCGTATCTTACCCGCCTCTTGGGGTGCCAAGTCCTCTCGGGTGTAGCTGCATGCTCTGCGCTTTCCTGTATATTCTGGTCTCTCTTTTAGGAATAGATGTATTTGCTGTGTTTTCCGTAGATAAGCATACAGTGCTGGGAGGAGATTTCTGCCGCCCAGCTCATGCCACCATCTTCCCGGAAGTCAGCCTGCTGTTCTCCTTTTTTGGAGTCTTTCCTTTAATTTTTGTAGTTTTAATTTCCTAACCCAAACAAGTTTGGGACTTTTGTCTTTATTCTTCACTGCTTAAGAAGTATTTACCATAATTTCATCCTCCATTTCTGATTTCTGGTTCAAATTTTGTTTTAAAACTTTCATTTTAATTACTTTTTAATTAAAGTATTGCTCTGCTTTGCTTTTTACTGACTTTACTATCTGATTCATACTAGCTATAAGGACAAGTTATATCTTTTGGAGGCACTAAATAATCATGACAGCTTATTTAACCATAGCACACATTATTCAGAATATGAGACTACATGTTCAAAATTAAAATGACTGTGAACACCAACACAGTCTTTGGATATTAGGCAAGGCTTCCTCTATGCTCTCTAACAGGAGCAGGAAGTGGGAGTTTTGCTGTACTGGTGGTGACAAAGGTCACCAGTTTTCCCCAGTCTTGTCCCTCTCAGATAATGGCAATATGATCCACCTGAAGGCATTATAGACTCCTCTCTTCCTTTATATTCCATATCTTACCTATTATCTAGTCATTTTTGGCTTTTCTTCCAGAATTTACACCATATCCAGCCATTTCTTATCATTTCTGTCTAGTCCAAATCACCAGTATCTTTCACCTAGATGAAAACAATAGCCTCTTAATTGGCTTAATTCCACTCTCAACCATACTCTTCTCCATGTAGCAGCCATAATAATGAATTAAAAAGGAAAATGAGACCTTTACTGAAGATTAAAAGCTTCCCAACTGTTTCCCTTTGAAATCAGAATAAAATTCCAACTCCCCCCAGTAGTCTACCCTATCCAAGCTCTAGCAAGTTCCCTGTAATTTGTAGTATTATCACCTTCGCTCACTAAATTGCAGCCACACTGGCCTTCCTGTTTCTCTAAAATACCAAGCTGCTGCTTGGAATATTTCCCCCGCCAGATTTCCATAGGGCTGTTCTGTTTTGAAACATCATTCATTTCTCCATATAAATACTGCCTCAGAGGCTTTTCCCAATAATCTTACATATTTGCATAAGCCCCCTCTGTAAGCCTACTATTCTATTTCCCATTATTTTGTTTCAAAGCCTTATTACTATCTGAAATAGTATTGGTTTAACTTATTTATTATCTATCTGCCTCAAGAGTATTTATGTCCTTCATGAGGTTAGGGCACACATACTTCTTATTCGCAGCTCTTCTCAGGGCTTAGAAAAGGGCCAGACATACAGTAGGTGCTCCAACATTTACCACATGCCTGTATATCACATACATATCAATGTGTGTATGAATAAATGAATGATCTTCCTGAACCCCCTAAATAACACCATAAGAGTAAATTTTGTTATTACTGCCATTTATATGAGGGAACAGGAAGACAGAGAGCATTAACAGCTTTGTAATGGTAAGTTAAAAAGCTAGGATCTAAAACAAGATCTGCCTGTGCCTAAAAATCCCAAGATCTTACCCATGTACTCAAGCAGATATTTCAATCCAGGGAATAATTTTTCCTAATACCTAGTTTGGTTTTATTAAGCAAACACACTTTAAGGAAAAATGACAGGAAAACAAGTTTATACAGGAAATGTAAAACTGACAGTTCCAATTCATACAAAGCAGAAACAAACATCTTCTTACTCAAAGGCTGTCATTATTAGCCATGCAACTCTCCTTCCAACCCGCCATAAATACAATTAAAGCAGGATGTGGCATCTGACACAAAGGCAAGCCATAAATTTTTAAGATAGCCTAGAACAAGAGTTCTGTGCAAAACTGGCAATGCTGGCTGGACTGTGCATCACTGTATCTCCTCTATGTCTAATCTGCCCTTCCTATAACCTTGGAATGGAGACTTATATGTACTAAATAAACCTTCTCTAAGCTGAGACAATCAACTTCCTTCCTGTAAGAAGATGGTTTAGAGACTATAGGGATCTAAGCTGGAATGTCACGTAGACTAAAGGGCTGAGGCTGATATTCTGATAGTCACAGTAGAGTACGAACCAATGAGGCAACCAAGAACCTAGACAATAGAGAAAAAGAATGAAGCGGGTACATAAAGAGAAACAGAGTTAAATAATCATGTGGGATATGAGTGGGTAGAGTAGGAGAAAGGAGAGAAAGTGGAAAAAGAAAGAAGCTACCTAGTGCCTTTCCAGGTCTCAAAGTCCTAGTTATTTTTGGGTGCTTACTGTATTTCAGGAACTTCTAGGTTCCTGAACATATCAATAAACAAAAAAAGTACAAGTAGGAGACAAATGAAATATATAAAGTCAGGAAGTGATGTGTGATGAAAAAAATAAAAGAGTAAGCATAAAGTGTTGGAGGGACTGTTATTTTATTTAGTGTTCAGGGAAGGCTTCACAAAAGAGGTGACCTGAAGTGAGGAGCAAGCTCTCTGAAGATCTGTTTGGGTGAAGAGTGTTCCATATAAGAGGGAAGAGCAAATGAAAAGCCTCTGAAGAACAGATATTCTTAATATTATTTAAAATATAAAAAGTCAAGGTGTTGAGGATACTGTGAGTGAGAAAGAATGATAGGAAATAAAATGGAGGAGATAGGAACAAAATCACATGCAGCTTTGTAAAAACTCTGAATAAGTGTTATTCTAAGTGAGATGATTAATTTTGGAAAGGTTTGAGCAAGCTTGATTTGTATCTTTCAAGGATCACTTTGGCTACTGTGTCAACAGACTGTTGGGGTGGGTGGGAAGGGTAAGAGTGGAAGTAGGGAAATAAGAAGACTATAAGGAGATGTTGGAAATCTGAGTAAGAAATACAGTTTGTAGAGTTTAAAGGTTTGCTGACTGATTAGATACATAGGGTGCAAGATTAAGGAAGGAGTAAGTCAGGATGGCTTCAAGTTTTGCACTGAGCAAATGTATAAATGATATAACATTTACTGAGATGGAAAATGCTGGCATTATAATTAGTCAGGTTGGAAGGAAACCAAGAGGTATCCTAACTCCAATTTTGGGGGCACCCAGGAGGTATATGACTGTCTGCTGCTAGCCTGGTCCTTGCAGTAAGCCCCAACCAACTGATATACCCTGAGAATATCTGTTTCTTGCAATCTTAACTTAATCAGATCCATTAGCAGGGAATCCTTCACAATCTGTGTCTAACTTCAGTATTTCAAACAGTATTTATTTGCTATGGTATGGCTGTATTTACAGTTGCTGGAAGAAAACTTCCCAGATGATTTAGAAGGTTTTTTATTTTTCCCTATTCACATGCGATCCCATTCAAATCTTTTTTTTAGTTTATTTTGATATCATTAATCTACAATTAAATGAGTAATATTATGGTGATTACCCCCTTCATCAGGTTCCCCCCCCAACCCCATTGCAGTCACTGTACATCAGCTTAGTGAGATGCTATAGAGTCACTACTTGTACTCTCTGGGTTGTACAGCCCTCCCCATGCCCCCCGAACATTACATCTGCTAATCGTAATGTCCCTTCTTCCCCTTTACCCCTCCCTTCCCACCCATCCTCCCCAGTCCCTTTCCCTTTGGTAACTATTTGTCCGTTCTCGGGTTCTGTGAGTCTCCTGCTGTTTTGTTCCTTCAGTTTTTTTTTTCCTTAGTTCTTATACTCCACATATGGGTGAAATCATTTGGTATTTGTCTTTTTCAGCTTGACTTATTTCACTGAGCATAATACCCTCTAGCTCCATCCATGTTGTTGCAACCCATTCAAATCTTTATGATAAAAATAACAGTTAAATTTTAGGCTCACCTAAGAATGTTGGGGGCCATACTGCTAAACTAATAAAGCTTGAATCTCATTAACGTTCTGTTTCCATAGTAAACCTCTAGTTCTACCTAAATGTCAACTCAGACATTTAGTCTACCTAAATGGAAGGATACAGTAGTTCTACCTCTTTTCATGTATTCCTCTACCTGTGTCCTTGATAGTCTCCTCTGTGTCTTTGTTTTATCAATAATTATATCTTTGTCCTGAGTCTTTAAATTCCTTTTTTTAATCCCTTCAAATTATAAACATATTCATTCCTTGGCCCTGCACCCCTCTAGCTCTCTCTGCTTTCTAAAGGAAGGCCTTTGTAGTCAAACTTTCTGAAAGAAGCCCAAACTTTACTCTGAAAGGAGCAAAACATTCTGTCGTTTCCTCTCTTGTCACAAACGCCTCTTAATCCCACTAAAACCGAACTAAGGTTACCAATTATCTTTATAGAGATGAACTCAAGTTTTATTGGACCATTTAAGTGCAAGACATTAATTAACTACTCCATCACTTCCTTTCAAGTCTCCTTCCTAAGCTTTTGAGATATTACTACCTTCTCTTAGTTCTCCTATCTATGTGACCATTCTTCTTTAACTCACTGTCCCTTAGAAAGTAATTCTACTTTCAGTTTTAATTTCCATCCTTAGATAATGATTTCCAAATTTCATCTCCAGTCCCTGAGCCTCAGATCCAAAAAACAGTATTTGAAGAGACCCTGGTGGAGAAATGTCTAAATCTGTTCAAAGACATAAGCCACAGATTCAAGCAGCTCCATAAACTCACACAAGATAAATGACTAAATACCCAGGCATAGCATAATGGAACAGCTGGAGGCCAAAGGTAAAGATAATATTTCTTAATGGCAATGACAGAAAACTGCAAGACAGTGGCATGACATCTTTTAAAGTGCTGAAAGAAAAAAATGATAATTTAGAATGTGATAGTTAGCAAAACATCCTTCAAAAATGGAGGAAATAAAAGATGCTTTCAGAAAAACTAAAACTGAGATTAATTAACAGCAGTAAATAGCAAATGACCCTAGATGAAAGTCTGGTGATAAACAAGAAACTGAAGAACATCCAACATCATAAATAGGTCAATAAATATAAACCAATATTGACTGTTTAAAATATTATTTGGGGATGGATATACACATACATGGAGAGAGAGAATGAGAATGAACTGAAATTCATAACAACACAAAAGGTAAATGAGAAATAAATGACATTAAGGTATTGTAGGGTCCATGCACTATCCAGGAAGTGGTAAAAAAGAAATCTAAGTACTTGATGATGCATATTATAATCTCTAGAATAACTACTAAAAATATCTAACAATTGTATTACTAATTAGTTAATTATGGGGAAAATTAAATAAATGTACTTGAATATGCAAAGTGAAAGAAAAAGGGAGGAAAAAATGAAAAATGAAGAGAGAATAACTGGGAAAAAGAAAACAAATAAGATGGTAGATTTACACTTAAATATATTAGTAATTGCAGTAAAAGTACATGGACAAAATTCTCTAAAAGACAAAGAGACCCTGAGAAAAAAACAAAACTCAGTAGTATATATATGGCTTACAAGGGACATCATACATATGACACAGAAATGTTGAGAGTAAAAGGATAGAAAAAACACATACTGTGCAAATGCTAACCAAAAGAAAATGATATAGTCACACTAATAATTATATTCAAGTGCACATGGAACACTGATCATATGTTGAGTCACTAACTAAAGGCCCAGCAAATGTTAAGAATGAAATCATTTACAGTATATTCTCTGGATGGATATTCATAATAATAAAAAGAAAACAAAAAAATCCCAGATGTTTAGAAATCAAACAATCCCATACCTGAATTACAATGAAAATATGGCATATAATCATTTTGCCAACCATTAATATTAGAAGCAGGGTAGTACATGGTAGTTCACTCCACTGTTCATTCCACTTCTGCTATGTTTGAAATTTTCCATATAAAAGGAGTAAAATACACAAGGTCCTATAAAATGTGGATAGCCCTAAATACGTAATTAGAAAAGGGTTAAAAAAAATCAAGGAACTAGAAAGCTTTCACAAGAAGCTAAAACGGAATAGTAAAGCTAAATCCTAAGAAAGCAGGAAAATAGAAGTTTGGAGCAAAAATCAATGAAACAGAAAACAAATGTAAAAAATAATGTAAGAAGTCCAAAAGTTAAATTGTTGAACAGGTTAATAAAATTAGTAAGCCCCTAAGCAAAAATAATCAAAATGAAGGGAAAGAAGGCACTTTATTTCCAGTATCAGCAATTAAAAACAAGACACATTTATTCCAGTAAACTTGAAAATTTAGATAAATGGACAAAACCCTTGCAAGACACAACTTGTCATAGCTGACACAAAAAGAATAAGAAAATCTGGATGGTACTGTATCCATTAATGAAACTGAATCTGTAGTTCAAAACTATGTGACAAAGAAAACTCTAGGCCCAAATGGCTCCATCAGGGAAATCAAACATTTAAGAAAGAAAAAAAAACCAACCTTAAACTCCCACAAGCCACAAAAAAGAAACATTTATTTTAGGTCAATTATATAAAAGGTCAATTTATTGTATGAAGCTAGCATACCTTCTTCATAACACCTGATCAGGACATTACAAGAAAGGAAACTATATGCCAATCTTTCATGATCACAGATATAAGAATCCTAGATAAAATAATAATAAATCCCATTTTATGGGTGCAAGCATCTATGTGTATAAATTTGTATATATAATGCGTATTACATGGCAACGAAAATGGGTTTATTCTAATACTGCAAGATGGCAAACCAATGACTATAATTTACCAATCAACAGAATAAAGGAGGAAAAAAATAAGATTTTCTCAATTATTGCAGGAAAAAATGAGATTAAAAATTTAGCTATGTGGGAATAGAAAGATACCCCTACTCTGTTAAAGGGATCTATGAAAACATAGAGCAAATACCATAATTAATGATAAATACAGAAAGCTTTCCCTGGAGATAAGAAACAAAGTAAGATGTCTATGATTCTCCCTTGTGCTTAAAGTCCTAGCCAGTGCAATGAGATGATAAATAGCCTTCTAAAATTTCTACAGATTGAAGTAGAGTTAATAAGTTATTTTAACAATGTCTCCAGATACAAGATCAATATACAAAATATACCTACAATAACAGAAAGTCATACATGTAAGAATAAATCTAACAAAAGGTAAACAAATGGGCCATTTTGTGGTTTAGAAGAAACAATACTGTTGAGATCTCAATTCCCCCAAATTAATTTATGAATGCAATAGGTTGAAACCAAGTTTCTGGGAGTTTTGTGGAAATTGCTAAAGCAGGCTCTAAAATTTATACAGGTCAAGAACAACAAAGGAAACCTTGAAAGACAGAGCTGGAGGTAACTTCCAGATCCCAGAATTAAAAAGCTATAGTAATTTAAAAAGTGTGGTATTGGTGTAAAAATAGACAAATAGGCTAAAGGAAGAACAGAGATTAGAAACAGATCCACACATACAGTCACATGACAAAGCGAACAAAGCAATACAATAGTTTTGGAAAAGCAGGGACTTGTCATTAGATAGTGTTGATCAACTGACTATCCAGATGGATAAAAATAATACGATAAACTCCTAATCTCACATCATTTATAAAATCAAATGTGAAAGTAAAAATAAAGTTTCTGAAAGATAACATAAAGTATTCGTTATGATTTGGAGTACTCAAAGATTTCTTAAACAGGATGTAGAAAGCATTAACCATAGAGGAAAAGATTGCTAAATTGCTCTTTTACTGAAATTAAGAACTATTATTCAATAAAAACATTATTAAGAGAGTGAAACGCAAACTATAGGCAAGCTATCTGCAATACATATACCCAATGACAGACAACTCAATAAAAGATGTGCAAAAAACTTGAACAGGTACTTCACAAAAAAGAATTTCTAAATGATCAAAAGCATATAAAGAAAGTTCAACATCAGTAGTAATTACAAAAGTAAATTAAAATCACAAAAAAATTTACTTTACTTCTCTACCAGGAGACTAAACTGTAAAAAATAAAAGGGCAATAACAAGTGTTCAGGAAAATTCCCACCACTGGTAGGAATGTAAACTGGTACACCACTTTGGAGTCTTTTGTTTTTGAGTAAAAATGACTGTTTAAAATAAAAATAAAGACACACTGTGTTTAACCTGTAGTTTCTTGTATCTTCAGCAACACAACTGTGTACCCAGGTTTGTGAAGTAACAAACCAAATGAAGTCCAACGTGTGTGCAGAATGTAAAACCCCAACCGTCTGGTGCTTTTCCTGTCTCTCTTTACCTCCACGTTGTATTTTCCCCCAGAACATACATGCTTTTCATCATATTACTCACTGTTATGGACTAAATGTTTGTATCTCCCTAAAATTCATATGAAACCCTAGCCCCCAATGTGATGGTATTTTAGAGATGGAGCCTTTGGGAGGTAGTTTGGTCATGAAGGGTATTGGTCCAGGTCATGGGTTAGTATCCTTAAAGAAGAGACACCAGAGAACTTGCTCCCTCTCTGCCACACGAGGGTACCACAGGAAGGCACAGCTGTCGGCAATCCAGGAAGACAGCCCTCAGCAGGGATCAACCAGGCTGACACACTAGGCTTGGAATTCCAGACTTCAGAACCATGAGAAGACATTTCTGTTGTTTAAGTCATCCAGTTTACAGTATTTTTTCATGGCAGGCCAAGGTGACTGTAACACTGCCTCTGTCTAAAATATTTGTCCCCCTGCTCTTCCTGTACCCTACCTCCCAATTCTCATCACCAGTCCCACCTTCTTCAGTTGGTTAATGATTCTCAACCTTGATAAGTTTAGGCAAACCTAGAAAAAAAATCTCACCCTCCACAATGAATTCAATAAACCTATCTTGTACACCCATAGCACCATGAGCATGTACCTGTTACTTCACTAGAAACTCTTTCAGAACAGTAACCATGGTTTATTTTCCTTTGTAACCCTCAACTGTAAGAATGGGATCTGGCATATGGTATAAACATATGGTATAACATAATAATACAGCTTGTTGAACTGAATGCTTTATCATGTTGTTCATTTCATTTATCTCACTATTTGGAATGTATGCAAGTTTCTTCCCTAACAAACTACATGTTTGAGTTCCTCAGATCAAAATGAGGATTATTAAATGAGAATCAGACAGATTTACGCACAGCCACTATGCCACTGGATGCTGGTATATCTTACAGATACCGTCTATCAAACAGGATAAATATTAAAAAAAATTTTTTAAACCACTTTTATTGGCCTTTTGTTCTGTATTTATACACTGAATAAGGCTTAAACTACATGAGTTCAAATCCTACCATTTGCAACAACATGGATGGAGGTAGAGGGTATTATGCTCAGTGAAATAAGCCAAGCTGAAAAAGACAAGTACCAAATGATTTCACTCATATGTGGAGCATAAGAATAAAGAAAAAAAAACTGAAGGAACAAAACAGCAGCAGACTCACAGAACCCAAGAACGGACTAATAGTTACCAAAGGGAAAGGGACTGGGGAGGATGGGTGGGAAGGGAGGGATAAGAGGGAAAAGGGGGCATTACGATTAGCAGATATAATGTTGGGGGGGCACGGGGAGGGCTGTACAACTCAGAGAAGACAAGTAGTGATTCTATAGCATCTCACTACGCTGATGGACAGTGACTATAATGGGGTTGGTTGGGGGCACCTGATGAAGGAGTAGTTTAATAACCATAATATTGCACATGTAATTGTAGATTAATGATACCAAAATAAATTATATATTAAATAAATAAATAAAAGAAGTACAGATCTATCCAGACATGGTATTTTCCAACAAAAAAAAACTACATGAGTTTACACAGAGTAACAGTTATAAATGCTTATTTAACAACAGAAATTTATGTCTTTGTATCACAGAAATTTATGTCTTTGTATCACTAAGAGAATTAGGGTCAAGAATAGTTTTCTGACAGATCTGATAATCTTGTGAGTCCCAAAACAGGGTTAAACCCTATTACCAAGCTTTCAATTTTAGATCAAGCTGGAGCCATTAGAAGATTGCATACGTAGTGTCCAGTGGAAACACTGTCACTGAATTGATTTAGGGGTACACTATTGATTTCTGAGGTTAGCTACAAGAGACAACTTTATGAAATTTGTCAGTATATTATCACAGATATGTTTGCTGATGATACTTTTTATCTTTCATCTGAGAAGGTTTTTGTAAAACTAGGGAAACTTCTGCTTCTAAGAGGCTGAAATGCTTTTTCCTCCCGGATAATGAAACTGTAATATATTTCCCTTTTTTGCCTTTGTCATCAAAAAATTCAAAGTCAGATTTATGGCTCAATTATTACATCATATAGAACTTTATGGACTATGCATTTATTGATTCTTTCTGGCTTTGACTTATAAATCACATTCTCCTGGGTTTGTTTTTATATCTTTATTTTGTCTGATAATGCGCAGAGGGTCTTAATGACCTTCACTAACACATCTAATTTCTATAGAAATGAATAACACTCTAAAAAGTATGAGAATCTTCTTACCTGACTGGGTTGGCTTTGCAAGCAGACTCTTCTGGCATTCAGATCGTCAAAGGGAGAAGGTCTTGGACTTCTGTAAGGCTCACTGGTAACAACCGTCTCTTGCTGAAAAAGATGATCTTTCACTAGAGAACTGGAAGTATCCTCTTCAGTTGCCTAAAGGGAACAATCCCCAACTCATTAGTTGCCCAAAATATAAAAAGCAATAAAGTAAGATACCTCCACTCTACAAGTATTTAGCAAATCAGTAAGTATGAGCAATACAACCACCATAACTATGAACAGCAATTCCTCAAACTCAAACATACATGAGGAAGCCATATCAAAATAAAATAGTATGAAATCTTTTTTAAGTAAATTTATAAGCAAAGTGGGTTTCCTTAGAGAAAACAACTTAGGAAGAGTTAGGTTAACCATGTCACATATGACAGACATCTAATTGTAACAATTGTTTTTTTTTGCATGAGTGTATATTTATTATAAATTTTACCAGTACAAAAGTACAGAACATACAATTTATAAATAATAATATACAATACTCTTTATTGTAAATTCCATAGGCAATCGATTCTCAAAGAAAGCTTTTTGTTGATTTTCACCAAGCTCCTTGATATGCAGCAAACCTCTCATTGCAATTGATCAACAAATATACTTCTGACATGGATGTTGTTTGTTTACATTGGTGAGTAATACGAAGGTGAAACTTCTTTGTGTACCAGACTTCGCTAAGATAAATCACAATTGTTTTCAAACAATGGAAGACTATTTCCTCAAGTTTTGTGCTATTCTCAATGCAATGGCTAAAAGGGACATAGAAAATGAAGAAATTATTAGGAAGAAAATACAAATCAACAGAAGTGTTATTTTACCAAGAACTGTGCTCTGATGTATGATATAGGGAATCAAAAGAAGGAAGACAATAGTCCATGACATTGTTGAATGAGTGAATGAATTAATTAGCCTGAACTTGGTGATTATTTACAAGGATTCAAATCATGCACATGAGACGTAGGTAGGGAGACAATTAATGACACATTTTTAAAATTTGATAAGCAGTTTCTGTGAAATAAAGGTCCAATAAGCATACACTGCAGAAAGTTCTGAAAGGATTGTTTGTTTTTTAAAAAAATAACCATTTACTATTACTTTCCTGTCACTATATAGTCATTTTGGAAGAAATAGTGACAGCTAACCTTTATGAGCGTTTTTAAAAAATAAGAGCAAATTAAAAATTTAGGTGTTATTTCTAAAAGTAAGCAATAAAACTAATAAAACAGCCAAGATTTTACTTTTGGGGAAGGGTTCAAAATCCACTTTTAATGTAGAGAAAATTAATAATAAACTTTTTATCAATTGCAGTCTTTTCAAGCATTGTTCAAAATCACAGTGTGGACTACTGTCTTTTATGCAATGTGTTTATTTGTATGCTATGTTATGAAGTAATGTGTATTTTGTAGACTATTCAATCCACATAGGCCAGATGTCTGTAAAGAGGGAGAGTAAGATATTTCAAATACACAAACTCACATTCTAGTCCTTGCTCTGCAGCAAGGTAGCCTGGTGACATTTAATTTCCTTAGAACTGAGTTTTCTAAATTACCAAACACTTATACCTATACTGTTTTATTACATTGATTATCATAAATATTTAGTAATATATGTGAAAATGCTGTGAAAACTAAAAGCTGTATTTTTATCAGGAGTAAGCAATTAAACTTTTTAAAATATGTCTGAGAATAAACTGTCACTTAAAACTATATCAAACCCAGTTAACTGCTATTCTTAGCTCATTTTCATCATAGTTTTCCCAACGTATTATGAACGTTGATGCTAAATTACTGAGTTGGTGAATACTAGTGACCAACATAGGTTCTTTGAAAATGCATGATCAAAACTGGTAAGAGTAAGAATATTCGAGAAATACATTTATTTGTTCCACAGAGTTTTCAATATAAATGACTCAAGTGATGGCCAAAACTTCCAAGCAAACTGAATAGAAGTAAACAAAGGGGGAAAATAATAAAAGGTTTAGAAAAAGGGACTAGTTTGGAAAGTGTCACATCCACTAGGGTATAAAATTTAAGCAACTAACTTCTCTGCATCTCAGTTTCTTAAAATTATAAATTTGGTATATCTCTACTGAAAAATCTCGGGGATAGATGAGATACTGAAGAAGTAAAAACTATAAACAAGCATGAATTATAGTAGTGGCTATGCTCACTTCAGCAGAACATATACTAAAATTACGATACAGAGATTAGCATGGCCCCTGTGCAAGGATGACACGCAAATTCGTGAAGCGTTCCATATTTTTAAGAGAATGAAACTGGATTATTGTCTATCCACATACACAAAAGTAAACTCGAAATGGATCAAAGACCTGAATGTTAGTCATGAAACCATAAAACTCTTTAGAAGACAACATAGGCAAAAATCTCCTGAATATAAACATGAGCAATTTTTTCCTGAATGCATCTCCTCAAGCAAGGGAAACAAAAGCGAAAATGAGCACATGGGACTACATCAAACTAAGAAGATTCTGTACAGCAAAGGACACCATCAACAAAACAAAAAGGCATCCTACAGTATGGGAGAATATATTCATAAATGACATATCCAACAAGGGGTTAACATCCAAAATATATAAAGAACTCACATGCCTCAACATCCAAAAAGCAAATAACCCGATTTAAAAAATGGTCAGAGAATATGAACAGAAAATTCTCAAAAGAAAAAATTCAGATGGCCAACAAGCACATGAAAAGATGCTCCACATCGCTAATTATCAGGTAAATGCAAATAAAAACCACAATGAGATATCACCTCACACCAGTTAGGATGGCCAGCATCAAAAGGACTAAGAACAACAAATGCTGCAAATGATGCAGAGAAAGGGGAACCCTCCTGCACTGCTGGTAGGAATGCAGGCTAGTTCAACCATTGTGGAAAGCAATATGGAGGTTCCTCAAAAAAACTAAAAACAGAAATATCATTTGATCCAGGAATTCCACTTTAGGAATTTACCCAAAGAATATATTTTCTCAGATTCAAAAAGACATATGCACCCCTATGTTTATTGCAGCACTCTTTACAATACCCAAGATATGGAAGGAACCCAAGTATCCATCAGTAGATGAATGGATAAAGAAAATGTGCTACATATACACAATGGAGTATTATTCAGCCATAAGAAAGAAACAAATCCTACCATTTGTATAAACATGGATGGAGCTGGAGGATATTAGGCTCAGTGAAATAAGCCAGGTGGAGAAAGACAAGTACAAAATGATTTCCCTCATTTGTGGAGTATAACAATGAAGCAAAACTGAAGAAACAAAACAGCAACAGACTCAGAGACTCTAAGAAGGGACTTGTTGTTGCCAAGGGGGAGGGCGGGTGTGGAGGGAGGGAGAAGGGGATTGAGGGGTATTATGATTGGCACACATGGTATGGGGGATCATGGGGAAGACAGTGTAGCACAGAAAAGGAAAATAGCGACTCTGTGGCATCTTACTATGCTGATAGGCAGTGACTGCAATGGGGCATGAGTGGGCCACGGTAATATGGGTGAATGTAGTAACCACATTGCTTTTTCATGTGAATGCTTCATAAGAGTATATATCAATAATACCTTAATAAAAACAAGCAATGAAAAAAAATTATAGTAGGAGTAGTTATCAGTACTAATTATGGACTAATTATCCTTTTAATAGTGACAACTTTTTGGATTAGGTTGACTTTATGCAATTCTGCTCTAATTGAAGAGTCATTTAAGAATCATAAAATAAATTAGAGCTTACTTATAAATCTGTATCTGAACAAACACAAAATGGTTACATAACTCGGTGTTTTACTGTATTGACTTGGGTTAATTCTACTTATATTCTGTACACAGAACAATAACACTTCATTTCAATCAAGAATAATACATTTCACTGGATTGAAGATGGCAGCATGAGAGGTGAGACACAGGCTTCCTCCTAAAACCGCATATAATATGAAAATATAATTAATACAACTAATCCTGAAAGAGCAACAGGAAAGAGGACTGCACCAGACTGCATACACCTGGAGAAAAGAGCAGACCTCATAGAACAGGGTAACGTACCAAAGCTGTGGCCCGGCGGGACCCAAACCCTTCCGCCACCCAGCTCACCAAAGGGAGGAAGAGAAACAAAGCAGGGAGGGAGTGGAGGCCTGAGACTGCTGAATACCTAACTAGGGAGATCTGCTCTGGGAGCACAAACCTACAATTCATGGTGCTTGCATGACACTCTCATGATTATGGGAATGGAAAGCCAAGACAGACAGAATTCCTGGAGAGATGATCTCAGCCGCCTGTGGAAAGCAGGGATCCATATCTGGCTGCTTTGGGACAAAAGAAAGGTGGACAATATTAGAGACTTCCTAACAAGGAATCCCTTAGCAAGAGGGCTGCTAAATGAGCAAGGATTGAACAGAGCTTACTGCTCAGGAGAGAGGACAGGTAGACAAAATTGTCCAGGTGCACTCTGCCCAGTAGGTTAGGAGCTTTGCCATATAGACTCTCATATTTAAGGAGGAAAAAGAAATCCTCCTCCTCAGACAATCTTCAGGTGCTCCAGATCCCTGGCTGCCTACACAGCTCAAAGGACCGCCTCCATGATACGCAGCCTACTGCGCCTTTCTCCTGGCCAGCCCCACCTGGCTTGCAAACTGGCAAACCCTACACTGGTGTAAGGCCAGCCAGAGGGAAAATCTGTCTACACGAACACAAATACAAAGCATAGAGGCTTATACCTGTGTGCTTGGCCCACTGGTTCAGGCAGTGGAGACAGGCATAGCAGCCGGTAGCACGAAACAGCTCTTTCCTCCCCCCAGGCACCAATACCCACCCTGCGACCCCTCACATTGCTTCAGGGGATGAGCAGCTCCAGGGAGTAGACCTTCTGAGCACTAGAGGGGGTGCCATATACAACTATGAAACACCAAAGGAACCTGGTTCAGAGTAAAATTAATAATACAACTCCTGAGAAAGATTTAAATGACATTGACTTCATGACTCTTGCTGAAAGGGAGTTCAAAATAAAAATCATTTACATGCTCATGGAGGTACGGAAAGATATTCAAGAACTCAGGAATGAACTCTGGTTGGAGATCCAATCGTTGAAAAGCACAATGGAGGGTGTTGAAAGCAGACTGGATATGGTGGAGGAGACGACAAATGAAACAGAAACTAGAGAAAAGGAATACAAGGAAGCTGAGGCACAGAGAGAAAAACGGATCTCTAAGAATGAAAGAATATTGAGAGAACTGTGTGACAAATCCACATGGAACAATATTCACATTATAGGGGTAGCAGAAGAAAAAGAGAGAGAAGAGAAAAAGGGATAGAAAGTGTGTGTGAGGAGGTAACTGCTGAAAACTTCCCCAATCTGGGGAAGGAGATAGTCTCTCAAGCCATGGAGGTGCACAGATCTCCCAACACAAGGGACCCAAGGAAGACAACACCAAGACATATAGTAATTAAAATGGCAAAGATCAAGGATGAGGACAGACTATTAAAAGCAGCCAGAGAGAGAAATAAGATCACATACAAAGGAAAGCCCATCAAGCTATCATCAGACTTCTGAACAGAAATCTTACAGGCCAGAAGGGAGTGGCATGATGTATTTAATGCAATGAAGCAGAAGGGCCTTGAACCAAGAATACTTTATCCGGCAAGATTATCATTTAAATTTGAAGGAGGGATTAAACAATTTCATTATCAGCAAAAGCTGAGAGAATTTACATCCCACAAACCATCTCTACAGTGTATTTTGGAGGAACTACTACAGAGGGAAGTGTTCCTAAGGTTTAATACCTGTTACCAGAGGTTATAAAACCACAGTAAAGAAAGTAAAACAGATAATTACTAAGCAAATGCAAAATTAAATCAACTAATCCAAAAGTCAATCAAGGGAAAGACAAAGACTACAGAATATGATACCTAATACATAAAGAACGGAGGAGGAAGAAAATGGAGGAGAAAAAAAGAACCTTTAGATTGTTTGTAATAGCATATTACGTGAGTTAAGTTAGACTCTTGATAGTAAGGAAGGTAACCCTGAATCTTTGGTAACCACGAATCTAAGCCTACAATGCCAATAAGTACATACCTATCGATAATCACCCGAAATGTAAATGGACTGAATGCCCCAATCAAAAGACATCGAGTCACTGAATGGATAAAAAAACAAGACCCATCTATATGCTGCTACAAGACACTCACTTTAAACCCAAAGACATACACAGACTTAAAGTGAAGGGATGAAAAAGATATTTCATGCAACTAATAGGGAGAAAAAAGCAGGAGTTGCTGTACTTGTATCAGACAAAATAGACTTCAAAACAAAGAAAGTCACAAGAGACAAAGAAGGAGATTACATTCTTATAAAAGGGTCAATCCAACCAAAATATATAATCATTATAAATATCTATGCACCCAACACAGGAGCACCTACATATGTGAAACAAATACTAACAGAATTAAAAGGAGAAATAGAATGCAATGCATTCATTCTAGGAAACTTCATCACTCCACTCACTCCAAAGGACAGATCAACCAGACAGAAAATAAGTAAGGAAACAGAGGCACTGAACAACACAACACAACAGATGGCCCTGACAGATATTTACAGAACTCTACACCCAAAAGCAGCAGAATACGCATTCTTCTCAAGTACACATGGAACATTTTCAAGAATGGATCCTATACTAGGCCACAAAGAGAACCTCAGTAAATTCAAAAAGACTGAAATTGTACCAAACAGTTTCTAAGACCACACAGCAATGAAACTAGAAGTAAATTATGCAAAGAAATTGAAAAATCCCACAAACAAATGGAAGCTTCACAACATGCTCCTAAATAACCAATGGATCAATGACCAAATAAAAACAGAGATGAAGCAAAAGATGGAGACAAATGACAACAATAACTCAACACCACAAAACCTGTGGGACGCACTGAAGGCCATGCTAAGAGGAAAGTGTATTGCAATACAGGCCTACCTCAATAAAGAAGAACAATCCCGTATGAGCAGTATAAACTCACAATTAATGTAACTAGAAAAAGAAGAACAAATGAGGCCCAAAGTCAGTAAAGAAGGAACATAATAAAGATTAGAGCATAAATAAACAAAATACAGAAGAATAAAACAATAGAAAGAATCAGTGAAAGCAAGAGCTGGTTCTTTGAGAAAATAAACAAAATAGATAAACTCCTAGCCAGAATTATCAAGACAAAAAGAGAGTCTACACACATAAACAGAATCGGAAATGAGAAAGGAAAAATCACTACAGACACCACAGAAATACAAAGAATTATTAGATAATACTATGAAAAAATTATATGCTAACAAACTGGATAACATAGAAGAAATGGACAACTTTCTAGAAACATACAACCTTCCAAGGCTGACCCAGAAAGAAACAGTAAATCTGAACACACGAATTACCAGAAACAAAATGGAACTGGTAAAGAAAAACCTACCTAAGAACAAAATACCTGGAAGAGATGGCATCACCACTGAATTTTATCAAACATTTAGTGAAGACCAAATACCCATCCTCCTTAAAGTTTTCCAAAGAGTAGAAGGAGAGGGGAATACTTTCTAACTCATTCTATGAGGCCAGCATCACCCTAATACCAAAACCAGGCAAACACACCACAAAAACAGAAAATTACAGGCCAATATCCTTGATGAACATAGATGCAAAAATACTAAACAAAATATTAGCAAACCAAATTCAAAAATACATCAAAAAGATCATCCATCATGATAAAGTAGGATTTATTCCAGGGATGCAAGGATAGTACAACATTTGAAAATCCATCAACATCATCCACCACATCAACAAAAAGAAGGACAAAAACAACATGATCATCTCCATAGATGATGAAAAAGCATTTCAAAAATTGAACATCCATTCATGATAAAAATTCTCAACAAATTGGGTATAGAGGGCAAGTACCTCAACATAATACAGGCCATATATGACAAACGCACAGCCAACATTATACTTAACAGCGAGAAGCTGAGAGGTTTTCCTTTAAGAACAGGCACAAGACAAGGATGCCCACTCTCCCCACTTCTATTCAGCATAGTACTGGAGGTCCTAGCCATGGCAATCAGACCACACAAAGAAATTAAAGCGTCCAGATTGGCAAAGAAGAACTCTAACTGTCCCTGTTTGCAGGTGACATGATATTGTACATAAAAAACCCTAAAGAATCCATTCCAAAACTACTAGATCTAATATCTGAATTCAGCAAAGTTGCAGGATACAAAATTA
Source organism: Smutsia gigantea (assembly GCA_032199065.1). Lineage (NCBI taxonomy): Eukaryota > Metazoa > Chordata > Mammalia > Pholidota > Manidae > Smutsia > Smutsia gigantea. Next base: position 457,545 of record JAVSCE010019311.1, on the reverse strand, counting down.
ATATGCAGAAATCTGGGGCATTCCTATACACCAACACTGAACTAGCAGAAAGAGAAATCAGGAAAACAATTCCATTCACAATTGCATCAAAAAGAATAAAATACCTAGGAAGAAACCTAACCAAGGAAGTGAAAGACCTCTACTCTGAAAACTACAAGACACTCATGAGAGAAATTAAAGAAGATACCAATAAATGGAAACACATCCCGAGCTCATGGACAGGAAGAATTTATATTGTCAAAACGGCCCATCTTGCCTAAAGCAATCTACAGATTCAAAGCAATTCCTATCAAAATACCAACAGCATTCTTCAACCAACTAGAGAAAATGGTTCTAAAATTCACATGGAACCACAAAAGACCCCGAATAGCCAAAGCAATCCTGAGAAGGAAGAATAGATGGATATACAATGGGAAAATGACAGCCTCTTCAACAGCTGGTGTTGGCAAAACTGGACAGCTACATGTAGGTGAATGAAACTGGATTACTGTCTAACCCCAGACACAAATGTAAACTCAAAATGGATCAAAGACCTGAATGTAAGTCATGAAACCATAACACTCTTAGGAAAAAATATATGCTAACATCTCTTGAACATAAACATGAGCAACTTCTTCATGAACATGTCTCCCTGGGCAAGGGAAACAAAAGCAAAAATGAACGAATGGGACTATATCAAACTAAAAAGCTTCTGTACAGCAAGGGATACCATTAGTCGAACAAAAAGACATCCTACAGTATGGGAGAATATATTCATAAATGACATATCCGATAAGGGGTTGACATCCAAATTATATAAAGAGCTCATGCATCTAAACAAACAAAAAGCAAATAAGCCAATTAAAAAATGGGCAGAGGAGCTGAACAGACACTTCTCCAAAGAAGAAATTCAGATGGCCAACAGGCACATGAAAAGATGCTCCACATCGCTAGTCATCAGAGAAATGCAAATTAAAACCACAGTGGGGTATCTTCTCACACCAGTTAGGATGACCGCCATCCAAAAGACAAACAACAAATGTTGGCAAGGATGTGGAGAAAGGGGAACCCTCCTACACTGCTGGTGGGAATGTAAATTAGTACAACCATTGTGGAAAGCAGTATGGAGGTTCCTCAAAAAACTCAAAATAGAAATACCATTTGACCCAGGAATTCCACTTCTAGGAATTTACCCTACAAATGCAGCAGCCCACTTTGACAAAGATATATGCACCCCTATTTTTATCACAGAACTATTTACAATAGCCAAGAAATGGAAGCAACCTAAGTGTCCATCAGTAGATGAATGGATAAACAAGAGGTGGTATATATACACAATGGAATATTATTCAGCCATAAGAAAAAAACAAACCCTACCTTTTGCAACAACATGGCTGGAGCTAGAGGGTATTATGCTCAGTGAAATAAGCCAGGCAGAGAAACACAAGTATCAAATAATTTCACTCATATGTGGAGTATAAAACAGAAAAAACTGAAGTAAAACAGCAGCAGACTCACAGAACCCAAGAATTGACTAAAAGTTACCAAAGGGAAAGGGACTGGGGAAGATGGGTGGGAAGGGAGGGATAAGGGGGGAAAAGGGCTATTACAATTAGCACACATAATGTAGTGGGGGTGGGGGTGAGGTGGGAGGAGACAGGGAAGGCAGTATAACACAGAGAAGACAAGTAGTGATTCTATAACATCCTTCTACGCTGATGGACAGTGACTGCAATGGGCTGTGGTGGGGACTTGATAATAGGGGAAGTCTAGTAACCATAATATTGCTCATGTAATTGTTTATTAATAAGAGCAAAATAAATAAATAAAAGATAACAGGTCTCTTTGTATTATTCCTTACAACAGCAACTAGTAATCTACAAGTATCTCAATAAAAATATCAATATAAAGAGTCTATGAAATATCTGCAGAAACTGATTTTAAAAAATCAGTATCGAATTCTGGTGGCATGGGGAAATAAAAGGCATTATGGACACTTCCTTATCATGATGAATAACATCTTAAAATAACAGGTAACATCAGACCTATCTGTGTGACACAGAAACTCACAAAGAAGCCAACATTATCTAGCATTATTCTGGAAGTTCTGGAGAGTGCTATACAAAAAGAGGTAAGTCACATGAATGACCTTTAAAAGATACTAGCAATGACAAGAAAAATTAACAGCCACAAAAATTTTGTGAACCTAGGAAAACACTTAAATGAATGTACCTATATATATATTTTTTTTAAAAGATAAATTGTTTAGAGTTCTGAAAAAAATGAGCAACCGAAAAGGTAACAAAGACATTGCTGATTCTTATACGAATATTACTTTTTAAATTATTTTCATTTTATTTAGAGCTTAATATCTGCTAATACTAGTTTTCCTTCATTAGAATCAACAGACAAACCAGTGGAACTGGATAGGAAGTAGTATGGACTTAACTGCATCCTTCTGAAATGTAGGAAGAGAGCTCTCACAGGAAACCCAATCAGTCAGCACTTGGATCTTGGACTTCCCAGCCCCTAGAACTGTGGGATAATATATCTCCACTTTTTAAGCCAGCTGGTCTATCACATGTTGTATGGCAGCCTGAGCAGACTTATGCAAAGAAGTCTAAAATCAAACTATACTGCACATCATAAACTTAAAAAAAAAGTCTAGCACAAAGAAGGTATTCAAACAGCTGTTGATTTAAAATAATACCAATCCAGCAGTCAATTAAAAGCAAGCTACATTCAGATTATAACTTAGATTCTAATAAAGCAAAAGTAGTGAGAAACTATTTAGAAAGCTAATAAGTAAGGGCAGTAATTTGAGTTTGGACTTTAGCTATTAGGGAGGCTATCCAAGCTATTATTACAGTTTAATAGCAGTTGGAATGTAATGGAAAGGATGTTAAAATGTATCACAACAGGTATAAAAGAGAAAGATGAAGCCAAGATAATTCTGAGATATCAGATCAACCGGTATAAATCAGTAACTAAAGAATGGAGGGATGTTAGTTTCAAACAGTTGACAAAAAAGAAGAGGAAGTTTTGTATATTCAGTAAACAGAGTGCTGAAAGGTGTTAAGCTTAAGTTAATGAAAAGAGAAAATAAAAAGAAAGAAGGAAATATGAGACATATCCTAAATCTTAATTTTCAGAAAACAGCTATTGCATGGTGGCTCCAAAAGAAAGAGAATAGAAATGATAACAGGCAGTTTTTTTTCTCTTTGAGGAATATTGTAAATATTAAGGAATTAACTGCTGTAAATAAAACAAGAGCTGGGAGAAAGTCACAAAATTCACGGTTGCACAGAAAAGTCACTAATAGTACAGTTTGTTAATCTTTTCAATGGATTGACACTTAAAATGAACATGTTAATTTTGGACTACATGAATGTTGTTATTATTAGCATTTCTTCCAACTCTAATCCTTCACGGCAAAACTGGTTTGCCCAAGGTGTTTCCTCTAACTCAATTTTCCTATTTTTCCATCTGTGACCTACATGTGACAATGAAAAGGAAATTGTCCCTACCATTATTGTTTCCTCCGGATTAACAAGCTGTTGGTCTACATTCTTTACTCCACATAAACTCTTAATATGCTATCTTTATAGTTATTTAGTTAATGTATAAGAGAGAAAGGTATTTCCATAAATTCAATGCCTGCTTTTGGTGAACTGTAAGTAACCTGGTAAGACAACATCATGGGAAGTAACTGCCTAAAAGCAAGAAAAAGGGACAGGCAGACAGATTCCAGATAAAGGAAGTAAGGTTCAGATTATGAAAGTTTTTTGTGTTGAGATAAGGAGACGGAATTGTCTCAAAACTAGAAACTTTTAGAAATTACTAAATGAATATTAGGAAGTAAGGTTCAGATTATGAAAGTTTTTTATGTTGAGATAAGGAGATGATGGAATTGTCTCAAACCTAGGAACTCAGAAATTACTAAATGAATATTATACCCAAGTTTTAGAAAGTTCAGTATGCTAAGCAATATAGAAGTCAGGGAGAGTTAAAACTGGGCTGTAAAAAAATATTAAGAGCCTTATCTGCTGTACAACTCAGAGAAGACAAGTAGTGATTCTATATCATCTCACTACGCTGATGGACAGTGACTGTAATGGGGTTGGTGGGGGGGACCTGATGAAGGGGTAGTTTAATAACCGTAATATTGCACATGTAATTGTAGATTAATGATAATAAAATAAATTGTATTAAAAAAATGGGCAGAGGAGGAGCTAAACAGACATTTCTCCAAAGAAGAAATTCAGATGGCCAACAGGCACATGAAAAGATACTCCACATCGCTAATCATCAGAGAAATGCAAATTTAAACCACAGTGAAATATCACCTCACACCAGTAAGGATGGCCAACATCCAAAAGACAAACAACAACAAATGTTGGCGAGGATGTGGAGAAAAGGGAACCCTCCTACACTGCTGGTGGGAATGTAAATTAGTACAACCATTGTGGAAAGCAGTATGGAGGTTCCTCAAAAATCTCAAAATAGAAATACCATTTGACCCAGGAATTCCACTCCTAGGAATTTACCCTAAGAATGTAGCAGCCCAGTTTGAAAAAGATATATGCACCCCTATGTTTATCACAGCACTATTTACAATAGCCAAGAAATGGAAGCAACCTAAGTGTCCATCAGTAGATAAATGGATAAAGATGTGGTATATATACACAATGGAATATTATTTAGCCATAAGAAGAAAACAAATTCTACCATTTGCAACAACATGGATGGAGGTAGAGGATATTATGCTCTGTGAAATAAGCCAGGCGGAGAAAGACAAGTACCAAATGATTTCACTCATATGTGGAGTATAAGAACAAAGAACAAAACTGAAGGAAGAAAACAGCAGCAGATTCACAGAACCCAAGAATGTACTAACAGTTACCAAAGGGAAAGGGACTGGGGAAGATGGGTGGGAAAGGAGGGTTAAGGGGGAAAAAGGGCTATTACAATTAGCACACATAATGTAGCGGGGGTGGGGTTGGGGTAGGGGGATACGGGGAAGGCAGTATAACACAGAGAAGACAAGTAGTGATTCTATAGCATCTTACTGCGCTGATGGACAGTGACTGTAATGGGGTAGGTGGTGGGGACTTGATAATGGGGGGAGTCTAGTAACCATATTGCTGTTCATATAATTGTACATTAATGATAGCAAAATAAGAAAAAAAGTTAGAACCCCACAAGTTCCTTTAAAAAAAATTTAACCCCCCCCCAAAAAAAAAAGAAGCACGATGACTAAAGATGATGTGGCATCTTGGTTGAGATTCTAGAACAATGAGAGAATGTTAGATAAAAACTAAGGATATCTGGATCATGTATGGAATTTAGTTAATAATGATGTATCAATATTGGTTTATTAAAAGTAACAAATGTGCCATACAAATATTGGGGGTGGCAAGGAGAGGTCTGGAGATAGGGAGGAAGAGACAGTGAGAAATGTGGCAACTACAGAACCTTTGAAAAAGTGTAGGAACTTTAAGGGTATTTAGGGAATTTTTTACCGCTTTGTTTCTCCATGAAACTACAGTGAAAATATATATTAATCATCAATGATTCTGGAGTTAGATTTGTCTTTATTCATTATTCATAGTTTCTGATATGAAAATATGCCAAGACTGCCCTATTAATGGGTAGCAAGTGCCAAGCAAGAGCAAGATTTGGGAAATAAGCAAAATAATAATAATAAAAAAACATAGTAAATGTTAAAAAAAAAAGAGCCTTATCTGAAGTAATACACGCAGATAGAAGATGGGTAGAGATGAAAAGGATGAAATAGGATCAAGAATAAAAAAGACTTGTTTGAATATATGGAGGAATCACTAATACTTAGGTTTATGACTCTTATGAATGCACATTATGATACCATTCACCTAAACCTACAAAAAGTCCAAGGTCTTACATAGTATAGCCTAAGAATTTAATTAAGATTATAAATTCATTCTACTTTAACAATACTCAAGATTAAAAAAACTGAACATATAAACTAAAATATAAGGCCTTATTTATAATAGAAGTTTTTACTCAAATGTTACCCACTTTCTCAGTAAGGACTTCCTGCGTTACTCTAAAATTTTAACCAATCTTCCCACAAAATAGTCCCTATCTCTTTTTTCCCTGATTTGTTTTTGCCCCTAGCATTTTAAAACTATGTAGTGCAAATTAATTATTTTACTTATTTATTGTAATATTTCTTTCTCCCTCACCAGAATGTATATCACCTTAGGAGCTGGGATTTCTGTCTTTTTTCATTTACATATCCCCCATACCTAGAACAGTGTCTAGCACACAGTAACCGGTATTTTTGCATTAAAGATTCACCTTTAAAAAGGAATTATTCCCTTTTAATAATGTAAGACTCAGTGAAGTTCCTTTAGTGTAAGGTAAGGTAAAAACTCAGCAACATACAGTCTAATGAAATATGAATGACAGAGCAGTTCAAATGATTGAGAAGGAAAACTTAAGATTGGATTTAAAAAGAAAATAAGAAACTGAAACCAGAAGGAAGATAGTGAAATTTTGAGAAAATTGAAGTAATAGAGTAAGCATAAAACTATGGAGAGGAAAAGGGAAATAAAATAGAAATGACAGGAAGTTGTAAAACTCCTCAAATGGAACAGTTCTGGGTAATTACTAGATCCAGGAGGAAAGCACCCTGCCAAAGTGAAGACCAGAATGTCAAGACTGTAAAGAAAGTAGCCAAGAATAATGATGAGACTTAGATGTGGAAAAGTTGGCTATGGGAAGGAACTGGTAAGGTCAGTAGATGAAAATGAAAGCAAGAGAATGCTGATCTGAATGGTACACAGTGTCAGAGAAAGGATTTATATAGGTGGGTGGTAGAGTAACACTATGTAAAGGGAATAAGGAAAAATAAAAATGCTGACACCACCTCTACTAATCACTACTTTGTTACCTATGATATTACAGTAAATAAGAGAATCATTATCTTTCAAAAGAGAGCGCTGCCGAATCCTAAGAAGAAAGCAAGTTAAGGCCATTGGGTTTTAGTGGACGGCGGCATCTGCAGGACTGATGTTTCACAAGGGAATAATTCAGAGGTGCAGTGGGAAGAGCAAAGCAGGAAATTACCACTCTGTACTTTCATGAAGTTTAAGGCAAGGCAGAAAAATGTTTCCCTGGTCTTTTAAGGTTTCCCATAGTTGGAAAGGAGACAAGTCTCATTTTTAGCAAAGCTAGTGCTGTATTTTAACTACTTAATTTTCTTCCTAGAAAACAAACACTCTAATTTTATTTTAGACTCCAGTAACCACAAAGAAACCCCATTGTTAGAATGTGTCTTCTTCAATGAGAACTATTATCTTACAGGCATTTAATTTTAAAGGACTTTTACTCCACAACCTATTTTTTATTGTGAAAAACAATTACTTAAATCTTTGGCAAGTTTCTAAACTTGAAATATTTCTTGTTTTTCCTTGCTTTATTTTAATACTACCTTTTTCACTCTATAAGTTTATAATGATAGATATCCTACAACTTTGACATAGCACAGTGCCTTTTTCTTGTTTCCACAGAGCATCTTAAGAAATCCAGATGTTTTAGAAGTCCTACTGTATCCTTCTATGCAGACAGATCCATTTTTCTGTTATCTCTTAGCACCCAATATGCTTAGAAAGAATAACATCTTAAATCAGTAAATTTATAGTATTTTATTGTCTACTATATAAACTTAATAGTCAATTTAGATCTCCAGGGTAATTAAAAACTGTGTTTAGTAGTCAGTATCTTGGTAGAATTTTAATATTTTTATCGACAGTTTATTCAGGTACTTTTAATGACTCAAAGTATACTACAATTGTATTTCAAATTTACATATTATATAAAATTCAGCTAAAATTGTTCAAACAGTATAACTTACACATATGGTAGCACTTGGACAAAATCTTTGCCTATAAAATAGAAGCGTCATACTAACAGAGAAGAATCACTAAGTCTAAGGAGAAATGAATGCAAAAGAGGAACTTCCTGTCATGAGGAATGTGGAGCTCTACAGTAAAGATCATGTATACAAATCAACAGTTAAATTTTAGCTAACGTTAAAAAAAAACATGTGACCCAAGGTAACACTAACTTATACTAAAGAAATAAAGGAAGAAATCAAGGCTGTAAAGATTTAGGAAATGGAGGACACAATTCATACAGATCAGAAAAAGCAGTTTTGAGAATCTGTCCTTTTCAAAGACCATTCCACCCATCCCCAATGTCAGAGGGAAAGGCTACATCAAAGCCTGGGTTCTTTTTAATTCATTCTCAATCAACAATAAAGCATGAAAACCAATTACACAGAGCAGTACTTTCCAACTTTTTTCCTCAGGAATACTTAGGAAAATAACATTTATAAGGCAACCAGGAAAGAAAAGGAACTGCTGGTGATTAACAGGCAACCAGCTTGGAGGTTCTAGTCGCTTTTAACCTATCCATGGCACACAGCTTGGGAAAAATTTGCAGTATCAAAAGGGTAACATGGGAAATAAATTCTATCTTTGTAAGCACCATAAAAACAAGCAAGTTATTGGTACACACTATAGGAAATAATTTCTGATCCTTATGAATGAGCAAACCAATGAATGAGCACTGACCCAATTACACAAAATGCTGCCTTCCTGAAAAAATCCTCATCAGCCTGCTCTGTATTTGTGCTCCCTTTTTTATTACAAAAAAAGTAGTGAAATACAACCCTTTCAGAACTGTAAGTTAAGGACATTTTTAGAAGAAGTAAATGTAAATCAAAGGCTGGAAAAGTCTTCCACCCAACTGCTTTCTTCCTTCTTGAGAAAAGCCATCCTTCTTCATTATTGTTACCAGTATTCTGACTTATAAACACTCTAAAATATTATCTACTATTATTTTATTAGCTGCACAAGTAGTTGACCATAGTACCTTATTACTAATTACCTATCCTTTTGAGACAGGGACTGTGGGTGTAGTCAGAGTAGGGGAAGGGCCTCTGGAAAAAGCAAGGCAGAATATTTGCAGTCAGAGCAATGTAACTACATGCAAGGAAACCCCCTACCAAAACTCTATGTTAAACATTAAGCTCTAAGGTCATTCTTCAGTAAGATCAGTTGGTGCTCCCCAGATAAAGAAGAGAACCCCATGTTGTTATTATGCTAACCACTTGTAAGATTCACTTTAGCATGCCAAAAGGCCCAGAACAAACTGGGCAACTAATTTAGCATGCAGACCCACCTGTAAACAACATAGTGAAAGGCAGGGAAGATTCCACCTTAAAGATAAGATTGCATTTTAACACCCAGGAAGTTTGGGAAGCAGAATTCTTAATTTACTCTATAGCAAACAAACAATACCTCAGCCCACCTTGGGGGTTGGGCAGGCTGTCTTTCGATATACTCCTAGACCAGGATGCAGGTGTTCCGGAGAGAAACCTGGGGGGTGGAATTCCTTGTGTTAAGTTAATTCGGGGTGTTCAGACACCACTTAGCAGGTCTGCACCCCTAAACCTTTTTTTCATGTTCTCGAAAAATCCTCATCTGCCTATAAAACCCCTAGACAACGCAGCACACCAGACTCTCTTGTCCCCTGCTGGCGTGAGCCGGGAGCTCTGTCCTATCACCTTATTTCAAATAAAAGCCTGTACCTTGCTCTCCTACCTTGCCTGTTTGCTAAGCTCATTCTTTGGCTTCATGAACAAGAACCCCAGCATCACTTTCTTAAAGGGTACAAAAGGGGTATGAGGGGCAGGTATTTCACTGCCCTTCTAGAATTCATCTAAGGTGGAGAATTCTAAGATGTGAAAAATGGACAGAACACAGTTTTTAGCAAACATCTTTTATATGATTAACTATTACATAGGAACAAGGTTAAAATGCAGTTTACTACCAAGAACGATTTTAAAGAAAACTATTATCAACTTGGGAAGAACTTTGTAAACTTAAGAGACTCAGTAGTCACAGAATATTTTCTTTTTTAGATCAATCAAGAAAATTGATTAAAATAAAAACACTCAATAAAAATATCTATAGAAATGAACATTAACGATCCCAAAATGCAGTGATAATGAAAAAGAATACATATTTCAATTCTGTTATTGCTTCAGAAGTAGCTTGGTCAGAAATGTTATGACCCAGCTGAGGCGGCCAATTAATATGCTTATTGCAAGGTCACTGCCCCATTTGTCTTGAGACTCTACAAGACTTGGCTATTTTCAATTTATAGTCATGTATTATTGCCTCTGCCTTTGATTATAAAGACCTATAATAACCGAAAATGCTTTAACTAATAGCTAATCCCTATAAGAAAAATGGCACCCTCCAACTGAAAGTGCTTTTTCCTTTATGTCTACACAGAGATATATTTATCATCCCTGTTTCACAATTAACAACCTTCCTCAAGGAGAAATGGTTAGGTGAAACAATAGGTGTTCTGATACCTAGGTCAGTGCTCCTATCAGAAAATGCTATTTTCTTGATAGTCTATTATCATTTTACACCTTAGCATTGGGGTAAGGGCTCTTTTTTAAGTCCTCACTTAAGGAATAAGTTTGTGTTCTTTCTGAATCCCAGGTTTATTCTCACTAGCTTTATGTCAAAGCCTGAGCAACCTTCCAATCCATCAATCTGAGGTAACTCTGACCAGCCTAACTCCTAGTTACACAGATCTAATAATCCCTTATGTAATTATCTTAAAGCAAACTGTCCACCTTCTTCATTAATATAGCCAATAGTCTATTTCACTCTTCTTCTATTTCACATCTAGGTTATCTTTTCCTTATTCTTAAGTCTTGCCTAGCAAGCTTTTTCCTCCAATTATTGCTCTACCTTTGACTTCTTTCTTCTCTTTTTCTATCTTTACTATCAAAAAATTCCTTAGAGGACTTCCAGGAAGATGGCGGCATAAGCAGGGCAGCAGAAATCTCCTCCGAACATTATATATATATATATATATATATGAAAATACAGCAAATACAACTATTCCTAAAAAGGAGACCAGAATACACAGGAAAGAGCACAGTGTGCAGATACACCTGAGAGGACTCGGCAACCTGTGAGGCGGGTAAGATACGGAGCCACGACCCAGCGGGACCTGAGCGCACCGGTGGGAGGAGAGGATTCAGAGCTGCGAGGGAGTGGAAGTACAGGCCCGCGAAATAACGAGCCCCGGTGACCTGCGCAGGGAATGCTGACTCACATCGTGCGGTGAAGCGGAGATTGGAGAGACAGAGGGTGCAGGATCTGAGCAGGGAACGCGCCAGGGTGCCTGCAGCCGGCACCGGGGAAGGAAAAAAAAAAGAAGAAAAGCGCGGTTTTTTCAGCGGTCTTAAAGAGACAGGAGCCCAGCAGAGAAGCCGGATCGCCCTGGCACACTCAGCCCAGCAGGCTGGGAGTCCTGGGGAGTATGGGACCCCTTAGCTAGCGACTGGGAAAGGGTGGCCACACTTACACTTTCCACAGGGAGTAACAGCCTTCCATTCGTTCCCACCACGGCCAGAGCTATAGCGGGCCCTGTGGAGCGGCACCGTGGAGAGGTGGAGCAACAGCGCCACCTACAGCATCCCTACAGAATCCACTCCCAGTGGGCATTTTTTTTGTTTTGCTTTGTTTTGGTGTTTCGTTTTTTCTTCTCTTTCTTTTTTTTTCTTTTTAAAGTCTTAAAGAGCCCAGCTGACATACGTGGCAACTACAAGCGACCACTTCTATAGCCATGAAAAGACAGAGGAATATGGTCCAGACTGAGATCAACCAGACAACCCCAGAGAAGGAGCCTGAAGGGATGGAAATGCACAGTCTTCCTGAAAAAGAATTCAGAATAAAAGTCATAACCATGTTGACGGACCTACAGAGTAATGTTCAAGAGCTGAGGGAGGAAGTGAGGGAAGTGAGGAAAGACAATGCAGAAATCAGACAAGTGATCGACGGGCTTAACAGCAGACTGGATGAGATGCAAGAGACTGTTAATGGAATAGAAATCAGAGAACAGAAATACACAGAAGCTGAGGCAGAGAGGGATAAAAGGATCTCTAAGAATGAAAGAATATTAAGAGAACTGTATGACCAATCCGAAGGAAGAATATTCGCATTATAGAAGAACCAGAGGAAGAAAAGAGAGAAAAAGGGGTAGAAAGTGTCTTTGAAGAAATAATTGCTGAAAATTTTCCCATGCTGGGGAAGGAAATAGTCTCGCAGTCCACGGAAGCCCACAGATCTCCCAACACAAGGGACCCAAGGAAGACAATACCAAGACACATAATAATTAAAATGGCAAAGATCAAAGATAAAGACAGAGTATTAAAGGTAGCTAGAGAGAGAAAAACGATCACCTACAAAGGAAAACCCATCAGACTATCATCAGATTTCTCAACAGAAACCTTACAGGCCACAAGAGAATGGCATGATATATTTCACATAATGAAACAGAAGGGCCTCGAACCAAGATATTGTATCCAGCACGATTATCATTTAAATATGACGGAGGGATTAAACAATTTCCAGACAAACGAAAGTTTAGAGAGTTTGCCTCTCATAAACTACCTCTACAGGACATCTTAAATGTACTGCTCTAGAGGGGAAGCACCCCTAAGGCTAAAAAGATGTCACCAGATAAAATAAAATCATAGCAAAGAAAGCAGACAATCCAAATACTAACTAAAGGCAAAGAATAAAACACCTAATATATAAAGAATGGAGGAGGAAGAATAAGAAGGGAGAGATAAAGAACCATTAAACGGTGTTCACAATAACTTAACAAGAAAGTTAAGTTAGATTGTTAGAGTAAAGAAGCAACCCTTGAACCTTTGTTAACCACGAATCTAAAGCCAGCAATGGCAATAAGTACATATCTATCAATAATCACCCTAAATGTAAATGGACTGAATGCACTAATCAAAAGACACAGAGTAACAGAATGGACATAAAAGCAAGACCCATCTATATGCTGCTTACAAGACACTCACCTAAAACGCAAAGATATACACAGACTAAAAGTGAAGGGATGGAAAAAGATATTTCATGCAAACAACAAAGAGAAAAAAGCAGATGTTGCAGTACTTGTATCAGACAAAATAGACTTCAAAACAAAGAAAGTAGGAAGAGATAAAGAAGGACATTACATAATGATAAAGGGGTCAGTCCAACAAGAAGATAATATATATGCACCCAACACAGGAGCGCCAGCATATGTGAAACAAATACTAACAGAATTAAAGGAGGAAATAGACAGCAATGCATTCATTTTAGGAGACTTCAACACACCACTCACTCCAAAGGACAGATCAACCAGACAGAAAATAAGAAAAGACACAGAGGCAATGAACAACACACTAGAACAGATGGACCTAACAGACATCTACAGAACTCTGCACCCAAAAGCAGCAGGATACACATTCTTCTCAAGTGCACATGGAACATTTTCCAGAATGGACCACATACTAGGGCACAAAAAGAACCTCAGTAATTTCAAAAATATTGAAATTCTACCAACCAACTTCTCAGATCACAAAGGTATAAAACTAGAAATAAATTTTAGAAAGAAATCAAAAAGGCTCACAAATACATGGAGACTTAACAACATTCTCCTAATTAATCAATGGGTTAACGACCAAATCAAAACAGAAATGAAAGAATATATGGAGACTAATGACAACAACAACACAAAGCCACAACTTCTGTGGGATGCAGAAAAGGCAGTTCAAAGAGGAAAGTATATTGCAATCCAGGCCTATTTAAAGAAGGAAGAACATTTCCAAATGAATAGTCTAAAGAAACAATTACTGAAATTGGAAAAAGAAGAACAAATGAGACCCAAAGTCACCAGAAGGAGGGACATAATAAAGATCAGAAAAGAAATAAATAAAATTGAGAAGAACAAAACAATAGAAAAAAATCAATGAAACCAAGAGCTGGTTCTTGGAAAAAATTAACAAAATAGATAAACCCCTAGCCAGACTCATTAAGAGAAAAAGAGAATCTACACACATGAACAGATTCAGAAATGATAAAGGAAAAATCACAACAGACACCACAGAAATACAAAGAATTATAAGAGAATATTACGAGAATCTATATGCTAACAATCTGGAAAACATAGAAGAAATGGATAACTTCTGAGAAAAATACAACCTTCCAAGGCTGACCAAGCAAGAAACAGAAAAACTAAACAGACCAATCACCAGCAACGAAATTGAAGTGGTAATCAAAAAACTTCCCAAGAAAAAACCCCCGGACCAGATGGATTCACCTCTGAAATCTACCAGACATATAGAGAAGAAATAACACCCATTCTCCTTAAAGTTTTCCAAAAAATAGAAGAGGAGGGAATACTTCCAAACTCATTCTATGAAGCCAGCATCACTCTAATACCAAAACCGGGCAAAGACCTCACCAAAAAAGAAAATTACAGACCAATATCCCTGATGAACGTAGATGCAAAAATACTCAACAAAATATTAGCAAACCGAATTCAAAAATACATCAAGAGGATCATACACCATGATCAAGTGGGATACATCCCAGGGATGCAAGGATGGTACAACATTCGAAAATCCATCAACATCATCCACCACATCAACAAAAAGAAGAACAAAAACCACATGACCTTCTCCATAGATGCTGAAAAAGCATTTGACAAAATTCAGCATCCATTCCTGATTAAAACTCTCAACAAAATGGGTATAGAGGGCAAGTACCTCAACATCATAAAGGCTATATATGACAAACCCACAGCTAACATCATACGTAATGGCGAGACGCTGAAAGCTTTTCATCTAAGATCAGGAACAAGACAGGGATGCCCACTCTCTCCACTGTTATTCAACATAGTACTGGAAGTCCTAGCCACAGCAATCAGACAAACAAAGACATACAAGGCATCCAGATTGCTAAAGAAGAAGTCAAATTGTCACTATTTGCAGATGACATGATCCTGTACATAAAAAACCCTAAAGATTCCATTCCAAAACTACTAGAACTAATATCTGAATTCAGCAAAGTTGCAGGATACAAAATTAACACACAGAAATCTGTTGCTTTCCTATACACTAATGATGAACTAACAGAAAGACAAATCAGAAAAACAATTCTGTTCACAATTGCATCAAAAAGAATAAAATACCTAGGAATAAACCTAATGAAGGAAGTGAAAGACCCGTACTCTGAAAATTACAAGACACTCCTAAGAGAAATTAAAGAGGACACTAACAAATGGAAATGCATCCCATGCTCTTGGCTAGGAAGAATAAATATTGTCAAAATGGCTATACTACCTAAAGCAATCTACAGATTCAACGCAATCCCTATCAAACTACCAACAGCTTTCTTCAATGAACTGGAACAAATAATTCCAAAATTCATATGGAACCACACAAGACCCCGAATAGCCAAAGTAATCCTGAGAAGGAGGAAAAAAACAGGGGGAATTACGCTCCCTGACTTCAGGCTCTACTACAAAGCCACAGTAATCAAGACAATTTGGTATCGGCACAAAAACAGACCCAGAGACCAGTGGAACAGAATAGAAAATCCAAACATTAACCCAAACATATACAGTCAATTAATATTTGATAAAGAAGCCTTGGATATACAATGGGGGGATGACAGCCTCTTCAGCAGCTGGTGTTGGAAAAACTGGACAGCTCCATGTAAGAGAATGAAACTGGACTACAGTCTAACCCCATGCACAAAGGTAAACTCAAGGTGGATCAAAGACCTGAATTTAAGTCATGAAACCATAAAACTCTTAGAAAAAAACATAGACAAAAATCTCTTGGACATAAACATGAGCGACTTCTTCATGAACATATCTCCCCGGGCAACGGAAACAAAAGCAAAAATGAACAAGTGGGACTATATGAAGCTGAAAAGCTTCTGTACAGCAAAGGACACCTTCAGTAGAACAAAAAGACATCCTACAGTATGGGAGAATATATTCATAAATGACGTATCCAATAAAGGGTTGACATCCAAAATATATAAAGAACTCGTGCACCTTAACAAACAAAAAGCAAATAATCCAATTAAGAAATGGGCAGAGGACATGAAGAGACACTTCTCTAAAGAAGAAATTCATATGGCCAACAGGCACGTGAAAAGATGCTCCACATCGCTAATCATCAGAGAAAATGCAGATTAAAACCACAATGAGATATCACCTCACACCAGTGAGGATGGCCAACATCCAAAACAGAAACAACAAATGTTGGCGAGGATGTGGAGAAAAGGGAACCCTCCTACACTGCTGGTGGGACTGCAAATTAGTTCAACCATTGTGGAAAGCAGTATGGAGGTTCCTCAAAAAACTCAAAATAGAAATACCATTTGACCCAGGAATTCCACTCCTAGGAATTTACCCTAAGAATACAGCAGCCCAGTTTGAAAAAGATAGATGCACCCCTATGTTTATCGCAGCACTATTTACAATAGCCAAGAAATGGAAGCAACCTAAGTGTCCATCAGTAGATGAATGGATAAAGAAGATGTGGTACATATACATAATGGAATATTATTCAGCCATAAGAAGAAAACAAATCCTACCATTTGCAACAACATGGATGGAGCTAGGGGGTATTATGCCCAGTGAAATAAGCCAAGCTGAAAATGACAAGTATCAAATGATTTCACTCATATGTGGAGTATAAGAACAAAGAAAAAAATACTGAAGGAACAAAACAGCAGCAGACTCACAGAACCCAAGAACGGACTAATAGTTACCAAAGGGAGAGGGACTGGGGAAGATGGGTGGGAAGGGAGGGATAAGAGGAAAAAGGGGCATTATGATTGCAGATGTAATATTGGGGGGCATGGGGAGGGCTGTACAACTCAGAGAAGACAAGTAGTGACTCTATAGCATCTCACTACGCTGATGGACAGTGACTGTAATGGGGTTGGTGGGGGGGACTTGATGAAGGGGGTAGTTTAATAATCATAATATTGCACATGTAAGTGTAAATTAATGATCCAAAATAAATTATAAAAAAAGAATACTTAGGAGAAGCTAATAAAAGAATAAGTGATTAAAATAAAAGAACATATGGGATGTGAACAATTTCCAGGGATGTGTTGTTTTAATTTGTCTGATTTTTTGCATAGTATTCAAGATCAAATAGACAACATTCACCATGTTATTGATAAGTTTTCACAAACACCTGGACTGTTAAATTGGTTTTCTTTGTTTCATTGGATATGGCCTATAATTGTAGGTCTAATACTGTCACGCATTTGTATTCCTGTTCTCCTAGTGTGTGTGCAGAAGGCAGTTGTTGGTCTTTTAAAGCCAATACAAGCATATGCTACTTTTCAAGAATTAACTTCAAGAAATAAGTGATTCCTTTTAAACAACTTTGTGAAATCATATGCTGATTCCCCACCTGCATTTGCTGCAAGAAAATAATCATGTATATTGTGATTTTATCCAGAATTATAGCTGCTGGCTGTCCTCTCTTTCGTATTTTTCTCCCTGTTTGGTCCCAGGAGATGGCTGGTTAGCCAGAGACGGGTAAGATTCCTCATGGGAGGAACAACCTAAGACAGGCACAGTCGCAGGGGACCTCAGGTGAGCAACGTGGGGGCCAAATGAGGTGAGGCATAGAACCTCACCCCTCCAGACGAGAGAGACATGGCCTGTGACAAGCTATGTCACAGGCCGAGCCCAGCTAGTCATTATTCTGGTACCTTCCACAAATATATGCATATGCATTTGCATCAATTAAAACAAAAAAGGGGGAAATGTGGGATTCACTTATAATTTAAGTATAAAAATCATATGAATAATCATAGTTGACTTGATTGATTATTGTAACTGAATTAGTTTCTCTGATATGACTGCCTTTGCATTGTTCACCTTGTGGGAGCTTGTTAACTATATTGGAACTTGTTCATTGCATGGTGAGCAATAATGTCTTGTGTATTGAAAAGTTGTTAAGAGAAAAAACTTCAAAAGTTCACATCGCAAGAAAAAATAATTTGTAACTGTATGTTGAAGGATGTTAACTAAACTTACTGTGATAATCATTTCACAATAAAAAATTAAAGAATAATAATAATATACTAATTTTAAACAAAAGCTATCAGTAGTTTTTTATTTTTTGTTGTTTTTCATTTCAAACCATTGTGTGAGTGCCACAAAAACACCACTTTAGGGATCTGTAATGACTTTGGTTTTGGACTCTAAAATGAGATGCAGCTATGACACAAAACTTTTCATAAACAGCAAATTAAATCTAAATAATAAAATAAGAAAAAATTTCACTATCTGCATTAACTTCTTAAACTAATTAAATGTAAAATTTACCCCTTAGTGCTAGATTACTATGATTTGCATGAACAACAACAAAAGACTTACTTTTGACATGTCTTAGCCACTAAGTTAAGCATGAGGGCTGTTATCTTGTTGGTATATTCCTCTTAGAGGACTCAAGTTGGTGTTCAAACCCAATAGACTTTTGCTCACTTACTCATCCAGAGGCCATATTAAAAAAAAAAAAAGCAGTATTTAGTTCTTCATCTGTGAAGTGTATATATTATCAAAGACACATGGCATTAAGCCCAAGATAAGAAAAGTCTTAAAAGATTATAAATATACCAATTGTTTCCAAATGTTTTATCTTCATTCTTCAAAATTCATGCTTTTACTTCATCATACTACCAGATCTCTACTGGAAGCCTTTTATTTGCTTAAATATGACAAAACAACAAGATAATAAAATTAACAAATATGTATGTTACAAGTCCAGTGACTTGCAATTTGTCTATCACTGTATTACTTTAGGGTAATTTGGCACAGGAAAGTTGCATAATGATGCTTAGTTTAAACTGCTTGATTTACAACTGAGCAGACTGAGGCCCACAGAGGCTATCACTTGCCCAGAATCACAGAATATATTAGTGAAAGCTAGGACAGAAATGCATCTCCCGACTCCAAGCCCAACATTCTTTACATATTATCCCATACTGCATAAAAGTTGGTAAGAGTTAAATTATCTGCAAACGCCTTCTATATGATCACTTTAATTCTATTTAAAACACAGTATTTAAGAACAGTCCTGTTGCCCCAAAACAACCTACCAAGTTGTTTCCTTAACAATTTTATTTTACTACCCAGCACATTTTAAAAATAGGGATACGATCTCATCTCTACCTTCAAAACTGGCAAATAATGTTTCAAAGGGAATTGGACAGACATTTCAAGGTAGCAGAAAGAATAAAACAATTTAAAATTTGCACCTCTTTTAATTCTATTCCTAGACTATCTCCAGGAAAAAATAATAGATTTGGATGAAGACAGAACTCAGGATCAAATGCAGCATTGTTTAGAAATAACAAAAATATCCAACAATCGTAGACTGATTAAAACTAATGTGTGTTATATACTGACTATAATGGAGCCATTAAAAATTATATTCTAGGAAATATTTAATGACATAGGAAAATAGTCACAATAGATTGAGTTATGATATCTACTATGCAATTCCATTCTGTTGAGAATATATGTGTATAATAACACATGTGCTTATCACATGTGTTTGGCATAGTAAATATCCGATAAATGGTTATGATTCATCATTCACATCATATAGGAAAGGAAAGGTTTAATTACATATAAAATGTTAAGACGTGTTATCTGAGTGGCAGAAGAGCAAATAAATTATTATTACTTATTCACTTTAAAGATCATTTTATACATTATCTGAAATAAACTATTCCTCTTGCATGGAAGGGATTTTTTTTTTTAATGGCACTTTTAAGGCAGTTCCAGGTCTTATTGATGGCTGGAGAAGAAAAGCAAACTTTCACCAATGCTTCCCCATATTTGCCATCACATAAAACAAAGTCATACACATAATAGATCCTTCACAAATTCTTGATTAAATATGTACTCATCATCAATCTCTGAGAGCTATGTATCCTTCCACAGAGAATGCTATTTTCAAATAACAGAGCATGTAGCTAGAGGATTTCAAAATGAAGCCTCTAAAGGCCTTACTGGATTTTACCACAACATCTATCTAGAAAAGGATAAGTGTCCCAAGGTATTGGTGATGTGCACTTCCTTTAAAGATTGAAATAAAGTGAAGAAACAGTCTTGAGTGTTAAGAACAGTCTCTACTGTAATTAAATTCCTAACGATTGTGGCATTTAAAAAAGTAGCAAAGAAAAAGGTAAAAATATATGTAAGGCCCAAATAGAATCCCTATTACAGGACAGTTTTTAAAACTATGCTAAGGCTTTAAGTTATGTCTTCTATATTTTATCTCTTTTGTTTCTTCATAATATATGATTATAAGTAGTAAATTACTACTTCAAAACATTATATATTAAAAATGATGTTATCAGAATAAAAGCTATAGCCAAATAAGTTCCTTCTTTATGAACTTTGTCATTTAGCTAACACACAAAAATTGTGGCTCTAATAAAACTGATTACTAGATAAACACATAACTTCCTAGAATAAAAATAATTTTCATTAAAACCTCAAGAGTTTGCACCATTTAGAGTTAATATTTCATCAAAATATTACATATGCAAAACATATTATTCTTGTCCTACGAAAACAAAACAAAGCCCCTAAAGAAAAACTTATTAATAAAGCAAGATACATTTATGAAAACAATTCTAAAAGTCTGCGTGAGGTAATTTCCAAGTTGTCCCATATAAGTACATTTCAAATGGGGTGGGGGGAGCAATCATCCCACTAAAAACTGTCATTTGGGGTCTCAGATATCACCTTTGGGATTATTGGTATGCTAAAATGTAAATGGACGGGCCAGGCGGGTCAGGCAACGGGGTGATTTCTATCCCGCCTCCATCCGTCAACACTGTGCCCCCTCAGGGACGTAACGTACAGTTGCCATCCCACCCCAACACTCTGAACCTCCCCCAGAAGGAAACGAATGGATGTCGGGGAGAGGGGCGGGGGGGTTGCCGCCAAGAAATAAAATGGGTTTAAAAAATCTAATGTTATCTCCAGAACAAGATGCACGGAACTCTGCAGGGCTGCGAGCTTTCAGGCACCCAAGTCCCCGGGGTCTGGGCAAGCGCCAAGGAAATACTGGTGTTGGGGGCGGCGGGGGAGGGTGGTGGTTGATAATAAAGACCCAGGCGCTTACTCGTTGTCAGAAGTCGCCGTCTCCTCGCTCATCTTTCCCTCACCGTGATCCGATCAGGCGGCGGAGCAACAGCAGTCGGAGGAGCAGCGGCCGGGGGGGGGGGGGCAGCGGCTCAAGGGCCTCACCATGGTGGACGCCTCACCCGGAACGGTGTCCCCCTCGCCGAGACCCTCGCCCCCGCCCCCCGCGCCGCCTCACGGCCGAGCGAGGGGGCCCGGACGGTGGGTGGGGAGGGAGCGGGCCGCGGGCTGCGCAGGCGGAGCGGAGAGCTGCCGCTCCGGGCACTGGGGTGGAGCGCGGCGGGCGGCCGGGGAAGCCGGGGGCAGAGGCGGCGCTTCCCTCAGGGATGCGGCGACGAGGAAGGCGAGCTCCGTTCGGTGGCGGCCGGCGGCAGGGTGCCGAGCCCAGACTCCGGACGGCGGTGGCGCGGCCCCGACGGAGCCCACCCCACTATCTCTCGCCTCGCCGGCGGCGACCGGGGCGCTTCTCAGGAACACGCAGAGCCGGGCGAGGGGCCCCTCGGCGGCGGATTCCTCCAGGCTCTCCAGACGGGACGCCTCCAGGAGGCGGTTGGGAGCGAGTGGGGCGGGACCGGTAGCCAACGTACCCGCCCGCGTTCGGGAAGAGCCCGCGAGCCCGGGGGCGAGGTCCCGCGGGGCGGCGGGGCGCGAGGAGTGCGGCCGCAACTGCCCTACCAGCCGTTACCCACCAGTACCTCGGCGGGCCAGCTCCTCACGCCCGCAGGAGGGGAGCCGCGAAGGGGGCGGCGGAGACGCTCACGCCGCACGCTTCTTCCGCCGCCGCCGCTGCCCGAACCGGGGGCGCCCACAGGGGGCGAAGTAGTACCTGGCGACTTCTCGGACCGCCGGCTTCCCCCGGGGAACTAGACAGGCACAGAGTGGGGCTGCCGAGCGGGGTACCCGGGCTGTGAGGGCACGTGGGCAGGAGAACTGAAAGCTGCGGCCCCCGGGCGAATCACTGCTACTCGAAGTCGTGTGCAGCATAACAAGTTTCAGGAAAGTAGTTCCCTCCTCCCTTCCTTTCCCTAATCGTTGCCGAGCTCTAAGCGGGGAAAGGAGGAGGGAGGCGGAGGGATGTGGAGAAAAGGGAACCCTCCTACACTGCTGGTGGGACTGCAAATTAGTTCAACCATTGTGGAAAGCAGTATGGAGGTTCCTCAAAAAACTCAAACTACAAATACCATTTGACCCAGGAATTCCACTCCTAGGAATTTACCCTAAGAATGCAGCAGCCCAATTTGAAAAGGACAGATGCACCCCTATGTTTATTGCAGCACTATTTACAATAGCCAAGAAATGGAAGCAACCTAAGTGTCCATCAGTAGATGAATGGATAAAGAAGATGTGGTACATATACACAATGGAATATTATTCAGCCATAAGAAGAAAACAAATCCTACCATTTGCAACAACATGGATGGAGCTAGAGGGTATTATGCTCAGTGAAATAAGCCAAGCCGAAAAAGACAAGTATCAAATGATTTCACTCATATGTGGAGTATAAGAACAACGAAAAAATACTGAAGGAACAAAACAGCAGCAGACTCACAGAACCCAAGAACGGACTAATAGTTACCAAAGGGAAAGGGACTGGGGAAAATGGGCGGGAAAGGAGGGATAAGAGGGAAAAGGGGGCATTACGATTAGCAGATGTAATGTTGGGGGGGCACGGGGAGGGCAGTACAACTCAGAGAAGACAAATAGTGATTCTATAGCATCTCACTACGCTGATGGACAGTGACTGTAATGGGGTTGGTGGGGGGGACCTGATGAAGGGGTAGTTTAATAACCATAATATTGCACATGTAATTGTAGATTAATGATAATAAAATAAATTATATTTTTTAAAAAAACAAACTACTGATTAATAAACTGTCTGGGCTTTTGCATATGTTCTTTTCCTGTCTCTCCATTAAAATAAAACCTTGATGTTGAATAATGAACCTTGACCTACAAATAATTTCTCTATTTTTCATGGTTTCCTTAAAAAAAATGTAATCCATTTCTTTTATCACAAACACAAAGATACAATTTCATTGTAAAATTTGGTTTCCAATACAGTATTATTTCCATAATATGTGTAAAGTCCAAGTTGTGTGACAATAACTTCCCCACCTATACTTCAACTGTGTGTATTTCATACATCTATCATTCAGGATTTCATACATACTTCCCTACCTGTACTTTGACTTAGACATCATTCTGAGACACTGCTGCTTGCCCTATTTTCATGCCTTTATAAACGCCAGCCCATCATTCCAAATTTTAAAAAGACTGATGGTTGTACCGATGGATAGATGACCAGTCAAGTACAACAATATGAAGTAGCAGAAACTAGGTGGTAGGTGTGGGAGTGTTCCATGTAGAATCCTGCCAATTTCGCTGAGCATTTGAAAATGTTATGATGAAACCTTGGCAGAACAACCGCCCATCTGCGAGGCCCACCTTACCAGCCACCACAGAACCCCATTTTTCCCCAAGGCATTTAACCCTTCCTACGACCCATCAGGTGTTTATGTGCCACAACTCATCTCCCCACAGGATTCACCTATGAATCATTTTTCTCTCATTCAATTCCATCTATTATAACATCTTGTACACAATGGCCATTCAACAGATGGCAAAAAAAATACTTGACCATTTATGGAAAATAAAATAATCACTGTTTACTTTTACTAATAAAATTGTTCTCACATAATACAAGTGGCTATCATCCACAACACATAAGAAGCTGAAACAGAAAAGACCTGTCTGTATTCCAAGAAAAAAATTTTCCCAACCATGTATTTGCAGTCTGAGATGCTAGAATGATTCACAGCTCTTGAATCAAGAGATGGCCAGACCTTCCCTCAGGGAAGGCAAACGTGCCTTTGAGCGCGAGCCGAGACCGGAAGTTGGTGACCTGGGCCTTTCAGGACTAGGCCAAGTTTGTGGGATTTCCAGGAGAGGTGCAGGTGCTCCAAGTCCTGGGGACACGTGAGACTGGAGAGAGGCTGGGGAGTGAGCATCTCATGGTCTCAAGGGACTCTGCAAACAAGAGTTTAATAGACTTGGGGAGGCTAAACCAGGTTCGTCAGCTAGAGAGTGGAGCTAACTACCCATTACCTAAATCAGGAAAGCAAAATGGGAAGCTCCCTGGAGAACAGGACTCAGGTCTAGACACGGTGAACTTGAGGTGCAAGTGGGACCTGTATGGCTTTGAGATAAATGGAGACATAGGCCAACAGAGTTAGTTACTCCAGCCACTCAGGCATCCATTACCCTTGGGGTGGTTAAGGAATAAGGGTGAGCATCAGTGGCTAGCAGTCAGGAATTCAGGGTCACAGGAGAAGGCTTTGGATTTGGGTTCAGGGGTTTAGATTTGGTTCAGGTGTCAATTTCATACTTAGGACTCAGACCTGGTGTTTGGGTTTATTGCAGTCATTAGGTTTTGGGTTTTATGTTCAGGACTTCAGGGTTCAGGAATAGGTTTCTTGTTCAAGGCTTTGAGTGGGTTTTTTGGATTCAGGGGAACATTAGGTGCAGGATGAGTTAAGGTTTAGGGTTGAGGTGCAGGTAAGAGTTAAGGTTTAGGGTTAAGAGTAGGGGTAGAGTCACTATTGAGGTGTAGCATTGGGATTAATGTTATACTTAGGGCTAGGCCTCAGGTTTAGGGTTAGGTTTAGGGATGAGTTTAGCGGTTAGGGTTAGAGATAGGGTGTGGTTGGGCTTAGGGTTAGATTTACGAATAGTGTAAGTGTTAGGCATAGCTTTAGAGTGAGGGGAATCACCTCCTTGGGAAGACTATCTACAAATTCACTTGTAGATGATTTTGTTACTGAGATAAAATTTCAGTGCCAATATCCCTTAACTGCAGGGCAAATAATGACTGAATTTGGAAACAGAATATCCATATCTTTGAACAAAATATTCCAGGATTAATCTCTATTTGAGAATTCAATGGCTTGGGTAACCAATCTTCAAGTCCTGGCTTCAAAACTATATATGCTCTTATAGTTTAGCATGTGCTAAGCCTAAAATGACAGACTGTGGAGATTTTGCAAACAAAATGTATACCATTGATACGTACAGCAAATTGGAGCTGACAGCGCTGATGGTACCCTGGCTGGGCGCACCTCCCTCCCAGTGCTCGTCTTAAAAAAATCCCCAATCAGGCCAAAGTAGACCATGTTGCTGAGGAATGCGTGCTCAGGTGGTAACAAAGAAGGGCCAGGAGACGGATGTCAGAAGAGTTAGGGCGCCAGGTCTGGGTCTCTAAGGCCGTGTCACCACAAGGGTTCAGGTTCCTTGGAGAAATGGCTGGTTCTGGGCTGGGCAGGGAAGACACCAGACCAGCCTGGAGCATCTTGAACCAGAAAGTGAGACAGGGCTCAAAAATCAAACCAGTGGGGCTCGAAATGCCAACAGGAAACATTTACAATTACCCGGTTCTGGGTGGGGTCAGGCAGCTTCTCACCATCCTTTCTTGCTCACAGTGTGGCCTCGGTCTGTTCCAAGAACATTCTGGACCGTGTAGCCCTGCAGAACAAATACAGCCCCATCATCGAGAGGTGAGCTAGGGGTTTCCCTTCAGCCCCCCTCCCAGGTCCCCCACTCCACTGCCAAGGGCAGATGAAGAATAGCTTTTAAATTGATCTCCAGGAAGGGGAGGTGGCAGAGCCCCCCCACCCAGGCTCAGCCACCCACTGGACCACCTCTGACACCTCGCCAGCGTGCCACCAGTCTCAGAGCCTGGCCGCCTGCTCACCTGAGCCGGTGGCGTTAGCCGGATGCTCTCAGCCAAGGGAGCAGGGGTAGGGACCAGGTGACCCTCCACACAGTGCTGCAGGTCCCAGGTGCCACTGTGGGAAGGCGTGTGTGTCAGGGGCTCCAGTGAGAGACAAGCAACAGATGCGTGTGTGTGTGAAGGAGAGAGAGACAGAGAGAGTTGGAGAGAGGGAAGGAGACAGGCAGACGCAGAGAGGGAGATTTATTTTAAGGAACCAGGACTGTAGAGGTTGGTAAGTCCACAGTCTGACGGAAGAGGCTAGAGGCTGAGGGGAGGGAGGCAGTTGGAGACTGAAGGCCACCTGGGGCAGAATCCCTTGGGGTCGGCCTCTGTCAGGTACCCACGTTAAGGAGGGCACTCTGCTTTCCTCAAGAGGTCACTGATTTAAATATTAATCTCATCTCCAAAAACAGCCTCCCAGAAGCACCCAGGATAGTGTTTAATTAATCAATTTCTTTACAAGTGGTATTATTCAGTGATAAAACAGCAGTTTCTTCCAGTCTCTGCTCATGGTGCTGACTCCGTAGGAAACACTGCTGCCTGCTCCCCCCACCCCCATTCTGCCGGCTCTTCCACCTGTCCTGGGGTGCCCACATGGGGAGCCCTGTGAGGCCCCCGGGCTGGGGGGAGGGGTTTCTGCCCGGCTCTGCCGCCCCCCACCATCCCCAGGTGGTCTCAGAACCCGCGGGGGCGGCTGTGCCTCCCTGCAGCCAAGCCCTATGTGTGTCCCAGGTGGCGGGGAGGAAGATTCCAGGAGGTAATCAACATGGAGTAGGTCCTGCTGGAGGTGAACGGGCTGTTCACGTACACCTACACCGTGACCGTCCGCACCGCGCGCTGCAGAGCCCAGCCGCAGAACTGGACCACCATCATGGAGAACACTGGCGTCAGGGGGCCACTGGCCTGGAACCGAGAGGTAACGTCCCCCTTCTTTTCCCAAAAGAGGTGCCAGCGACACGTCGTGGGTGGTCAGGTGGCGACCGCTGGTCACACCCAGTGTGTTCGGGGACGGGCTCCGTCCACGGGGGCTGCTGGAGCCCCACCCCAGGTCAGAGGCTTGTGACAGCAGGCGCCTGTTCCTCGTGGTCCTGGGGGCTGGGCGCCCAAGATCCAGGTGACGGCCGATTCGGTGTCCGGTGAGGGCAAATTTCCTGGCTCACAGACGCGCTTCTCGCCACGTCCTCACGCGGTGGAGGCAGAGGAGCCGATCCCATCACGGGGGCGCCACCCTCCTGGGCTAATCGCTTCCCAAAGGCCTGCCTGCCACCATCACCTTAGGGGTCAGATTTCGGCCTCTGCATCTGGGGGCCCAGGACCATCCAGTCCCCAGCGGGGGTCGGGGACGCTGGGAGCCCCACCGCGCACACCAGGCCATCGGGCCGCTTCGGGGAGCGCAAGACCAGCCAGGCCCCTGGGCATCTCGCCCAAGGGAGTTGCCCAAATGATCAGAGGTGTGGGCACCTAGGAAGAGATGGGGTGGTCCTCCTGGGAGCCTGCAGCGCCCAAAGCCGAGGGCGCGAACACGGCGCCGCCAAGAGGTGGCGCTCGCCGCCCGCATACCCAGAACTCAGAAGGAACCGTTTAAAAGGGGGCCGCTCACTCTTGCGTTTCGTTCAGTTCAGTGCTGCGCAAGCGCCTCTCCGCGGATCAGAGGGAAAGCCACACCTGTGCGGACACCTGCGTGGCCTTTGTCGCTTCAGTACTGCACGACTGTGCCGGGGGCTGCGCGTGCCTACTTTGTACAGGCTCTCGGGCTCACGGCAGCGCGCCGGCAGCATTTAAGAGATTATCCCGTTAGCGGGTTTTTTTTGTCATCAGCCCTGGGGAGTGGGGAGTTTTGTAGAACGTGAGGTTTCTTCCCGTCAAGTTACAGCGCAACACCGCCGTTTTGAGCACACCACTGGGGGGACTGTAGATCCAGTCACTTAGCCACTAAAGACCCCGAGGGGGGGCTGGCGATGTCAACATGAATGGGTCGTCAGGCTCAGCGACTGGCTCCTTTCTCATCCACGCGGGCTTTATGTGGCCCAGTCTTGTCTTTCTTTTTAATTGCGATAAAATATGCACATTAAATGGACCATCGTAGCCATTTTTAAGTATCTTGATTACCCCTATAAAGACCCAGTACCTGAATAAGGGGCATCCCTCTGTCCTTGTCCCCAGAACTACATGAGCTGCCGCGACGCCGACAACCACGCCCCCTTGAGATGGCCAGGTGTCCCGAACCAGATCCTGGGAGGCCCGACCGCAAACAGGGTCCTTTTTGACGAACGGAACGGAATATACATCTTGCACCTTTCTGCCGTGGATCCATACTACAGGTGGGCGGGGCCTCTGGGACAGCCGGCTCCCTGGGGGCAGGCTGCCCACCGGCTTGGAACCACTTTCCTCCCTCTCCTTGGCCCGAGAGAAACCCAAACTCCCCCGAGAGCCCAGACCGTCCCCAGGAAGAGCGCTGGTTTAAGTTCTGGACGACATGTGTTCTCCCCCTGAATAAATCCTCATTCAGAGCCCATGCTGGGTGCTGGAGAGGCAGCAGTGACCAGCAGCCACGTCCCTGCCCTCAGACCGGACACAGCCTCTCCTGCCCTGTCTGATTGCTGGGCTGCAGGAGTCGGCTTAGACTGGTTCCCAAGGGCCCCTGTTGAGTACTCCAGGGTTCTGCAAGCCGGCTGATTTCTCACTGGCTGCAGCAACAGTTACACCACGGGAATGGGCACACGCTACATGCCAGGCCTTCCTCCAGCAGCTGGCTGGTAACTGCTTCCCATCCATGTGTGCTGAGAGGTTTCAGGGGTCACGTCCAGGTGGGCTGGTCTAGGTTATCAGCGTCTCCCCTGGCGGGGACATGGGGTGGCATCCTCTCTCCCATAGATCCCCTCCAGACGGATACAGAGTCCACCCCGGAGTGCAGGGAGACCCGGCCCTCCCTCAGGCCCAACCCTTAACTAGGGGGCTCGCCTTGGGATGGCCATGGGTAGAAGGCACTGGTGGGGGATGTCCTGAGACAGGGGGCTGCCCTCACCTCTACTCCCAGCACCTGCTTTCCACAGAGCCTCAGTGAGTCCTCCATCCCTGTGCCTTTCCCCTGGGGTCCCCTACCTGTGGGTTTGCACACATTTGCTAGGATGAAGGGCAGCTCCGGCAGGCGGTGCCCATGGCCTCACCAGCCCCCCAACCCCCAACGCCTCTTGCAGCTACTGTCGCCTGGAGACCACGTCCAGTGTCTATGTCTACGGGGCCCTCCCACCCTCCATCATCCCAATGGAGCTCTCTATTGCCCTGCTCACCACAACCATCCTGCTGTGCAGGTGGCTGGCCTACATCGTGCCCATACTGATGCACGCTGAGCAGGGCCTCCAGTTCAGGAGGTTCTGGATCAATCTGTGGAGGAGGTGCAGAAACTTCTGGGCACGTTTACGGGGGAGGCGCTGAGCTTGCACTGGGGGGATCCAGGGTTGCCTTAAAATAAAGTGTTGTTAAAGCAGGTGGATGGATGGATGGATCAGCCACATTTTGTGTCTCCCTGACCGCCACCTTCGCTACCGCCCTGGACATTCTGGTGTCAGAGCGCCTTTGAATTACAGTGCCTGCCTCGGGTATAAGGGGAGGCCCCAGGGCATCGGTGACATAGACCAGCATGGGCACCAACGGAGTAACACGCAGCCCTCTGAAAGAGGTGAGACACCGTGACGTGCTCTGTTAGAGACGGATGGGGCTCAAGGACAAGTGGGGCGATCTGGACAAGACAGTGATTGGCAGGGCCCCAGTCCTGTGTTTATACCTAACATACACACACATGCCCAGATACATGCACGGTTGGGGCATGTACGTGAATAAAGGCTTGGAAGCATGTTTTATATATACCCATGGTTTTATACATACACATACAGATAATATGCACACATTTATATACATATGCATGCATAGGTGTGTACAAGTGTATAAATAGGCATAACGTACACACAATGTATATACATGTAGACATGTGCACATGTACACATGTACACATATGCGATATGCACACACATATGCATGTGTACACAGGTGCGTGTGTGCGCCAAGATATTAGCACATGTGCATTACATGTGATGCCTGTATGCATGGGTCTGTGTGTGCAGGTACATGTGTGTAGGTAGCATGTACACCTATACAAAGGTACACATATACACATATAGGTATGTACATGAATTAGATATAAGTACGCACATGCTGTGGACACAGCCGCCCAGTGTATGCATGTGTGCATTCTAACCATCGCTCAGTGCGGTTCCCTCTCCTACCACTTCATTCTGAAACTCAGGCTGGCCTGCCATCTCGTTCTATGTGACAACTTGGGTAGCCCCACTCCTTCCCTGATTATTGAGGCTAAAACCATGTATCGCACAGTCACTGTAAATTGTCTCCGTCCGGTTGCTGAAAACCACTGCTCTGTAGGCTGTGCAGTGACCGGTGACCTTACCCTCCCGGGCTGAGCCAGCTCGGCCCCAAAGGCCCTCCAGGCCTCTCAGGAGGAGACAGGGGACGTGTCAGGTTGTCAGGTACCACGTGCTCCCAACCCTGGTCTGTGTCACCAGGAAATGCCAGCCTGTCCTGTGACATCCGTCCATCACTTACCACGGCCTTCCCTTCGTCAGGGGCACGTGATGTTAGTCTCAGTGACATCCCCAGTGCAGCTGCGGGGAGGGGGCTCAGAGGGAAGCCGAGGAAGTGGGCTCCGTGTGGGGACAGGAGACAGTGGGCAGAGGGGCCATGCTGGTACAGGCCCGGGCATGGCCACTTCCAGTCCCTGGAGTCAGGTTCAGGGAAACGGACCCTGCGGCGTGTGCTGTGGGCCCAGCACTTGGGCAGCGCCAGGGCTGCAGCCCCGTCTTGGCCTCGCTGCACCCAGCACGCCGGGACTCCAATCAAGCTCCTGCGGCCTCCCCAGAGGCACCCACCCGGGGACCCTTCCTCTCTGCAGGGGGCGGCCCGGGCCGGGCCTTGTGCCCCAGCCTGACATGCTTGTCCCCCCTTTTGCTTCCCCTTGGCTTATATGTCACCTAGGAAGCCGGTCAGCCTCTTTCGGGTCACCTTGGGTGTTTCGGAGGAGGAGGGCGCAGCTGGCATGTGTCCTGCACCCTCTGGAAAGGCCCATGGTCTGTGGGCCTGAGGGTGACAAGCCAGGGTGGGAAGGCGCCCAGGAGCAGTGGAGGGTGGGGCCGTGTGGTCCTACCTGGGACCCAGAACCTGTGTGTGGCCTGGCCCGGGAGACAGTGGGGTGCCCTCCCTGGCCTCCTGCCTGCCGCTGGCCCACAGGCCCTCCAAAGGCCTCCCCCCTGCCTCCACCGGTCATGGCATTTGGGGAACAGCAGTGGCAGCAATGGGGACAGGAGGCCACCCCTCAGGGCCTACCCTGCTTGCTGTGTATCTCTAGGCAAGTTCCTGCCCCTCTCTGGGCAACCTTGCCTTTCTCTGTCAAACATGAGCAGAAACTCCTTAGAGCTCAAGCTTCTAGACAGCGTCTCCTCACCTTCCACATGCCCTCCCATCCTTGCTGGCCACCTCCAATTTTCTGGGACCAGGAGATGAAGGATTTTGAATTCTCCATGAGTCTGGGGCTCCCCCGCTTGGCTCTGGACACTGGGCACCCAGAAGATGCTGGGGGCCTGCCAGGCCTTGTCGTGTGGTTCTGGACGGGCTGGGCCAACAGACAGCCCCCCAGATCCAGGCCCCAGCCCACCACCCCTGGACACCACTGGCACCAAGTGGACACTGAGCTAAGGTCAAATCCACTTTAATACGGGGCAGCTGCCCGGTCCTGCCTGGGCCCGGCGGCCTGCTTGCCCTTGCCTCTGGGCCACCCTTTCTTGGCAGAGATGCCAGCCTTCCTCTTGCTGGGCAGCTCGGGCCGCAGCGCGGTGACAGCGGTGCTGAGAGCCGGCAGCCCTGGGTGGGGCAGTGGCTCCTCATCGAGCACCATGAAGTTGAAAAAGTAGCCCATGCTGGACACGGTGTCCAGGATCTCGGGCATGCTGTAGTCGGAGGACAGCAGCTCGTCGGGCAAGTGCAGTGAGAGGATGTCACTGGGCGCGTCATCCCCGCTGCCACCGCTGTCCGGCAGGGCTGGCCCAGGGGCTGTGCTTGGAGTCCCCTCGGGCTTGGCGCCACCCAGCAGGCAGTCGAAGAGCTTCATGGCATCCTCCAGGTGCACCTTCTCAGGCAGGGCCTT
Source organism: Smutsia gigantea (assembly GCA_032199065.1). Classification (NCBI taxonomy): domain Eukaryota; kingdom Metazoa; phylum Chordata; class Mammalia; order Pholidota; family Manidae; genus Smutsia; species Smutsia gigantea. Next base: position 425,473 of record JAVSCE010019311.1, on the reverse strand, counting down.
GGCTGCCTCTGGGGTCCAGGCCTCTACTGTGGCCACCTTGGACTCCCCGGGGCCCGGTGGGTACAGCAGGCCCAGAATGGAGCGGCTGGCCTGTGGCTCCCTGACGGGGACAGCCGGGGCTCGGTGGGCCCGAGCAACTGGCTGAGGTGGCCCTTGAGGTGGTTGTAGATGCCGGGGGATGGCACAGCTTCGTTAGAGATGGTGATGACCAGCTGGGGCACCCTGTTCTTCTTGGGCGGAGGGGGGCCCAGGCTTTCTGGTAGCAGCGCTGGGGGCAGCTCCACGAACACGGGGGGCCCCCCACCCCCCACAAAGCCCATGGCCTCTGGCCTGGGCCCCTTGGGTGGGAGAAGGGGCATGAGGTCCTGGGGGCCCCCAGTCGCCGGCTGGTACTGAGGGTACGGCGGGGGCGGCCGCAGGACCTTTAGATGGTGTTGGGGCTCGACGGGGTGGGTGCCTGGCAAGGCAGGGCCCCCAGCCGGCCCGCTGCCGCCCACGGCCGCCAGCGTGTACAGAGGTAGCTGGCCGAAGTCAGTGCCGGCACACTCGATTCGGTACATGCTGGGGTCAAAGAAGCACCCACAGGGTGCCATCTGGAAACCTGCAGGCCAGGAAGGGGCACCCTGAGAGGCGGTGGTGTGGGGGACACCACCCAAACCTAGGGGAGTCGTCTGGGGAACACGGAAAATGGGCCTGGTTTTGGGGTGCATTTAGGGGATAGGGCTGTAAGTCTTGGCCTTGGGGATCCACCAAGGGGTCAGGGACCCTAGGAACTGCTCTGGCGGTCAGTCTGGAAATGGGGGCAAAGGCCTCACCTTTGGGCCCCCATTTAGGAATAGGGACAACGGGCCCGGCTTTGGGACCCACTTGGAGAGGAAGGACACAGGACTTGCCCTTGGGGACCCATCTCAGGGTCTGGGGCCCTGGGCCTTGCTTTAGGGCCCTGTCTGGGGACCCCAAGTCAGGGTGAGAATATTGGGGACCCATCTGGATTTGGGGGGATCTGGCCGGGGGGACAAAAGACACAGGCCTTGCCTTCAGGGCCCTGTTTAGGGACACAGACCTTGGAGGGGGCCCCTGTGGGGGATGGGCACAGAGGCCCTGCCCTCGGGAGCGGCCTAGGAACAGGCGTGGGAGGCAAGGTGGGCCCTGCTCCACCAACCCACTCCAGGCCTTCTCAAGGATGTGGGCGAGGCCAGTACCTGCGGGAGGGCCCAGAAACACTTCTTTCTCCAGGTTTGGGGGGTGGTACGAGTCGGAGGAGCCTGTGGACAAAAAAAGCAGGCAGCCCTGAGGTAGGCGGGCACAGCCCTGGCCTCCCGCCCCGTCAGACCACCCGCCGGCCCCTAACTCGTACCCACAGTGGGAAGAGACTCCACGCAGGCGGCAGCGGGCTGGCTGCCTGACCCCTCGGTGCCATCCAGGCCCCAGGGGCCTGAGCCTTCCTGGGAACCTGTGGGTGTGTAGAAGGGTTTGGGGTGCTGCATGGGGGCCTGGCCGGGAGAGCAGAGGCAGGAGTGCAGGCGGCCCACCCAGTGAACGGCCTGAGTCCTGCTGAGGTCTGTTTACCGTTACCCTGGCAACGGGTTCCAGGCTGCGGGCCCACCCACTCGCGGGGTTCCGTGTAGGGGCAGCCAGGGGCGGACCTCACAAAGCGCGGGGCAGGTTCTGGGCCCAGTCCGCTGCCTAGTCCGCCAGCAATGCCTGCCTCATGGCACCAAGGCCCTTTCCTCCAGGCAGCCCATCCTGACCCATACTCACGGAGACCACGGCCCCCCCGAGCCCTGGTGACTGTGGCCAAGGCCTCTCTGGGGCTGGGCCAATGGGGGCAGCTGGGACTTTGGTGAACATATGAGAACAGGAAATGAGCTGTTGGGGACAGGTCCCCTGGTGTGGATGGAAAAGTCCCGGTGGGGGGAAGGGGTAGCCTCAGAATCACAGAAAAGCCTGGGTTTTAAAAGAATAAAATTTATTGTCTTCCCGAGCACCGGGGTTCCTGCTGGGCCCTCAGGCGCCCCGCGCCCGCCACCACAGCTACTTGTACGCGTTGGCCTTATGCTTTGGCAGAAAGACGAAGTTGGGTGGTACGGGTCCCAGCAGCATCTCACTGTGAGGAGGGCACGTTGGGGCGCGGTCAGGCCTGGGCCCAGCACGCCCCACGGCCCTCAGTGCCCAGGTGCCCCCACCTCCAGGGCCGAGGCACCCCGGGCACCTGATGCGGATCCAGTCGGTGGCCTTCTGGCTGGCCATGAGCGTCTCCAGGTAGTCGCGGCCCAGGTAGCAGGGCGGCCGCTCATTGATCCTCTGCGGGAGCCGCTCCAGCAGGCCCACGGGCACGTATCTGCGGGCAGACGGGTGGGGACAGGTTGGGCCAGCGTCCCCACAAACCCCACCCGGACCAGCCCCGCACGCACCTGCACAGGAAGGAGAGCCACTCGAGCAGGAAGCGGCGCGTCTTCTCCACGCCCTGCGTGTCCGAGCCCCAGTGCTCCAGGCCGTAGTGCGTGAAGTCCCGCAGGATGTCCAGGCGCTCGGCCGACGAGATGTCCCAGTGCCGCTGCTCCTTGATCTCCGTGAACAGCCACGGCTTGAGCAGGGCGCCGCTGCGGGGCGGGTACAGTCAGTGCCCGAGTCCCCAAACGCACAGCCCCAACCCTCCCTGCTACGTTCACGCAGCCGTCCAGCCCGAGGGCTCCGACCCTGGACCCAAAACAGCTGTAGATATTCCCAGCCCCTCCTCTCGCGCAGCTGCGACCCTGGGCATCTCTGTCCCCGTCCTGGCAGAGCCGCCTCTGGGAACAAACAAGGCCAAGGTACCAGCCGCCGTGACAAAGCTCTGACACGCCCGCACTGCCACCGGGCCCACTTACCGGGCAATCATGACCCCAGCGACTCCGGTCTGCAGGGCACGGTTAGCGTCCTCATATGACAAGATGTCCCCGTTTCCTAAGGGGCAGAGGCTGGGGTCTCAGGGAGCTGCATGTGGGCGGGAGCGCCGGCTCTTGGGGACTGCTTGCCAGCCCTGTGTGCCCTGGTGGGGTTGGGGCTGGGGATGGGTCCCAGGTTGGGGGTGGACCCGGGTGTATGCCCTTCGATGGCAGGATGGGTGGGAAGGTCTGAGCTGAAGGGCAGGGGACCCACCGAACAGGGGCATGGGGCTGGCCGCTGTCACGCACTGCTGGATGTACCGCCAGTCGGCCAGCTTGGTGTAGCGCTGCTCCCGGGAGCGGCCGTGGAGCTGGAGGACAGGTGGCCGCACAGGGAGGGAGGGAGGGAGGGCCGGGAGACAGAGGGTCAGATACACAGAGAGAGACCCCAGAGACCGAGAGAGAGACGGGCTGAGAGAGACAGAGAGAGAGAGAGAGAGAGAGAGAGAGAGACAAAAGACAGAAAAACAGATGGACACAGAGATGGACGGAGAGTCAGACACCGAGAGGGGGGAGCAGGGGAAGAGGCCGTTAGAGCGGGTCACCAGGATAGCAGGCCTGCCTCCCACATGCCCCGAGACCCACCGTGACCAGGGCCGTGCCCCAGGCCCGGAGCTCGGGCAGTAGCCGGTGGGCCAGATTCACATGCTCTTGGACGCCTGTGCGGATCTTCACCGTCAGCGGCACGTCCAGCACCTGTGGGGATGGTGCGGTCGGCAGGGCCCGAGATCTGGCGCGGGAGGAGGCGGGCATACTGGTCTCAGATCATACCTGGTTCATGCCACGCACAATCTGCTGGAACTTGGTGGAGCGGTTCATGAGGGCGCAGCCCCCGCCCTGGGAGAGACGGGCGGCTGGAGTGAGAGAGGTGGGCCTGAACCCCTCTACCCTTGCTGCCCAGATAGGGAAACCGAGGCCCAGAGGCCCAGGTGGGTAAGGGCGGGTCCCAGGACACTACCTTCTTGTACACGATGTCGATGGGGCACCCAACGTTGATGTCCACGAAGTCTACCTCAATGGTGCGGTTTAGGAGCTCTGCACACTTGGTCATGGTGTCGGGGAAGGCGCCTTCAAGCTGTGGCCGGTGGCGGAGCAGAGGTCAGGGGCCAGGCCACACTGTCCCTTCCTGGACGCTGCCCACGGGGGCCACTTAAACCAGCAGTGGCCTTGTCATCCCTGAACTTGCTCTGAAACTTGGCAGCTGAGAGCCCCTCCTCGTTCCCTCCCTCCCTCCTTCCCTCGGGGCAGCACCAACCTGGACACCAAAGATGTCCTCACACTGGTGGCGTTTGAGTAGGGCCCACTCGGATGTCTGGCCCTGCAGCAGGTTGGTGCACACGGCCATCTCCCCACAAGTCACGTCAGCTCCAAAGCGCTTACAGATTCGCCGGAAGGGCAGGTTCCCACACTGGGGGCAGCAGGGGACACACACACTTGCGGGGCAGGGCAGGCAGGGACACTGGACACCCACCCCAGTCCCAAGACCCACAGGCAGAGGCAGACACTGGTCACTATGAGGAGACAGTGCCGCCGCCACCCAGCCTGGCCCACGTGAGTCCTACCGTCGTGAGCGGGGCCAGGTACAGTTTGCCATTGATGTCCAGCTGGAGGGAGAGAAACCCGCAGTGAGGCTTGGCTGCCGACCCTCGCTTTCAAGCCCTCTCGGGCCTCCCTTCTCCCCGCACTGTAGCACGTGCCTTGCCCTGTCCCCCAGGCCAAGCACCCTTTTCCTCAGTACCTCTGCGAGTGTCAATTAATCCTCCACATTCTCCTCTGCTGGAGAGAGTTTCTATTCAACCATCGGAATCCCTGTTCCAACAGCTCCTCTGCCAGGAAGCCTTTCCCACTGCCTCACTCTACCCTAGCCCCGACTCTGTGGGGCTGGGAGTGTCTGTTCAGCTCCTCTGCCCCCCATGCGGCCGGCATCCTCAACAGGAAACCCAAGACACATACCCGCTTCTTCTCACAGGGCCGCAGCCTCACCGTGTCCTCATCGCTCAGGGGCCCACAGGTGTGCACAGAGTCGCCGGGAGGGGCACCAGCGCCTGCCCGAGAGGGACCTGCTGGTCCGTACAGCTGTCCTGCCCTGGGGCACCCTCACTCGCCATGAGCCCAGGGACTGCAGCAGCAGGGGTGGAGCCTGGCAGCTGGCCTTTGCTCAGCTGGTGCAGGGCCCGCTCGGCGCGCTCAAAGTGGATCTTGCGCTTCCGCAGCTGGAGCTGCAGGGCCTTGTCCAGGCTGTTGCGGACCGGCGGGACCTGGACCAACAGCTCCTGCACTAGGTTCTGCCCCTCGGGCCCCAGATGGGCGCCGGCAAAGCGGCAGGTTACGCCATAGGGGCACTTGCCGAAGGTCTCATAGAGCACACAGCGCGGGCCCAGGTCAGCCGGCTTGGTCTCCAGGTAGCAGCCCACGTCATGCAGGAAGCGGCAGCGGTCGCCGAAGAAACACTTAGCGGCGGATTCCTGCAAGAAAGCAGGGACGCCGTGGGGGGAGAGGAAAGGCCGAGGGAGCCCAGCAACCTGGGGGGGAACCTCAGATCCCCGCCCCTCTGGCTCTGTGTCCTGGGGCACGTCGGTAACCTCACTGAGCCTCCGCTCTTCATCTCGAGGACTGAGCAGGGGACACAGAGGCTCAGACTGAGGGCCCACAGACTTTACAGCCACGGCTACGCTCACCTGGACCAGGGAGGGGCAGAGCCTGTTCTTGTCGTAGTGGGAGGGCTTCACGTGGGGCCGGCCCTTGTTCCGGCCTCGGGCCTTCTTCTGAACCTGCGGCTGCTCCTGGGGCTCGGCCGCCTCCCCCGACGGCCTGTCCTCATTGTGCCCATCCTCCAGTCGGGTCCTCTTGGCCTCAGGCTCAGACAGGTCATTGCCACCAGGGTTTCCTGCCTCGCTTTCCCGGCTGGGCGTCTGCCCTTTGGCTTCCAGAAAATCATGGAATTGCTTCTTGGTGGTGATGAATCTGCCAGCAGGGAGGCAGGGGAAAGGAGGGCTTGCCGAGGGAGTCCCTCTGCTGAGCTCAGACTCAATGAACGCTGGACAACGGGACTGAGAACACTTGCCCCCGCTTACATGCTTCTCCTGTTGGGGAGCTCACTACTTGGATCTGGCGAGCCGCCAGTCCGGGCCCATGTCCAGGCCATACTTAAGATCTACTTTGTCCCTAGGTCCCCACGGCTCAGAGAGCTGAGCCAAACTACAGGCATCAGGCCCGTTCGCGTAAAGTAAAACTACACGCCCCAGCATACCTTGCAAAGGGGTGGTGGAAGGGCGCCCACAGCCCACACTTCCCGGCACTCCCTTCAGCCCTACCAGTCCCAGCATGCCTCGCAGTACTCGCCTGAGACACGAGTCCTAGCCTGTAACTGACGCTGGCCGGCGGTGCACATGCGCTATCCCCGCTATATTTTGGGACTACAGTCCCAGCACGCACTGCGGTCCTCGCCTCAAAGACCGCCCACCCCAGTATGCACCGCGGCATGCTTTTCGCGTGTGACAGCCTCCAACGTGCACGGTCTCAGGTACCGCCGCTGATTCTGCGGGCGGACGAACGATCCAAAAAGAAAAGCCCGCGAACTTCCAGCCCTGGGCCGCTGCCCCATCAACCAGCATGCACCTCTTGGGCCGCACTAGGGGTGCTGGGAAAGCCCCGTGAGGTTCTCCCCCTGTCTCGGCGACTCACTGCGGTTTAATGGGCGCCACTCCCCGTTCTGGCGCGGCGGCTCCCGAGTCACCACCGCCACCGCTCTGTACCGAGGCCTCCTCCGCTCCCTCCGCCATCGGCCCCCCGCACGCCCCCTCCGGAGTGTGGCGGGAAGGCCTTCGGGTCGCGCGTGTGTCCTCCCCGTTCGTGCTAGCGAAGTGCGCATGCCTGGGCCGCTCCAAGGGTCGCCATGGCACGTGCGTCGACGTAACGGGGCGGGGGCGGGGCCTCAGGTCCTGAGTAAGGGTCTCTTTGCGGGAACCGGAAATATTCAATGATCTCCCAGGGCTTGAAAGCTGCATCGTCGCGGGCCACAATCGGCCCACAGAAGTGATTTGTTTTCCTGCCATGGTTTTAAAAGAACATTAAATTCCACCACCTTTATGCGGACGTTCATTCAGAAGATCATTTGTTGAGCGCCCGTGTGCTAGATGCCGGAGATCAGCAGTGAACAGACCATCCCTGCCCTTGACGCACACAGGAGTCGGGGTGGGAGAGGAGCGGCTCGCCTTCCGTCTCTGGCCTCGGCTGCGCTCTGTAGGGCAATCTGGGCATAAAACTGTGGAACCGCAATGGAAAACTGGGAGAAACCACAGCAGGCCTTGGGAAACTTCTTGCCTGGCCGCTTGCCCAGCTCCGCGGACAGAAGCTCACTCGTCCCACCAGAGATACCCGTGTCTTGCCCTCTGAAGTTCTACCAGTAGTAAAACTTTCCTAGCGTCCCACAGGACCCCCTGGCCGGCCAGTCTGGGGAGACAGTTGAACAGATGGGGAAACAGACCCGCAAAAGGCTACCTCGGGAACATAGTCTCCTTTCTCTGGGCGTCAGTTTCCACAGAAAGCCGTCCAAGGACTCCCTGGTCCTCCTCTGGGATAGCCTGTCCTCTGGGTCAGGCCATCCAGGAAGGCTTACTGCGTGGGTGGAGGCGGGGTTGTGGACTGGCCACTGACGGCCGTGATACTAACACTAATGGAGTGATATTATTTTATTATCCTATTGTGATGGTACAAGCTTAAACGTTTACCAGGAGCTAAACCATTCCTGAGCGTTCCTGTGTGCCAGCCCCCATTCTAAGCCTCATTCACGCATTCACCCAGCTGTTCCACGCACGTGTGGAGGGACCAGGCATTCATCCCGCCTCTACCTGACTCCAGGGCTGCAGAAGTCCCTGCCCCAGGGACTAACTCCACTGTCCTGACCCAGAGACCAGGGCAGCAGCCTCGCCTCCCGTCCCTCCCCCCAAGGCCTGTCGGGTCCCCACGTCCCGCCCACCGTTGCCTCCAGAGTCTCTTCAGGTCACGCCCTCTCCCATCACCCCACCCCTTCCAGGCCTCAATCTCCCGTCCTGCCCCCAACAGCCCAGCCTCCACAGCCCTTCCTAAAACACAAGTCTGACACGGCCCTCCCCTGCTCTCCATCTTCCCGTGGCTCCCTACCGCCCCAGCCATGTACCACAGCCCCCAAATTCCTGCATGACCCAGTCCCTGCTGCCTTCCCATCCTTCATCACCTCCTCACACCCTAAACTCAGCACCGAGTTCATTGCAGACCTCCCAGGTGCCAGTCTTAACCTCCTAGCCTCTGCATGTGCTGTCCCCTCTTCCAGGAATCCTATTCCCTGCTGCCACGCTGGCCGCTGCTCAGGACGCGTCCAGTGTACCTGCAGGTTCTGCAGCACCTGAGTGCCCCCTTGGGAGTCCAGAATGCCTCAGTCAGCCTGTGTCCCCTGCACTGAGCCCGGCACACAGTAGGTGCTCAGTGAACGCATCTTACTATGGCTGGGGAGCTGAGGCACAGAGGGGGCAGGGCCTGCTCTTGGAGGTCCCACCTTCCCTGAGGCTGTGGCAGAGGGCTGAAGACTTCCCAGGAATCACGCCGGAGAGTGTGGGGACACTGAGGAAGATGTTCCCCCAACCCTGAACCAGGTCTGAGTCCCCTTCTGAAAGCCTGACCTTAACTCATCCGAGGAAGGAAGGAGGCAGGTGGCACTGGGGCCCCTGAGGAGGGGGGAGACCCCCAGGTAGGCGGTGGGGATACTGCCCCTCTGCAAAGTCACTAGCTCGCTCTCTGCCTCTGTGTCTCTTCCTCTTCCTGTTTTTGTCTCAAACATTTTTTTTCTATTTCAATATTTATTTCTCTATGTGTCCCTCTGTCCCTCTCATATTTTTCTCTGCATTGCCCTTTCTCTCCGGGTCTCGCCGCCGCCATGTTTCTCTGTCCCTCTTTCCACCGCCTGTGTCTCCATCTCATCCTCTGTCTGTCTCTCCCTCCAGGCCTCCGTCTCCCCCTGTCCCTCATCCCTGTCGGCCAGGCCGGAGGAGGCGGCTGCAGTGGGGCAGGTGTGGCCCAGGCTCAGCGCCCGTTGCTGCTGGGGCCGCCCCGGATTTGCGGCTGCACCTCCTTTATCTGGGTTGCAGCTGCCCCTTATCTTCTGGCTTCGGGACACGAGACAGGGATTAGGGCAGCTCGGGCCAAGGACGCGAGACAGCAGGCCCGGCGGGCGGGGGGCAAGAGCGGGCTGCTGGGAGTCCACAAACCTCGGCAGCTGGGGCTGCTGTGTGTGTGTGTGTGTGTGTGTGTGTGTGTGTGTGACAGTGTGTACACATTTGTGGCTTTTGCGTGCATGCGTGTGTGTGTGTGTACACATTTGCAGCTGTGCCTGTTGCATGTGTGTGCCTTTGGGGTGTGTCTGTGTGCATAACTGTAAATGTGTAAAAGTGTGTGTCTATTGTGTCTGTGTGTGTGACCACGTCTTCACATTTGTGGCCTGCATGTCTGTGTGTGTGTGTGTCTGTGCCTCTGCAAGTCCCAGTCCCACCCCACAGGCGGTTGTCCAACCCCAGCCTGGCTCTTGCCGCCACAGCTCCCTCAGCCAGCCTGATGGCTTTCCCACCTTGCTGACCTGGGCCCCCAAGGACAGGGCCCTGGACCTGTAACCTATGGCTGCAAATGGCCCTGTGGGGACGGCCACTGGCCCTGCTTTTCCCATCCTTCCTGGAACCCTCGAGCTCATTTCTGCAGCCAACAGGCCTCGAGGGCCCCATCCGGGCCAGGGCGGGCCAGCTCCTCCTCTGGCCCTGGCAGGAGTGTGTCCAGCTGGGTCGCTGTCAAGTCTAAGGCCTTTCTCCACTCTCAGCATTGCCTAGCTCTGCGGAGCCCCTTGCTGGCTCATCGGCCATCCTGAGCTGTCCCGGTGACCCCGGGCGCGCCCCTTACTTCTCCATGGGAGAGGGACCCTATTCTCTGCTGAGGGTCTGCAGTGGGCATAGAACAACATGGGAGCCGTTTCACAGATGGGGAAACTGAGGCCCAACGAGCTCAGTCACAGGCCCACGGGGGGCGGGCGAGACTCCGTGCATCAGGATGGCTGATGCTCCAGCTGGGGGCAGCTGAAAGGACTGAGAGGGCTCCGGGCCACCTCCACCCCTTCACCGCCGAGGCGCTGGCCCCTGGGGGTCCTGAGGTGTAGCCCTGGGCCCCCAGGGCCTGGACCAGCTCCTGGCTCTAAGATGGAAACTTCTCCACCAGCCAAGTCCTTGTCTCGGCCAGCGGCCCCCAGCCTCCCCCAGCCTCCGCCAGGGCCCCCCCACCCACGACCAGGATGCCCCCTCGGGAGCAGTGACTGCCCGGGAATGGCAGGGGGCCAGCCCTGGGGGTGGGCGGAGGAGCGGCCTGGGCAGGGGCTGAATGTTCTGGAGTCATCTAGCTCCCCGTTTGAGCCTCTCCCTGGCTGTGTGACCTTGGGCCCTGGTCTTGACCTCTCTAATCCTCAGGCTTCACAGGTGCCAAGGGGCACAAGGCAGGCCGAGGACAGGGAGGCGTTGCCGGGAGCTACCTGGGGGAGACAGCCGAGGAGTTGGTGAATGAGCAGAACTCATTTCCCAGCAAACACCGCGCAGGGAAGGCCTGTGGAAAGAACCTGGGTCCCCGCCACCCCTGAGCTGTCCCATCTCTGCCGGGGCCCTGACCCGGGGGCCCGCAGGCTCCCATCAGCCACAGGGCCAGGCGCCTCCTGCTCACCACCAAGCCTCGGGTTCCCCGCACCCAGGCTCCAGGAGCCCACAGTCCCTCCCCACGGGCTGCACTAGACGCGGGGTAGGACCAAGGCTCAGCCCCGCCCGCGCGGCGCAGCGGCCCCAGTCTGGGACAAGGACGGTTTAAAACTAAAGCATTGTAAACAGCCGTGTTTCCTGCAAATAGCACCAGCCGCTGAAGCCCCTCGGCCTCCCGGGCAGCCGGGCCCAGGCAGGTCCTCCGAGTTGGTGGGGACCGGAGGGCAGGTGCGCCTGTGTGCGCCCCAGTTCCCAGCTGCGGTGTGACTCAGCCAGTGTGACAGGGTGTCTGTCTGTCACCGCCTGTCCAGGGGGTGACAAAGGTGTGTGCGTTGGTGAGAGAGAGTGGCCGGGAATGCTGGGTGGCATGAGGTGACCCAGCAGCGTGTGAGGGTGTCAGGAAGGTACGAACCTGTGCCTCCTGTGCCCATGTGGGGCTGGCCCTGGGCAAGCAGCGTCTCTGGGGGCTCCCCCCAGGTGGCGGTGCGCAGAAATGCTCCCAAGAGGAGGGCTGGGGTCTCCAGCCGCAGGGGAAGGTGGGGTGGGTCCCGCCCCCTCGACCCCGCCCACCCCAGGAAGAACTAAGTCTTTCAAGTCACTGTTGCCAAGGCAACCATCTTACGAGCGTCCACATGGTGGGCACATGTGTGTGTCCTGCGCCCCATGTGTCTGCGCGCCCGCACCCCCACGGCCCCCAGCCACAGCAGGGAGGGAGGCACAGGCAGTGTGGGGTGAGCTGGAGGCAGCGGAGGGGCAGCTGGTGACAGCTCAACGGTGGCTGCTTGTGTGGGGGTGGGCCGGACCCGGCTGTGTGGGTGCAGCGGCGCAGGGCCTCCCACAGCTGCCCTGCAACAATGTCTCTGAGATTCCTTCACTTGTGTGGCTGTGGGGTGGGCACTGCCTGCTCAGGGCGGTGGGTGTGACATAGGCTGTTGTGTGAATTGCATGTCTGAGACTGTGTGTGTGCACGCGGTGGGGATGTGTGAGTGGTCTCCAGGTGGCCGTGGGTATCAGCAGGGGCGTGGAATGGGTCAAACGCAGTGCCTATGTGTGTGTTAATGTGTGTACCGACCTCAGGCAGCAGGGGAGCGTGAAACAATCCACCGGGCGTGCATGCGCGTGCACAAGCAACCGAGGTGCTACTCTGAGGGCCGGTGGGCTGTGTGTGACCGTCACGTGCGTCTGTGCCGCTACTGGGAGCTGTGTATGCGTGCATGTTTCAGGGGCAGTGTGAGCTTTGTGTCTGTGTGCGTGAGTGTGTCTGGACGGGCGTGAAGGACGTCTGTGTGAGTGAATGTCCACGGGTGTGTGCTTGGGGTGACATGGGTAGTTGGGGCTGCTATTTGTGAAAGGGCGGCTCTGTGCTCATACGGGTTACAGGTGTGTCTGAGAACAAGGATGGTGCTGGGTGACCCCACCTGGAACACAGGCGTAGAGGTCTGTGTGTGAACTGCCCCCAGTGCCATACCAGCGCCCCTTCCCTCTCAGCCAAGGTGTGCGTGTCGCTGAGACGGAGCCCCTGGCGACACCAACAATAGGGACTCCCGGGCATTGCTCATCGCCCGCCCGGCTCACTCAGTGGCCACTGGGCTCTGTGAACAATACACCGTGTTACAGGGGCGGAAACAGACGCGCACAAGGAGTATCCACGCAAGGCCACGCAGGACACAGACACCTGTTCTTCCCATCCTGCACCAGGACCAGGCAGTCGCGGGGACGCCAATTCTCTGACATACGCTCACTCTCATGCCCAGAGCCACCACAGACGCATATCCCCAGGGTGCCCCCCGCTGCCACGTGCACCACACCGTGTGCACGCGCTGGGCACACACCTGGCCGTCGCGAATGAGTGACCGCCGTCCCCTCGTACACTGCGTGGGGGTGCAAGTTGTCCAGACCCCTTGAGGGGGAATGTGTGTGTGTGCCGGGGGTGGGGTGAGTCTTAGGAAGGCCTAATGTCCACACAAACCCCCGGGCTCCTGGGAGCAGAGGAATGCAGGTGGCCTGGGCCAGAGTGAGGAGGCCCCAGAAATCAGGCGGCAGGAGTGAGAAACCAGAGCACCGGGCCCCAGGAACGCCGGAGGCGCTCGGGACCTCGTGGGGAGGAGCTGCAGTGCGGGGGCCGAGGGCGGGGCTGCGGGGCGGTTGTGCCTCGCGAACTAGGTCGGGGAGGGGCGGGGCCTCGGCGGTTTCCACCCAAAGGCCCGGTTGCAGTGGGGACGCCAGGGGGCGCTTTGGGACCGCGGAGCCGTCGGGGAGGGGCCGGGTGGGTTTGGGCGCGCAGGAGCCGCGCGGGCTGTTGGTGCCAAGGGGAGCGCAGTCAGGAGCCGGGGGTGGGAAAGGGACCCCCGTAGGGCCCTGAGGCCAGACGGGGGAGAACTCCCGCTTGATGAGGGGCCCCGTGGACAGCATGGTCAGTCTTGGGGTATCACTTGCTGTTTTAGGAGAAACAACTTTGGGTCTCAGTTCTCTGGAATGGCTTTCTTAGAGGGGGATTCTTTAGCTTTCTGAAGAAGGGGCTGGGGCAGGGCTAGGGGGCCCTACAATCCTTAGTGGGGTGAGGTCAGAGCCGTCGGGGGGACCGCTGTGGCTCCTAATTACCTGGAGAGGGATCTGGGGCGGGGGAGGGGGGCGTCTCGGGGCCCGGATTCATGAAGGATGCTCCGTGGAGGTCCCTGGATGCTGGAGGAAAGCAGCTAACTGGGGAGGCCGCTGCTCTGGGGGTTCCCTTAACCGACTCTGGGGGTTCCATTAACCGACTTCCTTGCTGTGGGGAATCCAAATGAGAGATGTCTTTTTCCAAGGGGCAGACGTGACTGCGGGGACCATGGCCGAAGAATAGAGGATGACCGTGCATGGCAGGGCGCTGCTGATGGAGGCATGATAGACAGGGACCACAAGAGATGGCAAGGTGAGGACTGCCTGGTGTCTGCAGGCGCGTCTGTGGAGAAGCGTCTGGAAAGCTCAGGCCGTGCCTGCTGTGTGCTCGGCTCCCTGCTTCACGCGGGTAGGAGCGTCCTTGTCTGCTCGCCCCTCCGCGGGGCCGGGTGGGGGGGTGGGTGAGGTCGGGAGCAGGCAGAGCTCCTGGGCAGTTCCTGCCTCCTCACCACAGGGACCAAGGGAGGACGGCCTGCCATTCTGGGCTGACTGGGTGGCTCACGGAGCTGGAGCGGCCTGAGCTGCACTGGTGTCCTCTGAACTCCATACTGTGCTGAGAGGCTCTGTATGAAAGTGTCTCTTGTTTCCTAGGTGGCGAAAGGAGTATGTCTGGTCACTCTGGGCCAGGTCACATGATGAGCCGGGGAGGGATGTCAGGGTAAGGCCTTTTGCCGGTGACGCTTCACTTCTCCATCTTTGCCATTCTCCTCTTTGCCTCTTGGTTGGTCTTGGTGGAGGTTTAGAAACAGTCATCTCCCGGCTAACACCGCCTCCCCTAACGTGCTGTGTGTGCTTAGTTGGAGTTGCTGCTCCTAAAGCCGCGCGGGTCTCCTGTGCCGCACGAAGAGCAGGGCCCCCGGGCAGGCGGGCTGGCAAGCCCGGCCCCAGCCCGGCCTCTGGGCTAAGGGAAGGAGGGGCGGCCCACAGACAGCAGGCTCTGCCTTCGTTGCAGGCGGGGCAGCTTCGCCCCAGGAGGGGCCTCCAGAGGCCATGTGATCCCACGTGGGGGCCTGCAGGGTGGATTTGGAGGACAGACCCGCGGGAGCCGGCCCAGCAATGCCCGCTTCACTCGCCGCTACTGAGAGCTTGCAGTCCTGCGTAACGGCACGTGGCAACCAGAGTCTGTTTTGTTAGGAGTTACGTTAAACTGTGTACAATGATTTTTTTTTACCTGCTGCCATATTGTAGCTCAATACTATGTGAATTTGTTTTTGGTTTTTTGTTTTTTGTAATAAATGTGTTTCTGTTACATATCCTTTATTTAAAGCATTGTCTCTTTTTAATTCTGCCTAAGAGGAAATCATACTCAGCATTGCTGAGCCATGGCTTTTCTCTCAAAGGACAGACAGGGAGGTGAGCATTAAGGGACAGCTGGCGCTTCCAGGGCCACTTGCCACGGTGACACCCCCAACCTGAGCCCATCGGGGTCTTGAATGGAGGCTGTCTTGTCTCTCCGCTGGGGCCCCAAGAGGTACCTCAGGTGTCTCCATGTCTGAGGCTCTCAGCCCTTGCTGAGCAGGCTGGGTTTTTCTTTCTAATTGTAAAATACACATAGCATCCAATATACCATTTTTTTAATGTATGTATATATTCATGTATGTATTGATAGTCTTATGCTCAGATTTCACATGAGCAACATTGCGGTTACTACATTCCCCCTATTATCAAGTCCCCACCATATACCCCATTACAGTCACTGTCCATCAGCATAGTCACTACTTGTCTTCTGCGTGCTTTACTGACTTCCCCGTGCGCCCCCATGTTATGTGTTCTAATCATAATGCCCTTTAATCCTCTTACCCCTCCCTTCCCACCCACCCTCCCCAGTCCCTTTCCCTTTGGTAACTGTTAGTCCATTCTTGGGTTCTGTGAGTCTGCTGCAGTTTTGTTCCTTCAGTTTTTTTCTTTGTTCTTATACTCCACATATGGGTGAAATCATTTGGTACTTTTTTTTTTTTTGGCTTGGCTTATTTCACTGAGCATAATACCCTCTAGCTCCATCCATGTTGTTGCAAATGGTAGGGTTTGTTTTCTTCTTATGACTGACTAATATTCCATTGTGTATATGTACCACATCTTCTTTACCCCTTTATCTACTGATGGACACTTTGGTTGTTTCCATATCTTGGCTGTTGTAAATAGTGCTGCGATAAACATAGGGGTGCATATGTCTTCTTGAATCTGACATCTTGTTGTCTTTGGGTAAATTCCTAGGAGTGGAATTCCTGGGTCAAATGGTATTTCTATTTTTAGTTTTTTGAGGAACCTCCATATTGCTTTCCACAATGGTTGAATTAGCTTACATTCCCACCAGCAGTGTAGGAGGGTCCCCCTTTCTCTGCATCCTCACCAGCATTTGTTGTTCGTCCGATGTACCATTTTTAAGTGCACCATTCAGTGGCATTAAGTACATTCACAATGTCATACAACCCCCACCATCCATCTCCAGAACTTGTTCCCAGGAAAAAAACACTCCCCAGCCCCAGCATCTGTTTCCTGTCCGAGGGGTGACTTCTCAGAGGTGGAATTGCATCCCGCTGGGGTGAGACACACCAGTGTGTGAGCCAGGCATGCACATGGACAGCAGCGCCACCCAGGTCAGCCCCACACTGTGCCTCCAGGGGTCCCAGGTCTGTGTGGACTGGCTTTGGGGCCTTGGTTCTGTGGAAATGAGCCAGTCACCTCCCCTCTCTGGGCTCTGCTGCTTACACATTAAGCCAGGGGGGTGGTGGGGGTGTGTGCGACCAAGGCACCCTGGGCCTGTGCCCCCAGGGCCCGCAGCTGGAGAAGACGGACTCATGACCCGGCCAAATAGACCCGTCTGCAGAGGGGGCCGGAGATAACCCCTGTCCTACCCCTGGAACCGGTACCTAGGCTAACCTCATAAAGGATTCAGTTAAGGACCTTAACATGGGAGCTGACCTGGAGTCACCCAGGGGAGCGTACTGTCACCGCCAGTGTCGGGAAGACGGGCCCACGGGTCAGGTGGCCTCCAAGCTGGAGAAGGTAGGGAAACGGATGCCTTGCTGGAAGATCCGGCAGGAACCAGCGGCACCCGCACCTTCACTTCAGCCCAGGGTGACCTAGGACGGGCAGGGCATCTGCTTGTGTTGAGCCACTGAGTCTGGGCTCACTTTTTGCAGCAGCCAAAAAACTAAAACAACCCCCCAAAGCAGTGGTTCTCAAGCAGGATGATACCCCAGAAAACGTGGCAACATCCAAAGACATTTTTGGTTGTCCTGACTGGGCAGATTGCCCCTGGCATTTGGGGACAGCAGCAGGAATGCTGCTTAACCCCTGCAGGGCCCCAGGCTGCCTGGTGGGGGTGGGAGGCCCCGCCCTGGGGTGGGGGGCACCAGGCGCCGGGGCCAGAAGCACAGCCCCAGCGGGAGGAGGGCGTCAGAGGCTTTCCCCAGGGAGGGGGAGGAGGAGGAGGAGGAGGGTGGGTGGGTGGTGCGGCCCTGTGGCCGCAGCTGTGGGCAGGGCAGGCAGATGTCAGGAGGAAGTATTGCCTGGTGAGGGGCACGGGAGTTGTGGCTCAGGCTGCGGGTGGAAACCAGCTGTGCTTGAGAAGTGAGGGCCGTCCAGCATGTCTGGGAGGGTCCCTCTGAGGGGTCCTGGCTTGGGAAAAGGGGGAGCCACAGGTGTTTGAGCAGGGGAGTGAGATCAGACGTGGACGTGGACTTGGGGAAGCAGATGGGACCGGGCAGGCAGGAAGACCAGGGAGGTGGTCTTGGCACGGGGTGAGTACAAGCAGATGAGGGGTTAGGGGGATCAACGGGTGTTCTAAGTCTCCAGGCTAGTGGCTGGGTCCGTGTGGACGTAGAGAGCTGCCAGGTGACCCTGGGCCCAGGTTGAGGGTAGTGACCGTGGATACCAGCTCTTGGGTTCAGTTTTAGGGAACCTGTCTATGCCCCCAACACACACTTTTCCATTTCCCCTTCCTTCTTCTGTTTCTCCTCTTCCTCCTCCTCCTTTCTGGCCAAGCCACCCAGAAAAGCAGTGAGAGCTGCTTGGAGGCAATGGGCTGAGCAAAAGCCTAGGGTTTGGGGAGCGCCAGGCGGGGATGGGGCAGGGACTCCGGACTCCGCAGAGCTGCTGAGACCCCCAGCTCCCAGGAGCGGGGCCAGGGCCTGGGCCTCCAAGGGCCAGGAGTCCATATACACTGCCACCTCACAGCTGCTCCTGACCCCAGCCCTGCCCTGCCTGGTGCCTAACGGGAGCATCCATCTCGGCCTCAGTTTCCTCATCTGTGAAACAGGCTGCAGCTCCCCTGAGTGGCCATGGGTGTGACCAGGCACTTCCCAGCCCACTCAGGCCAACCGTGCCCTTTTGGAGCCCCCATGTCAGTCTCCCACCTCATCTCAGCCACAGCCTGCAGGGCCTGCCGTCGCTCCTGTGGGCAGCTCTATACCCGTGGGCAGGTGGACAAGGGCAGACCTGAGACACGGGGGAATAACTCCATTGCCAAGTTCATGGAGAGGCAGGACACGGCCACCTGGGTGGTGAGGTGGGCTGGGAGGGCCGAACACATCCCTGGGCAGCTCCCATTGACCTGCGTGCTAGTTTCCCTTCCTGGGTGCTTTGCTGGGGCGTCACACTCTGGGCCCTTCACAGTTGTTCGAGAGCGTGGTGGGGTGGCCTTAGCAGGTCTCCCCCACTCTGTAAAATGGTAATAGCTCGGTCGGGAGGTCTCAGGGAGCCTTGGGGAACACGCAGCTCCAGCTTCATGCGCCCCGAGCACAAACCCCTCCTGTGTTGGAAGGCCTGGAACTGGGTCCACGGGGGCGAGGCGATTCTAAATCCTGCGCCCTGGGGAGGGGTTATACTAACCCCCAGGGCTCCCAGCACACAGAGGGCTTTGAACCTGGCACTGTGTCTCCCCATCTGTAAAATGGGCCGTGATCCACCAGGCCTGCTGGAAGGGCTCGGTAGATGCAGTCGGACAGGGGGTGGGGGGGAGGAAGCTCGCCCCTGAACCTGTGCCGGTTTCCGTAGGCAGCACGAGGATCAGGGATGCTACCCAGCCTCACCCATCCTGCCCCCACTGAGGCCCAGCCACAGAGGTTGGGCACAAGGTGCCAGGTGGCCTGCAGGTGCCACCCTGTACATGGGAGGCCACCTCCCACCCCCTCCCCCGGGGCAGCTCCTGGTGGGCAGGGGCACAGCTCACTCTTGGGCTCTCCCTCCCTGGGTTCCTGGGGCCAGGCCGCCCCGACCACCCCTTCCCTTGCCTGGGGATGGCTGCATGGACATCAGTGGTTTCTCCCACCTCTGGCCTCTGCTTCCCTTACAGGGAGGAAAGAAGTGTCCCATGCCAGCTCAGCGCACCACTGACAGGCCTGCTGCCTGCTCGTGGAGAAGCGTCCTGAGCCAGCCCCCAGCTCTCACCCCAAGCCTACCTCCTACCCTGTCTGGGCGCAGGCTTCCTTCCATGGCCACCTTGGTGGGACACTTGTGCTGGGAGCTTCACAGGGAGCACCTTCAAGGCCTACCCTCCTAGAGCCCCAGACCAGAAGGGGTGGCAGGGGAACATTCAGGTCACCAGGCAGCTGACCCAGCATGGGGGAGGTCAGGAAGGTTTCCCAGGGGAGCAGGGCCCTTGTGGGCTAGGGAGACCCCCTGCACGGCAATGTGTGCTCTCCAGGACTCCCCAGGTGTCAGGAGGAATCGGGGGGATACCAGGCAGGGACTGGGCTAGATAGATGCAGGCCATCAGTGAGCTGAACAGGATGGAGAGAGCAGCTGCAGAGATCCTGGCCCTGCACACGGCGAAGAACAGACAATCTGCCCACTCCCCAGGTTCCCCACTCCCAGACTACCCCACCCTGAGCTCAGCCCTCCTAGAACTGAGACCCCAGTCCCTCTGCAGGGCCCTGAGCACTGTCAATGGAGCACCACGCCAGCTCTCTGCTCCCACTCCCCATCCCAGCTTGAGGGCCCAGAAAAGATGGCAGAGGGGTGAGCCATAGCCTGTGGTCAAGGTCCAGTGCTGAGTAGCCAAGAGCTAGAAGCCCAGGCCTCTGTGCTCCGGGCACCAGCTGGACCACCCCATGCCCCCAGAGCAAGCACAGGGGTCGGGCACATTCCCAAAGTCCTTTATTGGGCCGGCAGGGCCGGGAGCTGCCCTCGGAGTGGGGTCCCTGCGTGGAGCCTCGGAATCTTGGTGCCCCTGCCCCCGACGGCGGCAGGCGGCCTCCTCCGACGGCTACTTGGTCAGCTGCCTCAGGTACTCCCAGCCTTCTCGGGAGTACTCGCGGGCCTTGGCGGGGGCCACCGACAGAGCCGACACCACGGTGATGATGCCTGTGGGGAGGGAGGCCCGGGGCCTTCAGCCACAGCTTCGGTCTGGCGCCCAGAAACCCTGGCTTACGCAAGGCTTTGAGAAGCGCCACCTCCAGCTCCATCCATTCTACACAGGGAAACTGAGGCCGAGGAGGAGCAGGGCCTTGCCTTGTCAGACACACAAAGAGCTCTGATGTGGTCACAGTCTTCAAAGGAGGCTCCATCTAGTTCCCACCTCCAGGGAATCTCCACCCCTTTTCCTTGATTAGATTCATGGAGGGCGAAGGAAAGGCATGGCCAGAAACCAGGGCTGGGGCTGCTAGACGAGGGTACCTGTGGCCACCCCACAAGCACAGGGACCGGGGCCTACCTGAATTCCAGGACTCTCGGATGTGGAAGGTAAACTTTGGGAAGGCTGGCAGCTGGGAGGAGAGGGAGGGGAGAAGGGCCTGGTGAAAGGGGAAGGGCCCGGGGCCCCAGCCCGCCTCTTTGGGGAGGGACAGCAGCACCTGCCCCCGGGCGGAGGGCACCAAGCAGGGCTGGAGGGGCGAGGGAGGGAGGGCCACCCAGAGCTGACATGGCCCTTTTGCCAAGCCTTAGCCTCGCTCCCGGCCCGAGGTACCTGGGGTATCTTCAGGCCTGTCTTCTCACACACATACTGGCTGAACTGGTAAATGGCGGGGGGGGGAACACCGCCTCTGCTTTCTGGAGGGTCGCCTGGCTCTTGTCGCTGGGCCCCAGCAGATCCTGGTCGTACACCAGATAGACGGCACCCCCAGCCACACTGCCCTTGATGAGGAGCCTGGGGGCAGGGAAGGAACCGCAGCAGCTCAGCGGGCACCACTGGCCATCCTGGGGGTCTAGGCCCTTGCGGGAAGGAGTTAGACACACCCCCACCGGGGGGCCCGCCCACGATTCACACACCTGAAGCCAGGCAGCTATGGGACGTACAGGGCACCGAGCGAGCCCTGAGACGTGCCTGACTTCCTACCATGCACAGCGCTTAATTTACAGAATGCAAAGC
Organism: Smutsia gigantea; assembly: GCA_032199065.1. Classification (NCBI taxonomy): domain Eukaryota; kingdom Metazoa; phylum Chordata; class Mammalia; order Pholidota; family Manidae; genus Smutsia; species Smutsia gigantea. The sequence goes on along the minus strand of JAVSCE010019311.1, from coordinate 404,822 downwards.
CGGACCACCCGGCCCCACCGAACTGGTAGCCTTAGGCTCGCAGAGGGACGCAGGGTCACTGGTAGTCCCGCAAAAACCAGGTAACAGTGAAAACTCCAGACCCCTAACCTTCAGCCTTCCAGGCCTGTAGGGAAACAACCCACGAGGGGTTTCCAAGTGTCCCCGGTCGCCTCCTGTATGTCACAGGACACTGCGCGCGCATTAACCTCCAGATAAACGTGTGTGGCATCCCCACTCTAAGGAGGAGGCAAAGTGAGGCGCGCAGGAGTTTCGGCTACTTAAAGTCGGGAGGCAGGGGCTCGCTAGGACGCGGGAAGGAGGCGACAGGACACCTCGGGAAGACCCCCTCCCCCCGCCTGAGCCTCAGTTTCCTCATCTGGGCCATGGGGGACCGGACATTACGGGAATCTAAGGGCTGGTCCAGGGCAAACCGGAGGTGGGGGTGTCCGCAGGAGGGTTTTTTTTTCCAGTGGCTCGGAGCCCGCCCGGCGGCCCCACGTACCTCATCAGGAACCACACTCGGGGTACCATGGGCACTCGGCTCGGCGCGCAAGGACACTCGACCCGTCCGCCGCTTCCGGTTGCGGCGCCGCAAAAGGCCTCTGGGAAGCGTAGTCTTGCGGGTCAGCCGCAAAGGCCTCTGGGAGTCGGAGTCTTGTTACCGCTAAGATACGCCCGAGAAGGATTGCAGGCCCATAGCGAAAGGACGGGGGAAGTGTACTCTTCAGGGCCTGGCTGCCGCAGAGCAACCTGGAAAACATAATGTAGCCGCCAGGGCTCCTGGGAAATGTAGTCCTGCCTCACGGTCCTGGCGGAGTGCGTGGAACGAGGAATCAAGGCGTCTGGAGTGAGGCCTGAGAATGATCCAATAAGAATGGAGCCCGGGAGATTCCGCGCGCCCGGGCGTAAGAAGACTGAGCCTAGAAATGGTTGTCAAAACACCGCGAGGTCGGAACTGTGCGACAGATGAGGTCTGGGTCACGTGATCGATTCGGGGCGGAGCTTGCATGCAGGTGACTGCGCCAAGGCCGTGGCTTGGCCAAGGCCGCAGCTGGGAGAAGCCGAGACGGGCGGGAGGCCGTTGCCTGGCAACGCCTGGTCGCCTAGTCCTCACGGCCTGGTCCCTCCCCTTAGGAGGCGTGCTCGGAGTCACGTGCCACGGGCCCTACGGGAGGGGGCGCGGTCAGGGGGCCCCGGCCTGACGCAGCCACCAAAAGTGGCCGGGGGGCGCGCGTGTGTCTTAGGCCTCGACCCCAACTGCGCTGGACGCGGGAGAAGCTGAAGCCTGAGTGGGTGAGTGCGAGGCTGGGAACGTGCAGCGGGCCGCACTCCCTCTTGTCCAGAAGAGAAACATGCCTGGCGGTTTCAGGGCGCCAGTGGGTTCTACGAGCATCTGGTTGCACCCATGGCCCCACCATTGCAGCCGGCTGCTTCATCCATCCATCCATCAAACCACCCACCTATCCAGCCATCCCCGTCTTCCCCTGCGAGACTGCTGTGGTCTGGACGAAGGAGGGGACTAGACTTCAGCTGAGGGGCCTCACGGGCTTTCCCTGGATGTGGGGAGAGGCGGGAGCTTGTTCCCTGCCACAGGGGTGGCTGGCATGACAGGGAAAGGGCCAAGGGAGGGTGGACGATGAGGATAGACAGGTGGGCAAGGGTGGAAGGCGCTGAGCCTTGTGGGCGGAGGTGAGTCCACTGGGAGTCCTGGGAAGTTGGGAGCAGGAAGAGTTGCGCCACACTGCCTTTTACAAAGATCACTTTGGCGGAGAAGAAAGGGTGGGAGGGAGGGAGTGTGTAGATGGGGGAGCCAGGGAAGAGGCAGCTGAGACTGCGGTGGGGTCCAAAGAAGGAGGGCTAGATCTAGAAACTGGAGATCTGGGACCTCCCCAACACTGCCACCTCTCAGCCTCGGGTTCTAGAAGGCTCCCTCTCCTCTTTGTCTCACTGAGGCTAAAAACCCTAATATGTGATTGATGGGCCTGTGCCCTTTTCATAGGAGGCCCACAGCCCCCAAAATGTAAGCAGCCAGCCTGTTTCTCTTTTCACCTCTTCCTGGAACAAGTAAATCCTCTCCCACAGCTGAAGTCACATCTTAACCCTGATGACCTGGGCTCCTCGGACTCCCAGCAACCCCCGGGTGTCCCCAGACAGAGTCGTCTCCTGGGCTCTCCACCTGCTCTCACCTCCCACATTCCTCACATCACTGTGTTGTCAAACTAGTATCTGTTGAGCACCTCCTGTGTGTCTGGCCCAGTTGGGGCACTGAGAACCCAACAGTGGACAAAGCAGGTTTCCATTTCCTTCTTGCCCTGGTGGAGCTGACCGTCTGCGGGGAGAGGGGGACAGTGACTGTGTAACAAATCATTAAGAGTGTTTCAGGTGATGATGAGTGCCGAGGAGATGTGAGTTCTGGAGGGGAGGGAGAGAGAGAGAGGCCAGGAGGGGCTTCATGAAAGGAGGCCAGGGAAGCGCCCTAGGAGAAGGTCATTTTTATGCTTAGACTTGAAAGAAGTGAGAGCAAGCCACTGGGTTATACTTGGGAAGAGCATTCTGGGCAGAGGGAACAGCCAATGCAAAGGCCCTGAGGCATGGTGGTGACTGGCTGATTCATGAGGCAAAAAGCAGAGCGGGGAGATGCAGGGCCTTTTGGCCATCACTGAGTATGGCTTTTGTCCTAAATGAAACGGGGCAGGGGGGATTTTCAGCTGGGGCAAGCAAGATGGGATTGGGCTGCCTCATGGAAGGAGGAAGCCCCGAAGAGGGGACAGGCCTGGACCAGGTGGTGGCTTTGACAGGTCCAAGCAAAGGGCCCAGCTGGGGAAACAGGTGTGGCTGTGGGCCAGGCCTGTGGCGGCCCCCTCTCTCCCGCTGCAGACCCCGAGAGGGCCATGAAGGTGCTACTCCTCACGGGGCTGGGAGCCCTGTTCTTTGCCTATTATTGGAATGACAACTTCGACCCAGGTAAGGGCATGGGCGTAGAGAGGAGGATCGGGGTTGGCTGTCCTGTGCACCCCCCAGCCTAACCACCCCTGCTCGCTGCCAGCTAGCCTCCAGGGAGCCCGCGTGCTGCTGACCGGGGCCAGTGCTGGTGTTGGGGAGGAGCTGGCATATCACTACGCACACCTGGGCTCCCACCTGATGCTCACTGCCCGCAGCGACGCCCTCCTGCAGAAGGTGGGAACCGAGAACGGAGGCGCGTGGGCAGGATGTAGGCCCTGTGAGTGAGAGCCCTGTATCTTCATCTTCTGTTTCTCTGATCGAGCAGGGAAGGTGACATGAGCGGGAGGGCAGATGGAGGGCTAGCTGGTGTAGGGTTTGTTCTTGAGGATGTCTGGGAAAAACGGGACCTTGAATTCCTGAAGAGGATCATTAGGAGAGGGAGGTCAAGAGAAAACGGATTATGAAACCCAATCCCTGATATCTCTCAACTTCTTCCCCTCGGGCGGAGGATAAACTGAGGCCCTCAGAGGCAGAACTCTGGAACCAGAACTGAAACCATTGATCCCCGTTCCCAGAATGAACCCAGGTGCTCCCTAGGATGTGCAATCCCTAGGATGTGCAATACCAGAGCATCCCTGACGTTCCCCCCAGCCCGTCCCCCCAGCTCCGCCCCCAGCCCCCTCCTCGGGGGAGGAAACGCAAGTTCTGGCGCGGGCGGCGACGGCGAGCAGTCACCGCCTCCTGCCTGTGCGGGAGCTAGCCAGACGGCTCAGAGCCTGCGGCGGCAGTGGCCGCGGAGCTGGCCCTGCGGGGCCCCGGGGGGAGGGGGAGCCGCGAATCCCCCACTGTGGCCGCCGCTCCCGGGCCTCCCCTCCCCCCCGGGGCGAACGCCATGCGGGGGGGCCCAGGCGACGCGGAGCGGCGGCAGCGCTGGGGTCGCCTCTTCGAGGAGCTGGACAGTAACAAGGATGGCCGCGTGGACGTGGACGAGTTGCGACAGGGACTGGCCCGGCTGGGCGGGAGCGACCCGGACTGCAGCGCCCAACAGGTACCCCCGCCTGGCGCGCGGCGCTCGGGGCCAGCCAGCCCTGGTAACCCGAGCCCCTGTGTGGAGCGCCGGGACCGACTGCCTGCCTGTAGCTGGGCTCCAGCACCTGTGTCCAGCCTGGGCGGCTCTGTCCCCTTCCCCCCTGCGCATCCGGGTCCAGGCCTAACGGGTTCGCTCAAGACATGACCAAGGAGGCCCCAGGACTGCAGTTCGGCTGCCAACACGCACGCCCCTCGCCAAAAACCCCGTCAGGGTGGAGGAACAGATGTCTATCAGGGCATGGAGCAGCCCACTTCCCTGCCCACTGCTCTCCACACACCCTCCTCTGAACTCTTTGCCCAGCCCAAGACATATTCTGCTCCTACCTCCAGACAACCTCCAAACAACCTCCCACCCTCTTCAGGGCACCCACTGCCCCCCCACCCCCAGGCCGCTGCTCCAGCCTCTATGTTTACATTCCCCTGCCTGCCCTTGCCCAGCCTGGCTCCATGCCCCAGGCCCACAGCCAGGGACCCAATCCTGTCTGAGGCCATCCTCAGCTGGGGGTGTACCCATCGAAGCAGGAACTTGTCCCCTGGTCTGTGCAGCTGTCCCCCACCTTGTACCCCCAGATGCCACTACAGTGTCTCCACCTAATCCTAAGCCCTCCAGTCCAAGCTGCCACTTTCCAGATGGGAAAACAAAAGCCCCTGGCTGATCAGCTTGGATCTGTCTTTGTCCTACATTGCCCAGAGCTATCTCTAATGGGAGCTCCTGAAACTGCCATGTGGGCAGGTTTTTAATGAGACAGCTGGGAACTCAGCCTTTCTGAGGCAAGACCCCGAGACCACACACCACTTCCCAGCTTTGTGACCTTGAACAAGTCCCTTGACCTTGGAGAGCCTCAGTTTGCTCACCAGGAAAACCGGACCACTGCCCTGCACCTCACACCCATACTATGGCCTGGGGCCTCTTGCCAAGAAGTGGGCTGATGGAGAGAGAGGTGACAGCCCCTGCGTGGGCCTGGGTTCCTGGGGCATCAGCTTGCGGGGCCCCCTGCAGATACATCGGGGAGCAGCCTCCTGGAGCTCCCCTGTTCCCTTCCCCTCTGCTAGGGCATCTACCCTGAGGGTGACACTGACCCAGATGGTGGACTGGATCTAGAGGAATTTACCCGCTACCTGCAGGAGCGAGAGCAACGCTTGCTGCTTCTCTTCCACAGTCTGGACCGGAACCAGGACGGTGAGGCCTGGGGCTGGGCCCTGGGGGCCCTGGAGACCTGAATGGGGTTGAAACTGACAGCACCAGGAGGAGGGGCAGGGCTGCTTCTCCCTGATGACTCACAGGCTATTTTGGGAGTTCTCACCCCCAACTAGGTGGTTTGGGGCCCAGTCAGCCCATCCCGCCTCCTTTCCCTTCTGGGGTGGGCCCCCGTCCCCTATCATTACCCTTATTTTTCTATAGGAAAAAGATCCCCTATGTTGTTGCTAGATTCCCTATGAGACAGAAATGCCCGCATGGCTTCTGGGTCGCCAGTATTGCCTCTCCATGCCCTGTGGCATGGGACCTCAGTTACCCTGGATTCACCCTTCATTCATTCATGGAACAAGGATTCCCCCAAGTTTGTCCAGTTCTACTTCTCTGATGTTAGTGGGTCAGGGACCTCCCCCCAAGCCTGCCACAAACCTCATCCTGGGATCCCGGATGCACTGGGCTTGCTAGGCCATCCTTTCCAAGCTGACCTGCTCCTGAGCTCCTGGGCTCCCCCAGGGTCCCCCCGCAACATACCCTTTCCTACCTCGGACCCCCTCCAAAGGTCATATTGACGCCTCGGAGATCCAGCAGAGTTTCCGAGCTCTGGGCATTTCCATCTCACTGGAGCAGGCCGAGAAAATTCTGCACAGGTGAGTAGCTGGGGATTCAGAGCCCCATGTAACCCAGGTCCCACGATCCCTCAGCCACCTTGAGCTTCTGGGTCCCAGACCCAGTCCCAGGACAGGTGGAGCTGAGAAAGCAGGCTTTGGAGTCAGGGAGATCTTGGGCCTGTTGCTTCATATCTCAGCTTCAGTTTTCCCCTCTATGCCAAGCTCTCAGGACAGAGCATCAGAACCTCACTCTAACCCACCCCCAGCCCCAGGCACTGATTCTATCCCCACCCTGTCCCCACCAGCATGGACCGTGATGGCACAATGACCATCGACTGGCAGGAATGGCGTGATCACTTCCTGTTGCATTCGCTGGAGAATGTGGAGGATGTGCTCCATTTCTGGAAACATTCCACGGTGAGGTGGGGGTGTCTCTCCCAGGCTGGTGACCAGGCCCTTTTTTCCCCCTGGGGACCTTGCTCTGGTTTCCCCAGGGCATGGAGGGGCTGAGTCAGAACTCCCTCGAAGGAGGAGCTGCTGGGCAGCTGAGGGGGGAGACTCTGCTCCTCTCTTCCTTCATTTGGGGGTCAGGGGACTGGGGACCCATTTGGGGAGGTCTCTGCTGTTTGATTGGAGCCCTTCAAACCTGACGGTGGGGCCTCTGGGGGCAGGCAGTGGGGGCTGGGACTACAGGGAAGAAAGAACTCACCAGATGGGGCAGGCAGCCTCCCACCCTCCACCCACATGGCTTCCCTGCAGCTGGTTCCTATTTGCCCCAATAAATTCTGCTGCTGCTAAGACATGTGAGAAATCCACTGTTCTTCAGAGGGTCCAGTGGGACCGTCTGGAAGCCGAGGTGGGTGGGGGTGCTCTAGATCACCAGTTCTTGGGTGGGAATTCCTGACCGGTGCTTCTGATAAGATGTGATGGCATCTGGAGGGGGAGCCCCTGTGGGATATGCTGGGATCCTCTTGAGAGATCTAGAGGTTTCCACACTGGGTGACCCTGATGAGCGTGGCTGGGACGTCTATAGGTGGACTCTAGGGGAGTGGTGATCCCTGGGGGCAGTGGGATGTGGTAAGGCCCTGTATAAGATCTGCCAGTTCATGTGGGAGCCCCCTGGTAGGAGCCCGTGTGGCCCAGAGGGGTCTTCTGGAACCCTTATGTGGGAGAATGTTCTGATTGGCTCGGTGGGGAACTTCATGTGGTTGAGGCTTGGGTAGGGCCCTTTGGTGGGTTTGGTGGACGTGCCCCGGAGGGATGCTGGGGTCCTGCGTGGGAGCCTGTCAGGTTGGATGTTTGGTGAGATCTGGTAGGGATCTGGTAGATCTTCTGGGCTCTCCAATGCATTGGTGGGCTCTCTGGGGGTTCTGGGATTCAGGGTGAAGGCACCCCGTGTAGGGTGGAGTCATGTCCCCCCACCCCCACCACGGCATGACACCCCAGCCCCTGTGTCCTCAGGTCTTGGACATTGGTGAGTGCCTGACTGTCCCTGACGAGTTCTCGGAGCGGGAGAAGCTAACCGGCATGTGGTGGAGGCAGCTGGTGGCGGGCGCGGTGGCCGGCGCTGTGTCGCGTACAGGCACAGCCCCTCTGGACCGCCTCAAGGTCTTCATGCAGGTGAGGGGCCCTGGAGAGGCCCGCCCCCTCCCCCAGGCCAGGGCCCCCAACAGGGACCCCAAAGCCGCCTTGTCTCCCCAACCTAGGTCCACGCCTCCAAGACCAACGGGCTGAACATCCTAGGGGGTCTACAGAGCATGATCCGAGAGGGGGGCGTGTGCGCCCTGTGGCGCGGCAATGGGGTCAACATACTCAAAATCGCCCCTGAGTCGGCAATCAAGTTCATGGCCTATGAGCAGGTGGGGGCAGGTGTGGGGAGGCTGGACTGGACATAAGGACTTACTGGGTTGGCTTGGGGGTGGGGGCATGCCTGCAGCATCCCAGCCGCGGGCATCTTCTCCCCTGTGTGCTATCCACAATGGGAGGACAGCAGAGAGGAGGCCCAGGTGCATGGAAGGCTCCACCCCTAAGGCCCTGCCCACTTCCGTGTCTCCCTTCAGATCAAGCGTGCCATCAGGGGGCAGCAGGAGACACTGCACGTGCAAGAGCGCTTTGTGGCTGGCTCGCTCGCCGGTGCCACGGCCCAAACCATCATCTACCCCATGGAGGTGAGAGGGAGGAACCCAGGCGGAGGTCCCATTGCAGGGTGGGGGGGCCCGCACTAACCAGTTCATTCCGGGATGTGGTAAGTATTGAGGTCACAACTCTGCCCCTCCCTGATGCAGACCTCAGCTCATTAGAGCAATAGTGTCTCATCTGTAACCTGTCTGGTTGTCACAATTTGCGATGGGACTTCTGGGGAAGGTAGCATTGGTTACAGTTGTTTAGACAACAGTTGTGGGGGTCAGCCATTTACAGATATGCCTCTTCTAAGGGTATTGGTTTCCAGGGTGCTTGTTCCCAGGAAAATCATTTCTAGGTTAAACTGTTTTCAGAGAAATTACTTCTGGTTTCAGGTCGAGCAGTGTATTGGTTAGGATTGTGAGTGATGGAAAAACTCAAGCCACATAAATGAAGTCTGGAGGTGAGCAGTTCAGGGCAGGTACAGTGGTTCCAAAGTGTTAGAAACCCAGGTTCCTCCCTCTATCTCATAGTTCTACCACCTCAGCATTTAGCACCTACTTTGTGGACCAAAATAGCTGCTGTGCTCCAGTCATCACACCCACATCCCAGATAAGAAGGAATAACAGACAAAGGAAGGAACACCTCCCTGCCTTTAAGGATGATTTCTGAGAGTCATACATACTCTTCTCCTTCTATTTCATTGGCTAGGACGTAGTCATATGGCCACACACCTAGGAAAAATTAAAAATGCAGTCTTTATTCTAGTAGCTATGTGGTTGCTGAAAATTACAGTTTCTATTACTAAAGGGAGAAAGGAACAAGGTATTTGGAGACGGCAGTGGCTGCCACATGCAACTCTGAGAGGTGTAACCATTTCTAGGTTCAGAGATTTGGGGAGAGCAGAATTGTAGGGTAAGTGGTTTGTTAAATCCAATTCTCAGGGTATCCGCTTCCAGGAGAGGCTATTTCTAGGTGTCTTCATTCCTGGCCACAGTGATTCCGGAGGCAGCTTTTCCAGGGATAACAATTCTCTCCAGGTGCTGAAGACACGGCTGACCCTTCGCCGGACGGGCCAGTACAAGGGGCTGCTAGACTGTGCACGGCAGATCCTGCAGCGGGAAGGCCCCCGTGCCTTCTACCGCGGGTACCTGCCCAACGTGCTGGGCATCATCCCCTATGCGGGCATCGACCTGACCGTCTACGAGGTCTGTGGACACCCTGCCCCTTCCTCTTTTCTTCTCCCCTTTGGGGTCTTCCCACGGGACACCCTCTTCCCACGTGGCTGACTCGGTTGACCTGAATAGCTAGGGGACACAGTGCTGGGTGGAGACGCCCAGAGGCCCCTTTTGGCATCGGACTCTCCCACCCTTCCACCTCCCAGTTTCAAGAACCTTCTGACTATAGGTCATCCTTCCTAGGTCTCAGGACACATGCACATGAAAGTCAGGGACCGCTCTAGCTCACAGAATCATGGGAGCTGGTGAAATTGTCGTTTTCTAAGATGCCCATCTTTCCTACAGCCTGTATGGGCCCCAGCCTCTATCTCCAGGCTGATGTCTTCCTCAGAGCCTGCCCACTTCTCTGTCTGCTGTCACCATGAAACCACTCCCTGTGACCATCATCTTAGGCCCTTTATTGAACAAGGCAGGAGCGGGGAGTTTTTGCTCTTTGTCTTCACCCATTGCATTTACCTTTTCCCAGTGGTCATGAGGTTCTCCCAATTAGTACAGCTCCAGACATCCCCAGGCATCCCGTAAAGCTCTTGTATCCAGGACAGGGCCAACTTCACAGGCAGGTGGCCTGTGTGGTCGCCCACACTCAGGAAAGTCCCTCATTTGCTTTAATGCTCTGCTGTCTCCGTCCTGAAATTCCTAATACCCTGGGAATAAGGGACCTCACGTGCTTTCATTTTGCAAATGACGCTGCTGGTTCTGATCTACAAGACCGTACCTGCCATCCACACCTGCTCTTCCTTGCACCCCCATCTGTGCTGCCAGATGAAACACGTTTGTTCATTTGTTTGTTCGTTCATTCATTCATTCATTCTCTCGGTCCCTTGCTCACTTAGGAGCTGTTTACTAAGCATCTGCCTGTGCTGGGCACGGCGCGGATTACTGCAGACAGAGCACTGCCTCTGCTGTCCCAGGGAGCCCACTCCAGTGAACAGGGAAGTCAGCCAACCAGCAACTAAGTGGTTTCAGATCCTGAAAAGTTCTCAGAAGATAATAAAACAGGATGTGCAATTGAAAACGTCAGTGGGCAGGAGGGTCTAGGCATGCCTCTGAGAGGTGACACTGGACCGATGAGTTGAGCACGGATCAGGAGGGTGGGTGAACAAGGCAGAGGGCGCGGCAAGTGCAAAGGCCTGGAAGCAGGACTGAATTTGGCCTGTTGGAGAAGTGGGAACCTTGAGTGGCTAGAGGGAATGGAAGAGTCAGCGAGGGCTCAGTGACGAGGGGTTTGAGGTCATCCTAAGGGCAGTAGGAAGCCATGGAGGGTCGTGAATGAAATGCATCTTGTTTAATCCATTCCTCACCAAAAAAAAAGGAATATGGAGGTCTCAGTAGTTTGGGAAACTCTGAGCCCTCTGGAAGTTTCAAATTCTAGGTTAGTTCCTGAAGGCTCTGAGAAGTCCTGCAGAAAAGTGTTGAAAAGCTTTTAGCCCAGTGTCGGCTGTATTTATCCAGTCATCAGAACGTCAACAGAACAGCTCCTAAAAATGCATTAAACACCTGTTTGGCAAATGCTGTTCCAGCCCCCAAAGAAGGTCGTTAAAATTGCTAAGGCAGTAACAGTAAACACTTTGTTCTCCTTTGCGCAGTTCGTACCCAGGCCGGACACCACTAATCTGTCCTAGCCCTGAGTCCCTCTCCATACAGTTCTGGGCAGCCATTACCAGTGGGTTGGAATTAACATATAAATGAAACCTAGGAGCCCCTCCCCTCCCAAAACGAAAAACGAAGGTCCTGCCTTTCCAAAGGCCCTGCAGAAGTTTCAGAAAGGATTGGCTTCCCTAAAGACCAAGTGTGCGGTTCTAGACTTAGGTATGTCTCTGAATGTCAGTTCTCACCCTTACTCTGTGGTTTTGGGCATTAGTAAGTTCCTGGAACCTCAGTTTCTCAACAGTCAAATAGAGAGCCAGGGATGCGAGGGCAGGCAGGTTTTGGGGGGAGGTAGTAAGGCAGGGAAGGTACGGCAAGAAAGAAAGGGAGCATGCACACGTTTCCTAGGATGGCCCTAACGAAGAGCCCCAACTGGGTGGCTTCAAACCACAATTTATTGTCCCAGTTCTGGAGCCAGAGTCTGAAATCAATGTGTCAGCAGGACCACGCTCCCCCTGAAACCTGCAGAGGAGAAACCTTCCTGGCCTCTTCTGGTTTCTGGTGGTTACGGGCACCCCTGGGCATTCCTTGGCTTGTAGACCTGTCACTCCAACCTCTGCCTCTCTCACCGGATGGCTGGCTTTGTGTGCCTCTCCCTCTGTTTGTCTTCTCTTCTTATAAGGGTGTCACTCAGACTGGATTAGAGCCTGCCCTATTCCAGTATGATCTCCTCTTAACTGATTGTATCTTCAAAGACCCTATTTAATTAAGGTCACAATATGGGGTCCTGAGGGTTGGGACACCAAAGATATCTTTTTTTGGGGGGGGTGCAATTGAACCCACAGCAGTGCGTCATCAAGCAAGTGATGGATGGTGGGCAGGTGGAGTGTGATCCTGAGGGGGACCTCGGGGAGGCAGCATAGAACGTGCCCCACCAGAGAGGCAAGGGAACTGGGGTATTATTGGTAGACCAAGTCAGTCATTGTCTGAAGGTGGCTTCTGCAGGGTGCCAATTCTTGCTTGTTCTTCCTGCCCATGCCCAGTACTCAGAGCAGCCTTACCTGGGTCCAGAGAAAGTCCTCAGGCAGAACCATGGATGCTGGTGGTTGGAAGTCAGCAGATTTGAACCGAAATGGTAAAGGATAGGGGCAGGGTGCCCACCTCAGTGTATTAGTTTCATACAGCTGCTGTAACAAATGACCACAAACTTAGTGGGTTAAAACTGTAAATGTACTGTCTCATAAACGTCAGAAGTCTGACGTGGTCTCAGTGGGCTAAAATCTAGGTGTGGGCATGGCTGGCCCTTCTAGTGACTCTAGGGGAGAGTGTGTTTCCTTACGTTTTCCAGTTTCTAGCTGCCGCCTGCACTCTGGCTCATGGGCCCTTTCCCCATCCTCAAAGCCAGCAGCCTGGCATCTTCTAATCTCTCTCGCTATCTGACTTCTGCCTCCATAATCACATCTCCTCCTCTGACTGTGACCTGTGATGATGTTGGACCCACCTGGACGCTCTTGGATCATTTCTCCTCTCAAGGTCCTTAATTCAGTCCTGTCTGAAAAGTCCCTTTGGCCATGTGAGGGACCATATTCATGGGTTGCAGGGACTAGGACCTGGACGGTAGGAGGGCCATCAGTCCACATATCATAGAGGGTCAAGGTGAGGACTGAGTGACAGGACGCAGGTCAAGTCCCTGTGTGGCCCCTAGGAGGTAAGGTGCTCAGCTAGTACCAGCCATCAAGGGATAAGCCAGCCAGTGGGGTTTCTGAGGCCAGGGTCCTAGTGTCACCCATCTCCAACCTCGCTACTCCCTTCTTCACCCCCGCCAGACCCTGAAGAACCGGTGGCTCCAGCACTATAGCCACGACTCCGCTGATCCGGGTATCCTTGTGCTCCTGGCCTGCGGCACCATCTCCAGCACCTGTGGCCAGATAGCCAGTTACCCCCTGGCCCTGGTCCGGACCCGCATGCAGGCCCAAGGTGAGGCCTGGGCAGTGGGAGGGGGCAGGGAAGGTCTCACGACTTGGGTCCCACCTCCCTACCCCCAGCCCTTCCTCCTGGGTAGGCAGAGTGCTGGGCTGGGGTCTTCCTGGATCTGGATGACCTTGACAGAAGTCCCTACCTTTCTTGGGGGCTGTTTGCCCACATGTGATATTGGGGTGGGTGCCCTTCACCGAAACTAGGGGCCCAGATGTATCATTCACTGAAAAGCACTCTAGCAATTAGCCCCGAGGCAGCTTTGCGGGCTGTTAGCTTGTCTCTGATTTGCAAGGCTGGGTTATAGTGGGGAAGGCGAGGATCGGGTTAAGGAGACAGGGCCAGGCTGGTTATTGTTTTATTGTTTTTCTCTGCATTTTTTTAAATGAGTTCTTCCCCCTCCCTGCTCTGCCCCCATCCTTGAAGCTTTTTTGAGAATTTCCTCGGGAATTTTAGCATTTGTATTTTGTGATTTTCACTGGGGGCATATGGGTGGGTAAGACAGGTCCCGCCCTCTGAGAGTTCACAGGCCCGGGAGGGAGAAAGGTGCTGAATAAATATTCCACAATGAAGCACGGATTTAGGGGTGACTATTGGGGAGAAGGAAGCGCCAGACTAAGACTGGAGCCCCAAGGAGGGCTCCCCAAGGAGGGGGCTTTGGAATGGAGGTTGGAAGGGTGAGTGAGAGGTAGCTGGGGGAAAACGGAAGGGAATCGAGTTCCAGGAGAGGACATTCTTGTGCCCTCGCCCACCACACACACACACAGACAAATGCCTGTTCTGTTTGTATTCATCCTCAAGATTGGGGGAGAAAAGGCGAACCATTCCAAGGCTGGTAGAAATCCTGACTGAGTGGTACGTCCCACTGTTTGTCTAATCCTCCTCCCTCTGGCTGCCATCTGGTCCAGCCCCTGGGGGCAGGAGGGGGAAGTGAGAGGGGGACCTCTGGCCTTACCTGGCCTCCCCAACCCCTCCCAGCCTCCATCGAGGGCGCCCCCCAGCTCTCCATGCTGGGTCTGCTCCGTCACATCCTATCCCAGGAGGGCATGCGGGGCCTCTACCGGGGCATTGCCCCCAACTTCATGAAGGTTATCCCGGCTGTGAGCATCTCCTATGTGGTCTACGAGAACATGAAGCAGGCCCTGGGGGTCACATCCAGGTGAGGGACCCAGAACCCCCTCCACAATCCTCCACCTCAGTCACGGCACACCCCGCACCTCAGCCCCTGCAGGCAGCCCTGCAAGCTCCGGCTCATCCACTGGGTCCCTCTTCTGGATCCCACGTTCCCCTTACCACCGCACACTGGGTCCTGGACCCCCATGTCTTAACCACTGGATCCCCCCACAACCCAGCTAATGGGCCCTGACGCCCCAACCAGGGGAGCCTATTCCCTGGATCTAAAAACCCAGCTCCCTCAGCTCCTGTCCTCAGCACTGGACCCCAGACCCCCAACCCCGCTGGCAGGTCCCAGATCCCCTTATTTCAAGCCCTGGATCTCCAAGCTCATCCACTGGATTCTGGATATCAACAAACTGGATCCTGACAATGTGATGCCTAGATCCCAGGGCCCCGAGCAATGGATCCCAGATCCCCTCACCCCAAACCCTGGATTCCCGCATTCCTTTACCTTTGACATTCGGTCCCGGATCCCTGTGCTTGGACTACCGGACCCCTACATTTCGACCACCACATCTCCATCCCCAACCATTGGATCCCAGACGCCCTCCAACCCACCGGATCCTGGCTCCTCAAAGCACAGTTGGGAGAGCCCAGCCGCAGAGTGAGTGGGTCCTGGCAGCTGCGGCTGATGGACCCCAAATCCCTTCACCGCGGCCACTGGGTACTGAAACCCCGCCCACAGGGGCGGACCCGGACACGCCCAGACGCCGGGTCCCAGCCCCTCAGCCCCTGGTTTCTGACCTGAATGCTCAAGTCTAGATCCCAAAGGCCTCTCCCATGCACCCCCTAACCCAGCCACACACCAGAGCCAAGAGCCCTTTCCCGGCGGCACACTCCCCGTGGTCTAGGGATCCCTACAGCAAGCCCAGGGCCTAGCCTCCGGCTCCACGAAACTCCTGGGACTTGCCCACAGTCCTGACACGGCTGGAGGCTGGACAGCAGGACAGGAGACATCCTCCCACATCCTGGGCAGACAGTGGATCCCCCCCGTCTCTCCAGCACAGCCACACTTCTCGGCCCTGTGGGGAAACTGCGCCCTCATATGCTCCCCTACACTCCCTGCAGCATCGGCCACTCCCCACCCCATAGGCTAATAACCCGCAGAGCCTGGGTCTCTCTGGAGGCGCCAGTTGCTCTTTCTTGGAGGCAGGCATGGAGGCAATCAGAGGTCGCAGACACCTTGAGTGGACCACATCCCAGCACTCGCAGCCCCACCCCTGGCTTCAGAGTTAGAAACCAGGAGCCAGCCTGCCCAGACCACCCTCCCCCGAATCCAGACATCCACTGATGCGGAACAAAAGGGAGTCAAATCCCCCAAACGCACTCCAGGTCTATTTTTCTACCAGAGACGAGCAGACATCACCCCAGCATCCCCAACCCACCAAGCCCCCAGCCCCACCCTGGACATTCTGCACTTTATAGTTGGGTTCTGAGTATAGAATGATTGGTGGACCTCTTCCTCCACGCTTCCCAAGTCCTTGGGGAACCCCATTAAAGGACTGTGAAAGAGGAGCTGGGATGTTTGGGGGGCTGGAGGACCCCCCAAGTTTTCCACGTCTCCCCACCTGCACCACATCCCACCTTCCCACCTGTATGTGTGATTTCAAAGGAAAAGAACAAAAGGAATACATTTTCTAAGCTCTTTCCTTGTGGTTTTTACTGAAGGGGGGTGGGTGGCTGTGGGGCCACCTTAGACTACCCACAGGGAAGGGACACGGCTGTCTCCAGTCACACACTGTCCCAGGAGACCAGAAGATGACTCCCTCTTAGAGCCTGTTCCCACATCTGTAAGGCAGGGGCAGGGAGCAACCACATTCGTGAGCCCTTCTCATATTTCCTGTACTTTTTCTAATCACACAAGTGTGTGTGTTTCTGAGGGCTGCTGTAATAAAATACCATAAACTGGGGTCTTGAAGCAACAAAGGTTTTCAGATTGTTATATTTTTCTTATCGTGGTAAAATGATACATATCATAACATGTACCATTTTAACTATTTGAGGTGTCCAGTTCTGTTGCATTAAGCACAGTCACATTGTCCAGCCATCCCCACCATCTGTCTCTGGGAGTTTCTCATTTTCCTGAACTGAAACTCTGTCCCCATGATTTTGCACAAGGCAGAACTTAAATTTTAAATACAGTGCTCTGTAACAGCAGCAGGGAGAAGTGATACTTGAGTAAAGATTTAAAGATGGTGAGGGAGGGAGCCGTGGGGATGTCTATAAGGAAACAGCATTCCAGACAGAGGGCCCAGGTTGTGCAAAGGCCCTGGGGTAGCATCACGTCTGTTCTGTTGGAGGAACGGTGAGGAGACCAGTGTGTCTGGAGTAGAGTGAGCGATGGGAAGGGAGGGAGGAGGGGTTGGGCAGGTGGTGTAGGGCCTGGTGGGCCGCAGGGAGGACTTGGGCTCCTACCTCAGGGAGGTGGGATCCTGCAGGGTTGTGGGCAGAGGGAGACCTGGAGCAGGTGCTCACCTGCGCCCTCTGGTGGCCTCTTTGGGGAGGACAGACAGAGGGGCAAGGGAGGGACCTGACTCGGGTGCTCACGGGCGCCCTCTGGTGGCCCCATCTGGGACGGCCAACTGAGGAGGGGGTTGGGGTTAGGGCGGAAGCGTGGGACCGGGTGGATGTCACTGCCCTGGTCCAGATAACTGATAGGGTTGGACCAGGACAATGGCCGTGGGCATGGTATGAAGCAGCCAGATTCTGGCCATATTTTAAAGTTAAGCCCACAGGATTTGTTGACAGAATGGGCATGAGAGAACAGGATGAACTGAGGGTGACATTGGGGCTTTTGACTCAATCAAGGAGGATGGAGGTGTCCTCAGCAAAGACTCACTGCATCCCATAACACTTGGTGACAGAGTTTACCACTACTGCCAGTTTCCATATGGGGAAACCGAAGCTCAGAGAAGTAAAGCAGGTACCCCAAGATCACACAGCAAGAAGTGTCCTGAATGGGATTCAAACCCAGGTCCTTCAGACTCCACAACTATGCCTTTGTTAGTTTAGGGACCAACTGGGTCTCATCTCCCAAAGTCCCAAAGCCTCCCCATCCTCCCTCACTTCCATCTCCCAGGGCAATGAAACACAGGGTATTCGTTTTCTGTGTCTGCTGTAATGAATGACCACACACTTGGTGGCTTCAAACAGTGTATTACTCTGGAGGTCAGAAGGCTGACATGGATCTCACTGGGCTAACAATCAAGCTGTCAGTGAGGCTGGATCCTTCTGGAGGCTTCCTGCCCTTTTCCAGATTATAAAGGCCACCTGCACTCCATGGGGCATGGCCCCTTCCTCCCTCTTCAAAGTTAACAAGGGCTGGCTGAGTCTTTAACACCCACTGTTTAAGGATTTGTGAGATTAGAGTGGCCCAGTAGTGGTTAATCCTGAATGATCTCTAGTTAGCAACCTCAATTCCATCTGTAAACTTAATTTCCCCTTTGTCATGTAACATAATACGTTTCTAGGTTTAGGTGGATTAGTAAGTGGGATAAGTAAGGGCAGATCCTCTCCCTGCCACCATATCCAGTGAGGTCACAATGGCTTCTGTGACCTCATCATCCCCCAGGAACCAGATTCACAAAGTGACGCTCCCACATGGTTGCTGGGTGGGCAAACTTCTCACCAGGGATTTGAACCTGGGTGTCCTGACCATGGGGTCTCAACCTGAGGAAGCTAGAAGCCTTGCTCAAGGGTCCAGACCCTGTTTAAGACGGTCAAGGCCTTACTCACCAAAGCCCCACTCTCAACACCACTGCCACCCCTTTCCCGGAAACTGGGCTGTACACATGGGTATGGGGCATGTGTTTGGGCATGTGCCTGAAAACAACCTGGAGCATCTTCCGTCTCAGCAGGTGAGTCTGGGGACCACAGAACCTCCAGCCTGGTGGAGAAGGGTATGCTGCCATGCCCTCTGCATGGCCCACTCCCTTCCAAGTAGGCCTAGAATTCCACCGTGAAGCAGCAGGGACCAGAATGGACCTTTGTCCAGGAGGGGGTTTGGAGGTGTATCTGGAAAGGAGCTCCAGGCTGGCTGAGTATGGGTGGGAGCTGGGTCTTCCCAGCATGTGCTGGACACCGGAGAGCAGCCGATGATCCCCGTGGATGTGCTGGAAGTGGGCCGTGGGGGGCTCTGGGGAAGCTTCTGCTCTCGGGAGCCAGGGCTGGGGCCGTGTCTCGCACTGGCACGGCCCCTCTAGACCGCGCCAAGGTGCACATGCAGGTGTGTGGGGAGCACAGAGCTGGAGCCATCGATGAGGGGGCTGGGTGGAGGGGGAGGTGATGGAGAGGAAGGAGGAGGGAGGGTGAGATGAGAACGGAGGTCCGGGTTGCGTTGGAGCATTCCAGGACCAGCCAGGAAAGGAAGCTAGAAAAAGAATGGGCTTGGGTGGCTGGGGACAGGGTGGAGTTGAGCTGCAGGTTGGGGTGGGGATGGAGCTGGGTGGAGGGCTCCTCACAGAGCCAGGGCCTCTCCAGGTCTACTCTTCCAAGACTAACTTCACGAACCTGCTCGGGGGTCTATGGAGCATGGTCCAGGAGCGGGACTTCTGCTCCCTATGGCGGGACAGTGGCATCTACGTGCTCAAGATCGCCCCGAGTATGCCATCAAGTTCTCCGTCTTTGAACAGGTGCAGGGATGCTCCACTTTCCCAGCTCCACCCTCAAACTCAAACCCATCCTATACCCCCCCAAAAGCCCAGATCCTCATCCCATTTTGACCCCCCCCCCCCAGATTCCAGGCCTCTCCCCATGGAGGGGTGTCAGGTGGGGAGACAGTTAGCTGTTCTCTCATGCTCTTCTCTCCTGCCGCAGTGTAAGAATCATCTGCAGAACGCATGGCTCCCCGCCCCTTCAGGAACGTCTCCTTGCAGGCTCCCTGGCCGTGGCCACCTCCCAGACGCTCATCAACCCCATGGAGGTAAGAGAATGTCTGCCCCGTGGAAGGTGAAACGAGATGAAAATCAGTCGCCAGCTGTCACTGCGCCTACTCTCCTTCTTCATATCAGATATGTTATGTATCAAATTTTTATTCCAGATGGCCACCTGGTGGTCTCAACACTCTTTACTGGGTGGGTGCCATCCATTCCCTGACAATGATCGGAAATGCCACCTGTGTAATTCACTAAATTCCTGCCTATATTTGGGTTTATTTCTGGCTCTTCTCTTGTTGCCCTGGTGTCCGTTCACACACGTAGTCTTTAAATTTTTTTTTTTTTACAATGAGACTTTATAGAGCCACTTTAGGTTTACAGAAAAAGTGCGCAAAAGGTAGAGCGTTCCCATCTACCTCTCTCCAGGTGTACAAGTTCCAGCTGTGGTCTTGCATTAAGATGGTTGATACATTATTATTCTCTGAAGCCCATAGTTTACATTAGGGGTCAGTCTCTGAGTCCTACATTCTGTGGGTCTGAACAAATGTATAATGACATGTATCCATCATGACAGTGTCACGCAGAGTAGTTTCACTGCTCTGGAATGTCACCGTACCCTTCATAGTCACCCCTTCTCCCTGAATCCCTGACAACCACTGATCATTTTACTGTCTATATAGCTCTGCCTTTGGTCTGTAATTCTTGAGGCTTGCTATTAGGTTTTATCATTCTCCATTCCCACTCTTCTTTGTTTTTCTAAGCTATTCTCCGGTGCTGGTTTCTCAGTGTCAGCTTTTGAAGCAACTTGTCTAGTTCAGGAAAAATCACCCATTTGCACTTCTCACTGGGATGGTGTCCAACTCATATATACATTCAGAAATTGCCACCTGTATGATGCTGGGTTTACATATCCATGAACACCTCTGTTGGCTCAAGTCTCCTCTGAGGTCCCTTAATGGCCTTTTAAAGTTTTCTTCACGTAGTTCTTGCCCTTGTTGGGTTAAGTTTCTCCCCATATTTTTCATCTTTTATTGCTGCTTAACGAATTAGCACAGACTCAGTAGCTTAAAGTGATACAGATGTGTTCTCTGTTTCTGTGGGTCATGTCTGGGCACTGGCTGGTGGGGTCATCTGCTCAGGGTCTCATCGGGTAGAAACCAAAGTGTTGGCTGGGCTACCAATGAACCTACTGAGGCTTGGGTCCTTGGCCAAGCTCTGTGGTTGTTGGCAGGATTCTGTTTCTTGTGGTTGTAGGACTGAGGTCCTCGGCTCCCGAGAGGCCACCCAGTGGTCCCAGCCATGTGATGTTCTCCACAGCAGTTTGCTGAATTCCAACCAGAGGGTGTCTCTGATGCTTTCAATCTCTCTGACTTCTTCTTTGGCAATGGACTCTTTAAAAGGGCTCACCTGATATGATCTGCCTAGGACAGTTCCATCTGCCCGGCCTTCATCCTATCTGCAGAATCCCGCACCTTTGTCAGGTAACCTGATCAGGAGGGTAATCTCTCATCAGAGCCACAGGTCTAGTTTGTGCTCAAGGTGGGGGGTGGGCATCACACAGAGAATACATATTGGGGAGGATGGGAATCTTGGGGACCACCTTATGATTTTTGCCTAACATACTTAATATTGTGTCTTTGGTGCAGTCATTAAGAGTTGCGAATATTTTGACACCAGGCATTTCACAAAAATTTCAATGTCTGGTTTCTTTTGTTAAATTAGCAGATCTGGCCACCTAGGGTCAGACTTGGGCTCTGACTGCAGGGAGGTGGGAGGTTGGCACAATGTTTGGCTCCCACGAGGTCAAAGTTGCCAAAGACCCCGCTAGCTCCTGTCACTTCCCTTTCCCTCTTGGCCTGGGGGCGCTTAAGGGTCTGAAATCTGGGTCCAGCACACACACAGGCCAAGGGATCAGATGGCTTCGGAACTGAACCCAGCTCTGTGCATTCCTAAGCCCCATTCTTCATAGGATGGGACAGTGGCCTCCACAGAGGGCTGCTGAGAGGATTCAAATGAGCCACCTCTCTCTTCCATCTCCCCAGGTGCTGAAGACGAGGCTGACCCTGTGCCTGACAGGCCAGTACAAAGGGCTGCTGGACTGCGCGCAGGAGATCCAGGAGCGGGAAGGCCCCCGTGTCCTCTTATCGCGGCTACCTGCCCAACATACTTGGAATCATCCCCTATGCCTGCAACGACCTGGCCGTCTACAAGAGGTGGGTCCTGCAGAGGGCTGGCAGGGGTCGCATGAACCCAGACCTGGTGTGAGCTTCCTCCTGGCCCCCCTTCTCTTGCAGATGCTCAGGTGCTTCTGGCTGAAGTCAGGCGGGGACATGGAGGACCCTCGTGGCCTGGTCAGTTTGTCCTCTGTGATGCTGTCCACAACCTGTGGCCAAATGGCCAGTTACCCGCTGACTCTGGTGCGCACCAGGATGCAGACTCAAGGTCAGCCTGGCCCTACTGGCCACTGCACGTGCCCCACCCCCACTGCCCCGGCTCTCTGAGCTTTCTCATCCCCCCAAACTGATTCCCAAACTCTCCACATCTGATCCTGGCCACCTCGGCTGATCCCTGAATTCACCAAGGCTTATACTCACCCCCTAACCAGATCCCAGGCGTCAAATTAACCCTATAAATCAGTAAAATGGACCTTCCTTCTCCCAACTGACCCCCATGAACTCCCCACAGATGGGACCCAGGCCTCCATACTGACCTCAAGACATATATTCCCCAAGTAACCCCCTAAATTGTCCAAATTAGACCTGGGCTTCAGTTGGCTCCAAAAGTCAAAATGGTTCCTAAATTTGCCAAATGTGACCTCAGGTGCCCCAAGACTCAGATCACTTGCCCCCACTCCCCTGAAAACTCCCCAAATGTGACTCTGCCAGATGAACTCGGTCCCTAAACAGGTCCTTAGGGCCCTACTCTGATCCTGAAAATGTCCCCCAAATTACCACTTAGCACACTCCAATACTCTGGATCTTAAAGGCTCCATCCCAAATAAGCGTGACTGTCTTGTAAGACGTTCCTGAAAACGAACCCTGAAAATTTCTCCTTAAAGCGATTCCTTGCACTCCCCAAACTGCACAATTTCATCTTAAAAGTCATCCAAACTCCTTCCCAATTGATCCCTTAGGATCCCCCCCATGGCTTCACTCTTCAACATTCCAGCTCCCCCAGGATGCAAGGTCATTTCTGGCTCCAGCCCTAAGCTTGCATTATCCCTGCGGACACCGTGGAGGGCTCGAACCCCACCATGCAAGGAGTCTTCCCACGGATCCTGCCCAGCAGGGCTGGCTGGGACTGTACCGAGGCATGACCCCTATGTTACTTGAAGGTGTTGCCAGCAGGCGGCCTCAGCTACGTGGTGTATGAAGCCATGAAGAAGACTCTGGGAGTATAGGCGGTGAGCTAGGTGATACACCCTGGGCAGAAAGGGACAGGAGGTTCCAGTGTCCTCCAGCCCCAGTGAGCCCTCCAGGCTCAAGTCCAGGTGCAGTTTTGTGAGAAGCAGGCTGGGGCCCTGGGTCAAAAGATTCCTGGGGCTCCCCACCCCAGGGTGCAGCCTGGGGTTAGTCTGGACTCCCGTTTGGCTTGTTGTCACTTGTCCCAGCTCCAAAGCAAAAATGGTGAACATGGAGATAACCTGGAATAAAGAGATGGTTGTTGCTGAATGCGCCTGGGAGACCTGGGTCCAGCAGAGGATCTGAGTGTCTAGAATCTCTGGGTCCAAGAGAATAACTGGGCATCTGGGATGCCTGGGTCTCTGGGTCCTGGAGGGGGTCTGGGTATCTTGGACCCCTGGGGCCTAAATGGGAACTGGAAGTCTGGATGCTGCCTGGGTCCAGGAGAGTTGAGAGCTTAGGATCAGAGCTTGGAGCTTGAATCCCGGGACCTTATGTGAAGCGGTGTGGGGTGGGGAATTAGGGTCCGGGACCCCTCAGTCCTGGGAGGGAGCTGGTTCCGTGAGTCCTGGAAGAGAAGTGGGGGCTCTAGGCCCCTGGGTGAACACAGGAGTGGATACAGGGGTTCCTGGGTTTCCTCCTGCTCTCGGGCCACCCCACCTCCGCAAGCACCGGATCTCCAAGGCCTCAAGCAGGCCAGGTGCCCGGTTTACCCGGCCAGGCAGCCGGAGCGCTAACCAAATGCCTGGCCCGAATTCCGGCAGCAGGTCGTCACTGCCCACGTCGACTGCCATTCACTCTGGCTCCAGCTGGTCTTCTCGCTGTTGGCGGCCGGCTCCGCCCCAATGCAGCCGCACCTCACTGGCTCCCACCAAAACCGGACACCTTTATTTCCTTCATTTCCATTTGTCCAAAGTGGTATCCGTCACTTTACACCCGCCCGTGTCGCTCAGCCATTGGCTTAGAAGGCAACACTAGAATTCTGGTTAACAAGGAAAGCAATCCCGTCTAAACCCAGAACCCATCAGGGATTGGGTTAAATAGACTGCCAGTCTTTACAAGCCCCGCCTTCCGCGTACTCATTGGTTTGAGTACACGACGGTCTCACCAGGTGCCCGCTCAGCCCATTCAAAGGGGCCTTTCGGCAGGCCCGCCTTCCTGTCCGCTTGACTCTTGGATGCAGTCAATCCGGTTCTGAAGCCGCCCCGTGATCCTGGAATTCCCCTTTCATTGGGCCTCCAGCCTTATGGGATAGCCTCGGTTTGCCCGCCCAGCGCCTGCATCCCGCAGCCCATTGCCCGCTAGAGCTGTCGATCACGCGGCACCTCCCGCCTACTGCCTTACGCGGCACTGCAATTGGCTGCCAGCTTCTGGAGTCCACGATTGGTGTCCAGGGAGCGGCGGCCGCCTCCCATTGGCCCGGCGGCGCCGTCCGTCACGTCGAGGCGGGAGGGGGCGTCCCTCCCCCTCGTCTTCCCAGCCGCTCGGTTCCCAGAGTGCTCCGCGGCCGTGTGGAGCGAGGCCTTGTTCCCGCGTTGAGTCGCCGCCGCCGCCGCCTCCTCCTCAGTTTCTGCCTCCGCGCCAGGCCCGGCCCCGCCGCGCTATGTCGGACTACAGCACCGGAGGACCCCCGCCTGGGCCGCCGCCGCCTGCCAGCGGGGGCGGAGGAGCCGGGGGAGCCGGGGGCGCCGGGGGAGGCCCTCCGCCGGGCGCGGGGGACCGGCGGCGGCGGCCCCGGTGGTGGCGGCCCGGGCGGGGGATCGGCCGGCGGTCCTTCGCAGCCTCCCGGCGGGGGCGGCCCGGGAATTCGCAAGGACGCCTTCGCCGACGCTGTGCAGCGGGCCCGCCAGGTGAGGAGGCCGCGGGCCTGAGGGGCGCACTCGAAGGCGAGGGCGGGGGAGGGGGCGGGGTCATGCGCGCGCGCGCGCGCGGGGTCGCGGTTGGGGGGGGGCGGCCGGGGCCGCCGCGGGGTCACGTGGGACGGTAGGCGGGAGCCTAGGCTGTCGAGGCTCCTCGAGTGGGCCCCCCGCGGGTGACCCACTGCGAGGGGAAGGGGCATCCGGGGGTTCACCGGGAGCGGCCCCTGAGCGTGCAGGCGCCTAAGCTTGGAGACTCACTTTGGGGACCCTCCACCACTTAGGACACACACGCGGGGATACTCCCCTCTCTTGGAAATAAAGTGTCTCCCTTACCCGCAGGAAGGTCTTGCTTTTCCGTCATCTCATTAGGGAAAAGAGCCCTGTTTGCTCCCATCTCAGCCCCGTTTCTGCTCCCCTCCACAAGAAGAAGGAACTTTGGGGGGAAAAAAGTCCTTATTGAGCCTGGAAAGTGGACCCTTTTGCTGCCAGAGTGGCGCAGCATTTAGGGCGGGCATCGTGGCTGGCTTTTTTTGATGGTTCTGGTGGCTTTAAAGCGTGGTCTGTCTCTTGGGGAAAAGGGAGAGGGTCCCGTCGATGTGTTTTGAGACATGACAACTCAGACGTGTCACAGACTGGCGTGACTGGCCTCCGCAGCCCCTTTTGCGACCTCCCCTCCGGCTGGAGGCTGGTACAGAAGCAGGACTTCGCTGCCCTTTCAGGAAGCGGACCCTGCTCCTGCTTGAGTATAGTCCCAGCCCGGGTTGTCACAATGCCTCCAGGGCAGGGTGGGAGGTCCCGTTAGGTGAACGTCTTATTCCCCACCCAGTGGTCTGTCTGGCTTTCTCACCTCTTGAGTGGGACAAGGTTCTGATGTACGTCTGCTGCAGTTGCTCACCAAAGTGTCTTCACTGAGAAGCACTTAAAACAACTGGGGGAGTTGGTGCTGTCTGTTGGGGTGGGATACGGCCCTCTCTTGGGCGTCCCAAGAGCTTCAGCTCAAAGTGTTTAAAAAACAAAACAAAACAGGTGAAAAGACAGATCTGTAGCTCACGGTGTGTATTTCTTTGGAAAACTTGTAATCCACAGA
The DNA here is from genome assembly GCA_032199065.1 of Smutsia gigantea. NCBI lineage: Eukaryota > Metazoa > Chordata > Mammalia > Pholidota > Manidae > Smutsia > Smutsia gigantea. The sequence continues at coordinate 379,670 of JAVSCE010019311.1, read as the reverse complement.
CAGGCTCTGGTCTTAAATGTGTTGTATTGGGGTTTATTTGAAGTTGTTCTTCACGTGTCTAATATGTGACATGTTCCAAAAGGGTCTTTCGGTCCAATGAAGACTCCAGATGCTTTGAAGCAAAACTTTCCTAAGATTGTTAAGCTAATGCAAAGATTTTGAGGGTGAGGAAGATGAAGGAAGGTTGTGGTCTTCGGCATCCAGGAAGACCGGGCTGCAGTCACACTTTCTGGCTCTCTCTGCCCGGCTACTCCTGGGAGGAAGTATCTGAAAGTTCTCCCTTGTGCAGGTGACCTGAGGACCCTCGCTGGCCCCTGAGCAGCTGTTCCTTTAGCCCCTAGAACAAGTCAGTGTGGCTTACAGCCTGGCCACGAACAGCTTAGGCCCAAGACCCATCCAGAAGGGGAGCTTTGGCATTCCTGGGTAACTCTTGAACTCTGAGGCCTTCGGTGACAGCTTCCAGAATGTCTTAACCAACAGGCTCTTCCCTAACTCAGAGGGAAGCCACTCCCAGGCCAGGCGGCAAGACCTGTCAGTTTTCATGCACTGGAGAGGTTCGGAGAAGTGGCTCTGAGCACCAGTAAGGGTTGTTTTTGGTGGTAATTCTCCTGTGCTCACAACTTTATTTCTAGATTGCAGCCAAAATTGGAGGCGACGCTGCTACCACAGTGAATAACAGCACTCCCGATTTTGGCTTTGGGGGCCAAAAGAGGCAGTTAGAAGATGGAGGTAACTACCTGTGGGGAGGGAGGGTCGAGGTGCAGAACTAGGAGCCTTTGTTTGAATGCAGTTCAGGGTTGGGGTGGGGGAGCCTGCTGCCATTTGGTCTTTTAAAACCTCAGCAGTCCCAGCTTTGTTCATTCTTTTTGTTTGGCCTGCCATCCTGAGGTATCGGGTGGCTGAGAGGAGGGCACATTGATCGCCACTAGGTCCCAGTTGTAAGTTCTCAGGAGTGTCCCTCCCTTTTCGGTACGCTGGGGAAACGCTGGCGGCTGTATTGGCTGGCCCTGGGGCATGCAGCCTTACCCACAGTAGCCAAAGTGATCCGCTTGGTGATGACCCCTGACTTCTTTCATGCCAGGCCCCCTGCTTCCCAAGGCAGGTCCCGTCCTAAGCTGGAAGGACTTGGGTGCCACCATCATTGTCCCTCTGTTAATACAGGGCCCTTTTGCCCTGGGCGCTGGTGGTGGGATTGGTGACATCTGGCCCCTGCTCTGGGGTTGGTCTATGCTGTTCTCCTGTCTTGGCTCTGAGGGAGGGGGAGGGGGAGGGGGAGGGGTTTGCCGGGACGTGTGGCACCAGCATCAGATCTGAGGCAGCTGCGGGTGGGTGGGTGCTGCATCTGACATCCTCTCTCTTCACAGACCAGCCCGAGAGCAAGAAATTGGCTTCCCAGGGAGACTGTAAGTCCATTGGGTGACGGAGGCAGAGGGCAGCTTCAGGGTTTAGGAGGTTTTGGGGAGTCAGGAGCTAGGAGCCCTGAGCAAATGGCCCCTCTCCTCTATGGAGGCTCTGGGTATTCATCATCTGAGCCCGTGAGCTTTAGGGGTCCTTGAGGCCGAAGTACTCCGTGTGTGTGCTGTTGTGAGGACAGCTCCGCCATGCTTGGTGCTCAGGGAGGCTCAGGAGCCCTGTGATACAGGCCAGGCGCCCTTGTGTGATCAAGGGTAGCCAGGGGCTGGCAGCATTCGGGTCCCAAAGAGTAGCCAGGCTAACCTTTGCTTTCGGTTTTCTTTCTGCAGCCATGAGTTCTCAACTTGGACCCATCCATCCTCCCCCCAGGTAAGTGGAGGACTTGGGGGACATGTCGGTTCCTCATCTGTCAGCGGCCTCCAGCCTGAATGAGGGGGAGGCTCGGGGGGTCACACTGCTTAGGACTGTGCCTCATGGCAGGTGAGCAGAGCAAGGACGAGAGGCACAGGGGCTGCCCTTGCCCCAGGACTCGCCTGTCTGGGGCCGTGGGGAGGAGGGGGTCCTGGCAGCTGCAATGAAGGAAGGGGGGCATCCCTGCCCTGTTGCTTCCTTTTTTTGGGGTGGGGACACTCGAAAGCACAGGTGTCCATCTTCCTAAAATGGTGGGGGTCGGCCTTGGTTTTCTCCTTTGTCTTCTGCAAATGCGCGTTCCTAAGAGCTGGTGGAGCCCAGGATCTTCTCCACCATTTCAGTAGCCCCAGAGTGACTTCTGCAAACCCAACATAGAATCTTTGAAGGACTACACTTCTCTTTTTTAGTGGGCCAGAGTACTGTAAAATAAAGTAAAAAATAATTTACTAGGAAAAGTAAGTGAAAAAGGAGATCAAATTTTTGTTTGAATCAACAGATGTAAAATGATTTGGCCAGATCCTCGTACAGTGTCCATGTGCCCACTTCAGTCTTGAGTCGGGGGGGCAACCCTAGTCGAGGGGCCACACTGCCTGAGACCAAACCTCCTGTGGCCTGGCTGGGGAAACTGAGGCCTTGAGTGGTCAGGAGGCTGCGGGGAGCGAGCCTGTGCCATCGTCAGACCCTGCTTAGGCCTGTGCGGTCCTGATCCCATGTCACAGCAGGGTCAAGCCCCAAATACCAAGGGCCCGCCCCGGGCAAGGGCTGTGGCTTCAGGGGCCTTTTTCCCGGATAGCCTCTGGCTCTTCCATGTCCCCTACACTTCTTCTCTTGTCTCTCTTTGCAGGACTTCAATGACAGAAGAGTACAGGGTCCCAGATGGCATGGTGGGACTGAGTGAGTGTGGGTCACTGTGGGGTGCCCATCGTCCCCCCTCTTGGGACAGTTCCTGGGAGCTTCTGCCAGCCCAGAGCTTTGGTCGTCAGGGCCTCCCGGACTCTGTTGGTCTTTCCAGTCAGAGCACAGGGGAGCACCCGACAGGCCGCCCCCTGAACGTCGGTGCAGGGCCCACCACAACCTCTACTTTCCTCCTTGTCCCCACCTAGTCATTGGCAGAGGTGGCGAGCAGATCAACAAGATCCAGCAGGATTCGGGCTGCAAAGTTCAGATCTCCCCAGGTATGAGAGCTGACCCAGGGAGGGCACAGGGTTGGGCTCCGCTGGCTGCTTGAGTAATCACAGATGTGAAGGGGGCGGTGTTCAGTGCTCTCTGTGTCGGAGCATAGGGCCGAGTGGTGCAGCTGTCACTTCTGTTCTTCCATTTTACAGCCAGGGGAGGGCTGAGGTGGCAGGGCAAGGGCTGAACACAGGGAGCCTGGGTCCAGGCCCTGCTTGGAGCCGTCAGGTTGAGCTGCCATTGGGACTGAACGTCTGGTGGGAAACCCGGTGGGGGTGTGTGGAAGGACAGCTCCGAGCCCCAGTTCTTGAGTCCGGCGTGCTCGTGCTGCTGTGGGGGGCTCGCGGGGCTCTCTTCAACATGGGTCTGTCTGCCTTTCCTTCCACTTTGCCCTTTATCCTAAAAGTTCCGCCTCCCGTAGTGGACTTTAAGCTTCGTGACCGTGGCCTTGTGCAGAGTAGTCTCCCTCTTGTTTGTTGTCGAGGAAGTTTCCTTATCCCCACAGAAGGCCCTTCCAGTGTCTGCAGACGCAGGAAGGCATTGGCCTGCCCCCTCTTCTCTCCAGACAGCGGCGGCCTGCCCGAGCGCAGCGTGTCCTTGACAGGAGCTCCAGAGTCCGTCCAGTAAGTCCCTGGCAGGGCCTGTCATTATGACAGGGGAGCAGGCAGAAGCTCTCCTGATCTTTTCAAAAGTTGGGGGTGACTCCCATGTCCCTGATCCTTGCCCTCCCCAGGGTCTGTTCTGACACATAGGTTCCCCTTACTCCAAAGAGCGGGGAAGCCTGAGCCCGAATAGCCCCAGCTCCAGGGGCCGGACCATCAGCCTCGGTCAGGCACATACGTGGGGTCACCTTCCCTCCTCAGGCTGGGTGGGGTTGCCAGCCTGTACTGTTCGAGGTGATGGCACCCAGTTATTCTTCTTCCCAGGAAGGCGAAGATGATGCTGGATGACATCGTGTCCCGGGGTCGTGGGGGCCCCCCAGGACAGTTCCATGACAACGCCAACGGGGGCCAGAATGGCACGGTGCAGGAGATCATGATCCCGGCGGGGAAAGCTGGCCTGGTCATTGGCAAAGGCGGGGAGACCATCAAGCAGCTGCAGGTCCGGGCAGCCTTTCCAGCCCATTCCAACAGCTCCCCTGTGCCTTGGTCACATGCCCCAGCCGTCCCGCCAGCTTCTACCTTTGCCCTTTGCTGCCCCGCGTACCCTGGCCCCAGAGAGCCCTTTGAAGCCCAGTGCTGACCCTTACCCTTGGTTGTGAAGGAGCGAGCTGGAGTGAAGATGATTTTAATCCAGGACGGTTCTCAGAACACGAACGTGGACAAGCCTCTCCGGATCATCGGTGATCCTTACAAAGTGCAGGTGAGTGTACCCCAGGGGTGCCAGTGGGAGGGCGGGTTCAGGGCAGGGCTGGAGGTGAGGATGAAAGTGGAGGGATTTTCAAGAATCCTGGGTTTGAGTCATCCCAGGACTGTTCTAGTGCCAAACTCTCTCCCTCGGCGGTTGTATGTAAGCAAGTGGCCTAAGGTCTCATCTTGCGTTTTCTCACCTGGAAAACGGGGGTGCCAGCCATGCCTGCCTCTTAGGGTGGCAGGTGAACTGGGCTCTGTGTTGGGCTCACACCTGTGGGTGCGTCCTCAGCCCAGGCCCAGGACCCCTTGGGGCTGGGGAGGCTTGGGGTCGTGGCTTGCCAGGCGTGCACACGTGCTGTGTGTTCGCAGCAAGCCTGCGAGATGGTGATGGACATCCTCCGGGAGCGTGACCAGGGCGGCTTTGGGGACCGGAATGAGTACGGATCCCGGATTGGCGGGGGCATTGACGTGAGTGAGGGCCTCCCTGGGCGGGTCGTGCAGTGCTGCAGGGTGGCCAGTTGACCCTCAGCTCCATCCCTCAGGTACCGGTGCCCAGGCACTCGGTGGGGGTGGTCATCGGCCGGAGTGGGGAGATGATCAAGAAGATCCAGAATGATGCTGGAGTGCGGATCCAGTTTAAGCAAGGTCAGGGCCTGTGCTAGGTGGGCGGGCGGGCGGGCAGCGCCTGTCCTCAGCATCCCTCTTGGGGTCCACTGCAGGTGGCTAGGCACCGGGTTTGGCCTGCGGGGCTTCTGTGAATGCATCTTGTCTGCCTCCCCCCTGGAATAGCCACACAGAGCTGGCGACGGGCAGAGTTTCGAAGTCCCCAGGGACTGGTTTCCTCACCCATCAAATCCACCTGGTCCCTCTGCCCACCAGATGGCCTGGCCCGGCTGTGTATCCTGGGCTGGATCAGATCACTGCCCAGCTCGGGGTTCCTTCCCACACAGGTCTCGGGGGAGGAAGCCCTCTGCTGCTCTTCAGGGATGTGTAGTAGCTCTCAGCTCTGTAAGATGCAGCTGTTAGTAGTGGGGGTGCCAAGTGCAGAAGGAAACCTCTGCCGCAGCTGGCAGGCTCTTGGGGAAACGTGGGCCAGCCTGCCTCCTTCCCTGTCCCACGGCGTGGGGTGGGAGAGCCGCACTTTGAGCGTGTGGTGTCTATGACACCTAGTCAGGCATGGTGTCTCCCCCAGGAGGTGGTGGTACCAGGGTTTGGACTTGTGCTTCTCTAAATTTGTCTCTCTGATCTCTGGGTGCTGGCTTCAGATGATGGGACAGGTCCCGAGAAGATAGCCCATATAATGGGGCCCCCAGACAGGTGTGAGCATGCAGCGCGGATTATCAATGACCTCCTCCAAAGCCTCAGGGTAGGTGACACGAGGTGTGCTGAGGGCTGGTGGGGTCAGAGGGGACTGGCCCAGCCCGGCCTCCGGTATTCACCCTCATGTCCCTTTCTTGCAGAGTGGTCCCCCAGGCCCTCCAGGGGGCCCTGGCATGCCCCCAGGGGGCAGGGGTCGCGGAAGGGGCCAAGGCAACTGGGGTCCTCCTGGTGGGGAGATGACCTTCTCCATCCCCACTCACAAGTGTGGGCTAGTCATCGGCCGAGGTGAGCAGTCCTCCACTAGCCTGTCCCTTGCCCACCCTCCTGCCACCTGCCCTCACCGCCTGGGGCCCACACCACATAGGTGGCGAGAACGTGAAAGCCATAAACCAGCAGACAGGCGCCTTTGTGGAGATCTCCCGGCAGCTGCCTCCCAATGGAGACCCCAACTTCAAGCTGTTCATCATCCGGGGCTCACCCCAGCAGATCGACCATGCCAAGCAGCTCATCGAGGAGAAGATCGAGGTGGGCTCTAGGCAGGGCTCTGGGAGCCTGGGCTCAGCTGCTGGCGCCCACCCGCTGACGTCCACCTTCCTTCCTCCAGGGTCCCCTCTGCCCAGTCGGACCAGGCCCGGGGGGACCAGGTCCTGCGGGCCCCATGGGGCCCTTCAACCCCGGACCCTTCAATCAGGGGCCACCGGGGGCTCCCCCTCAGTGAGTATTCCAGCTTCCTGGGATTTGGGACATGGGGGTAGCTCTGTTGGCAGGAATAGTAGCAGGTCCCGTTTTCACCCACCACCAAGAGATCCATCCTGCCTTTCAGCAGTGTGAATTTTTCAGGCTGCACAGGGATCCCCCTCCAGCCCCCATTTCATAGACACTGGGTTTTAAAGAAGATCCTCATCTGTGTCAACCCATACACGAACTACACACGTTGATTTGGGGTGGGGAGGCTTTAGTGTCCTTGGTCAGTGTGGGCCACGCCCTTTGTGTTGTCTCCGGCCTTTTGCCTGGCAAGGAACCCACAGCCCCGTCAGGTGGCAGGCTCGGCCCCGGCCCCTTCCCGCCAGCAGTCCCTGCCCCTGCAGAGGAGCGGCCCTCTCTCACATGTTCCCTGGCTCTTGTCCTGCAGTGCCGGGGGCCCCCCTCCTCACCAGTACCCACCCCAGGGCTGGGGCAATACCTACCCCCAGTGGCAACCACCTGCTCCTCATGACCCAAGTAAGTGAGGCCGCTCGGCTGGGGCTGGGGCTGGGGCTGGGGCAGAGCCTGGGTACCCGGTGGGGCCAGCTTCCTGTGCCGTTTCTCAGCCTGCACTGCTGCCCCATAGATAAGGCCGCTGCAGCTGCTGCGGACCCCAACGCCGCCTGGGCCGCCTACTACTCACACTACTACCAGCAGCCTCCAGGCCCTGTGCCTGGCCCCGCGCCAGCCCCTGCAGCCCCCCCAACCCAGGGTGAGCCTCCGCAGCCCCCGCCTGCCGGCCAGTCGGACTACACCAAGGCCTGGGAAGAGTATTATAAAAAGATTGGTGAGTGTGTGGCTGTCGCAAGGGCTCAAGTCAGCCAGAGAGGGATGGGAGGCGCCTTGTCCCTGTGCTGTCCTCTGAGCCCCGCTGCCCGCCTCCCGCAGGCCAGCAGCCCCAGCAGCCGGGAGCACCCCCGCAGCAGGACTACACGAAGGCTTGGGAAGAGTACTACAAGAAGCAGGGTGAGCCCGGGGGGCCTTGGGAAGGGGTGGGCCTCACTGTCATCCCTAGCCACTCACTCACCCTCTGCTCCCATGCAGCCCAAGTGGCCACCGGAGGGGGTCCGGGAGCTCCCCCAGGCTCCCAGCCAGACTACAGTGCCGCCTGGGCTGAGTATTACAGACAGCAGGCTGCGTACTACGGACAGACCCCAGGTCCTGGTGGCCCCCAGCCTCCACCCACACAGCAGGGACAGCAGCAGGCAAGTGGGAATTGCCACCCTCCTCCTCCTCCTTTTTCCTTCCAACCCCCGGCCACCGTCCATCCTGCCTTAGTGGGTAGCGCCGGAAACCCCTTCCCCTGCGGGGTGTGTCCTTGATGCCTGCAGCGGGGGCCGCGTGGCCAGTCTCCGGGAGTCCCCAGAGCCGGGGGACGTGTGCGCTGGGTCCAGAGGTTAAACGAAGAGGCCTCCCTCCGCCGGCCTGCTTGTTCCTGTGTAACGCTGTCGTGATGCTGGGGGAGAGCGCAAAACCAGTACAAGGTGGAACTGTGGAACTGGTGGGTAGTCCTGGCGGTGGGGGCAGGCCAGCCACGCACACACTGGGCGCATCCTGGCTGCTGACTCACTCGAAATCTGGCCACTTGGGAAGAAAACGGATATATTTTCCCCTCTCTGCATTACTTTTTTGGTTTTGTTCATTTTATTCTTCTATTTTTATCCCCATGATCTTTCCCCTGGTGTCCAAGTGACTGTGTGTTGCAGTCCACCCTGGCTGTGGCGGGGACCAGCCCCGGGCCCTCCGCTGCGCCCGCCTCTGTGTCCCGGGCTTGTCTGTGAAGTGGGCATGACGATCGCTGCCACCTTCCAACCTACCTCACAGGGGTGTTGTGGGGACACCGTGATCTCTGGTTGTCATGTTGTGCTGTTCCTGAAGACACAGGGCACCCCCCCTCCCCGCGCTTCCCCACCCCTGTCTCTCTCTGCGGCCCCTGCTTCTCTCCTGCCTTTGTGTCACTCTCCTCCTCCGCCATCAAGGAGCCAGTCTGACTTGGGCCGAGTCCCTGGAGCACCTGACTTAGTGCAGACACGTCCTTCCCACCTGAGCCCACCAAGGCTCGGGAGCAGGCTTCCTGGCCCCTCCCTGCCAGCTCCCTGTCACCCACCCGGTAGTGACCAATTCCTATCTCTTCCCTCTCCGCAGGCTCAATGAATTGAATGAATGTGAACTTCTTCATCTGTGAAAATCTTTTATTTTTTTCATTTTGTTCTGTTTGGGGGCTTTTTTTTTTTTTTTATGTTTGTTTGGTGAGAGAGCGACAGCTGCCAAGGGGTGCCGGGAGCCCTCACTGAGTGGCTGGGGGGCCAGGCATCGCCACGCCGGGCTCTCACTCTCTCGCCCATTCTGTGTGTCTCATGCTTACTTTCTTTCAAAATTGGGATTCTTCATGTTGAGCCAGCCATAGAAGATAGAACTAAATCTCTGCAAAAAAATTTTAAAAAAATCAAAAAATTAAAAAAACTAAAAACAAAAAGCAAAACCTATAAAATTATATATATATATATATATATATATAAATCTCTATCCCCTGCCCTGCCTTCCTGAAACTGCCTTTCAGGTGGAAAGCAATTCATTTTCTCCCCACAACCCTTGGCTCTCTTCATGTTTTTAAAATAAACTTTTAAAAAGGAAAAAAAAGTCACTCTTGCAATTTTTTTTTTAGTTAACAGTTGGAACATTCCTTGGACCAGGTGTTAATGTGCAGGAAAGCCCTCCCGCCTGCCCCATCCCCCATCCACGGCCTCTGCCCTGCTCCCCCCGCCCTCGCTCCTCTGCCCTGCTTGGCTCCCCCGCGCCCTCCCCGTCCCCCCATCCCAGGACTGGTCTGTCTGTGTCATCCGTTCAAGAGGACATTGAAACTGAAAACAAATTGAGAACGAAACAAATTGTATGGCAGTTTTTACTTTTTATCGCTCGTTTTTAACTTCACAAATAAATGATAACAAAACCTCCCCATGTCTGCTGGGTGCCGTCTCTCTCTCTTTCTCTTCTTCCTCTCTCTCCTCCCTCTTTTTCCTCTCTCTCTCTCTCTCTCTCTCTCTTCCCCCTGCTCCCTCCCCCTGTAGAGTTTTGAAGCAGATGTTTGTTCTTATAGATGTTGTAAAGGCCTGATAATGGTGATTGGAAATTACAAGCTTTGTGTTGTGTTTTTTATTTCTTTTTTTTTTTTTAAGAACAGAATTATAAGAGAAAATAGTTTTCTGCAGGCGCATTGTGCTTTCCTAACTCACCCCCCCATTTTTTGGTTAAATAAAGTGCTTTTTGTCTAAGAACTGCATGCTGGCCACAGTTGTTTGTAGAGGAAACCGGTTTAGAGGTACAGGGTCGGCTGATGAGAGTGGGGGTGTGGGCCCCCAAAGAGAGCTCTTCTGGTCTTACCTTGCAGGAAGGGAATAGCAGGCTGAGCCCCAGAGGTCTTCCCCCACCCTTTTTTTCCCCTGGGAACTTGGGGAGCAAGGGCCCAGAAAGAGCCTTGGGGACAGGTGTTTCCATGGACACAGCCTGTCACCACAGCAGATGCACGGTCATGCCTCCCGGGAGTTCCCAGGCTCGGTACCCACTGGCTGTGGCCTGTTGTGATGGTGGGCCCTGAGGTGGGCACTTGGCTTGGGCAAGGAAGTGGCATCAGCTCCCATGCATGGGGCAGGCCATGGCCTCCCTAGGGTAAAGCCAGCACAGGGGCACGTGACCTGAGGGTCCTCTTGGTGCTGCGTGGCCTGGGGGCACTCAACTTGAAGCACGCTGCGGTGGGCGTGTTGTGCGTTTATAGTTGAACACCAACTTTTAAGAATCAGGTTTCAGAGCAAGAACCTGGAGGCCTGGGCCCACAAGTTTGAGTGGTAGCACCAAGCAGCAGCCAGCAGCAGCTGCCACCTGACGTGGGGCTATCCACAACCCCCGAGACCCCATGGAGATTTGTTTGGAACCTGTGCCATGAGGATACTCTGGTGGCCCCCTGGCCAGCCCTCCTTATGGGGCAGCAGGCCCACAAAGAGGCATATGTCACTCCAGGCTCGCATGGGCAGTCAGCTTAGACTAGAGCTACCAGACATCTTACCTCACAGCCCCTGCACCCCGTTATGAGCCGTGTGTGGGTTCAGGGGTGAGGGGAAGGGAGAACCCCCAGCCCCCTGCCGTCTCCCTGCAGGCTTTCACTGACAGAGCAGCAGTTAGCAAAAATGTTTTCTGGAGTCTCTTTTGCCAAGATCCTGAGGAGGGGGAGCAAAAGGGCCAGTTCTGAGCCGGCAGGGACGTTGCCCCCCAGCAAGGAGGAAAAGATCTGCAGACCTTTTATTAAGTGACAGTCGGGGATGAGGTGTAACCCCAGGGGGACTCAGGGAGGATGCAGCACCAGGCGACACGCTCTCAACGGCTGGCTGCCCAGCTGCAAGCTGCACAGAGATGCTGTCCCTTGGAATAGGCTGAAAGTGGGAGGGGTCACCGCCCCCCCTCCCATCCCATCTTCGTGGAAGCTGGTTCCACAGGGCATCACGGTCCCTCACGGTAGCTCATCTCAGGCTTCTATCCAGTTGAGGATGGGAACACCCCCGAAGTTCACTGTTTTGATTTTGATAGCAATGAAAAAGTACAGAAATGGGGTGGGTTACTGTCCACTGGGAGAATCTGTATGACTGGATTTTAGTTAAGCTGTGGTTGACCAGTTGTCATAATCTTACATCTTGCAGTTATGTTCTAGGTTGTGTTTAGTTTTGCAGTTTTTTGGAGCCAATGATTGGCTCTGTAGACCTGAAATATTGCCATAGCCGGGAGGCCAGAGCCTGTACATGTACTGCCTTAAGGGGGAAACAGAGGCCCAGAGACGTCACAGCATGAACCCTGTGCTGCTCGAGCCGGACTTGCTCCCTTGGGGAAGCATGGAGTGGGTGTCGGGGACTATGTACATTTCAGAGCAGGTTCTTCTGCTGATAGAAGCTCAGGATGGGCTCACACATGGTGTAGTGGGTCTCCAGGTGCTGGTGGATGGCAGACTCGCAGTCATCTGCCTGATGTCCCACCCGGCCCCAGCGCGTGACTCTGGACCATGGTGTCCATGGAACAGTCGAACCCAATGACAATGCTGGGGCCCTGGCCCACCCACGCAGCCATAAGGGACTGGATGAGAAAGTGGCTGGGTGCAGTGGCCCCCCACGCCCCCCTAGAGGTCAGGAATTAGGTCATGCGGGCCAGTAAAGAATCATGGGGCCCCCGGGTCTATATGTTTTCAGTTCCAAGTTTTTGTTTTACATGTCGTTTATTTTTTGGATAGGAGAGGCACTGGCAGAGCCCGTAAGCCAAGCAACACTGACAGGAAAGAGTGAAGAGTTTCCCATCGTGGGCAGCCACCCAGGTACACCCTCCCTGGAGGCAACCACATTATGTGTTTTTTGTGTCTCCTGGAGTTATTTGACGCATATGCTGTAGGAACAAATCCAGCTCTGATGGTTTTTTTCCTCTTTTATACAAATGGTGAAGATACTGATCGTCCCTTAATCTCACTCACTCAGTATAACTGTAGATGATTCTATAGTGGCATATACAGAGGTTCCTGACTTCTTCACCACTATATAGTATTCTGCTGTGTGGACGTACCACAATTTACTTAACTAGTTCCAGGTGGATGGATGGATGTTTAGATTGAAATGTCCCTTTTAAGTTAAGCTAAGTCTTTACTTGTCTTACTCTTCTTACCCAGGGAAAATTATATGAGTCCCTGGCTCACCACTGCCCATACCACACTCTGCTTTCCCTGACTGGCTCCACCTCATGGAGACCTTCCTGGATCTCTATGGCCACCCACTGTGAGTCTCAGTTCCTCCTAGTTCTTCCGGAATTTCCTTATAATATAGAATCCAAAAGGGCATTAAAAAAAAAAATTACAACCAAGTGGGATTCATTCCAGGACAGCAAGGATAGTTCAATAAAATTTATCCTATTAATACCTTAAGACAAAGCCAAATACCTATCCTCACAAACACAGAAAGGATTAATTGACAAAATTTACACATTCCTGATTTTTCTCTTAAAAGCCTGCTAGGAACTGATAAGTACATCTTCAGCCATGGTAAGTACAATTTCAGACGAAATTGCCCACTCTGGCAACTATGAGAGGATTAGCTGAAGCAAGGAGAGAAAAGAAGGCAATTTGACCAACCTGGATGTGAAGGAAGGGAAAGCCACATCTGTTGGCAGATAATGTGATTATGTTACTGGACAACTCAAGAAAATAGCAGATAAACTAGTACAGACTTTAGAGAATTTGATAACCAGGAGAGAGCATTTATCCCATTAGAAAGAAGGCCCCACTTAAAACAGCAACAAGAATGAAAGATAAAATGCTTGGGGAAAACTTTTCCAAAAATGTGCAAAGTCTTAGGGAAAATTTCAATGAAATATTCCTAAGTGACTCAAAGACTGGAACAAAAGGAAGATATAAATGTTCTTGGGTAGGAGAATTCAACACTTAAAGGAGCCAAGAGTTCTTAGTTTATAACTTTAACTTGATCCGACTGTGACATATTTTAGTTGGGTTGATTCTAACATTCATTTATGAAAGCAAGTGAGAATGGCAAAGACATGCCATGGGTGGTGGGGCCATTAAAGGAGTACATAATCCTACCAGATACTAAAACCTCCAAAAGACACAATAATTAAAACAGCACCACACAGGAGGCCCAGCAGACCCCCAGAACAGAATGGAAAGTCCAGAAACAGACCCAAGTGAATATAGTAAGTTAGCAAATGGCTAACATGGCATCTCAAATCAACAGAGAAGGGACAAACGTTTAAATGATGCTGGGACAACTGAATTGCAATTTGGGAAAAGTTCAAACTGAATCCTTAGTCATTCCAAAAACTAGGACAAGTTCTAAGTGGATCAGAGATATAAATGTAAGAAATAACATCATACAAGTATCACATAAGGTACGGATGAATTCCCTTATGAACCTAGGATTGGAAAAAAAACAACTATGCCTCAAAATCCAGAAGAAATAACAGAAAATATTAATAAATGTGATCTAAAAATAACTCACATGGCAGAGACACAATGGGGTATGTGGTGAGGACTTGATAACAGGGAGCGTCTATTAACCATAATGTTGCTGATGTAATTGTATATTAATAATAGAAAAAAAAAATTAAACCAAAGCCACTAGCTGCAATTCACCAGGGTATTATCAACCCCACTTTACGACATTTTAGGGGGATTTCCTCTAGTAACTAGCCTTTTTTCCATACCGAAAGAGGCTCAGAAGCCATCTAAACAAAAGATATACTTACTGGCATACACACAACAATCTCTGCTCCTTCCTGAAGGGCCTTGGCCTGCTCCCACATGCTCCCTCCTCCATACACGGCCACCAATCGAAGATTATATGCGTTCCCAAACCACTTACATTCTGCATGGATCTACAAAGTTGTTGACATAATGACATATTAACAAATTGTGCCACTAACAAATATCTCTATCACAACCCCAGAGGGAATTCTGGAAAACACACAACCAATGTGATGTCAGAGAAAATCAGAAGCTAAAAAATGTTTGTTTCATTTTTTTTTCTTTTTTTTATAATTAATTTCGGTATCATTAATCTACAATTACATGCGCAATATTATGGTGATTACACTACCCCCTTCATCAGGTCCCCCCCACCAACCCCGTTACAGTCACTGTCCATCAGCGTAGTGAGATGCTATAGAGTCACTACTTGTCTTCTCTGAGTTGTACAGCCCTCCCCTCGCCCCCCCAACATTACGTCTGCTAATCGTAATGCCCCTTTTTCCCTCTTATCCCTCCCTTCCCACCCATCCTCCCCAGTGCCTTTCCCTTTGGTAACTATTAGTCCGTTCTTGGGTTCTGTGCATCTGCTGCTGTTTTGTTCCTTCAGTTTTTTTCTTTGTTCTTATACTCCACATATGAGTGAAATCATTTGATACTTGTCTTTTTCGGCTTGGCTTATTTCACTGAGCATAATACCCTCTAGCTCCATCCATGTTGTTGCAAATGGTAGGATTTGTTTTCTTATGGCTGAATAATATTCCATTGTGTATATGTACCATATCTTCTTTATCCATTCATCTACTGATGGACACTTAGGTTGCTTCCATTTCTTGGCTATTGTAAATAGTGCTGTGATAAACATAGGGGTGCATCTGTCTTTTTCAAACTGGGCTGCTGCATTCTTAGGGTAAATTCCTAGGAGTGGGATTCCTGAGTCAAAAGGTATTTATTTTGAGTTTTTTGAGGAACCTCCATACTGCTTTCCACAATGGTTGAACTAATTTGCGGTCCCACCAGCAGTGTAGGAGGGTTCCCTTTTCTCCACATCCTCGTCAACATTTGTTGTTGTTTGTGTTTTGGATGTTGGCCATCCTCACTGGTGTGAGGTGATATCTCATTGTGGTTTTAATCTGCATTTCTCTGATGATTAGCGATGTGGAGCATCTTTTCATGTGCCTGTTGGCCATCTGAATTTCTTCTTTAGAGAAGTGTCTATTCATGTCCTCTGCCCATTTCTTAATTGGATTATTTGCTTTTTGTTTGTTAAGGTGTGTGAGTTCTTTATATATTTTGGATGTCAGCCCCTTATCGGATATGTCATTTATGAATATATTCTCCCATACTGTAGGATCTGTTTTTGTTCTACTGATGGTGTCCTTTGCTGTACAGAAGCTTTTCAGCTTGATATAGTCCCACTTGTTCATTTTAGCTTTTGTTTCCCTTGCCCAGGGAGATATGTTCATGAAGAAGTCGCTCATGTTTATGTCCAAGAGATTTTTGCCTATATTTTTTCTAAGAGTTTTATGGTTTCATTCAGGTCTTTGATCCACCTTGAGTTTACTTTTGTGTATGGGGTTAGACAGTAGTCCAGTTTCATTCTCTTACATGTAGCTGTCCAGTTTTTCCAACACCAGGTGCTGAAGAGGCTGTCATCTCCCCATTGTATATCCAAGGCTCCCTTATCAAATATTAATTGACTGCATATGTTTGGGTTAATGTTTGGATTTTCTATTCTATTCCACTGGTCTGTGGGTCTGTTTTTGTGCCAATACCAAATTGTTTTGATTACTGTGGCTTTGTAGTAGAGCTTGAAGTCAGGGAGCGTAATTCCCCGTTTTATTCCTCCTTCTTAGGATTGCTTTGGCTATTCAGGGTCTTTTGTGGTTCCATATGAATTTTAGAATTCTTTGTACCAGTTCATTGAAGAAAGCTGTTGGTATTTTGATAGGGATTGCGTTGAATCTGTAGATTGCTTTAGGTAGTGTAGCCATTTCGACAATATTTGTTCTTCCTAGCCATGTTTGTTTGTTTTAATTTTCAACTTTTTATTTTGGTATTATTAATGTACCAATGTATTATTTGGTATAATTACATGAGCGACATTATGGTCACTAAACTCCCCCTATAATCAAGTCCCCACCACATACCCCTTACAGTCACTGTCCGTCAGTGCAGTAAGATGACACAGAGTCACTGTTTGCCTTCTCTGTGCACACTGTTTTCCCCTTGATCCCCCACACCATGTGTACTAAACATAATACCCCACAATCCCCCTCTCCCTCCCTCCCCCCGCCCTCCCCGACCCCTCCCCTTTGGTAACCACTAGTCCCTTCTTGGAGTCTGTGAGTCTGCTGCTGTTTTGTTCCTTCAGTTTTGCTTCGTTGTTATACTCCACAAATGAGGGAAATTGTTTGGCACTTGTCTTTCTCTGCCTGGCTTATTTCACTGAGCATAATATCCTCCAGCTCCATCCATGTTGTTGCAAATGGCAGGATTTGTTTCCTTCTTATGGTTGAATAGTATTCCATTGTGTATATGTACCACCTCTTCTTTATTCATTCATCTACTGATGGACACTTAGGTTGCTTCCATATCTTGGCTATTGGAAAAAGTGCTGCAATAAACATAGGGTGCACATGTCTTTTTGAATCTGAGAAGTTGTATTCTTTGGGTAAATTCCAAGGAGTGGGATTCCTGGGTCAAATGGTATTTGTATTTTTAGTTTTTTGAGGAACCTCCATAGTGCTTTCCACAATGATTGAACTAGCTTACATTCCCACCAGCAGTGTAGGAGGGTTCCCCTTTCTCCACATCCTTGCCAGCATTTGTTGTTCTTAGTTTTTTGGATGCTGGCCATCCTAGCTGGTGTGAGGTGATTTCTCATTGTGGTTTTAATTTGCATTTCCCTGACAATTAGTGATGTGGAGCATCTTTTCATGTGCCTGTTGGCCATCTGAATTTCTTCTTTGGACAACTGCCTCTTCATATCCTCTGCCCATTTTTTAATCGGGTTATTTGCTTTTTGGGTGTAGAGGCGTTTAAGTTCTTTATATATTTTGGATGCTAACCCCTTGTCAGATATGTCATTTACAAATATATTCTCCTATACTGTAGGATGCTTTTTTGTTCTGTTGATGGTGTCCTTTGCTGTACAGAAACTTTTTAGTTTGATGTAGTCCCATGAGTTTTCCCTTGCTCGAGGAGATGCGTTCAGGAAGAAGTTGCTCATGCTTATATTCAGGAGATTTTTGCCTATGTTGTCTTCTAAGAGTTTTATGGTTTCATGACTTACATTCAGGTCCTTGATCCATTTCGAGTTTACTTTTGTGTATGGGGTTAAACAATGATCTAGTTTCATTCTCTTGCATGTAACTGTCCAGTTTTGCCAACACCAGCTGTTGAAGAGGCTGTCATTTCCCCATTGTATGTCCATGGCTCCTTTATCATATATTAATTGACCATATATGGTTGAGTTTATATCAGGGCTCTCTAGTCTGTTCCATTGGTCTATGGGTCTGTTCTTGTGCCAGTACCAAATTGTCTTGAGTACTGTGTGGCTTTGTAGTAAAGCTTGAAGTTGGGGAGTGTAATCCCCCCAGCTTTATTCTTCCTTCTCAGGATTGCTTTGGCTGTTTGCGGTCTTTTCTGGTTCCATATGAATTTTAGAATGATTTTCTCTAGTTCGTTGAAAAATGCTGTTGGTATTTTGATAGGAATTGCATTGAATCTGTAGATTGCTTTAGGCAGGATAGCCATTTTGACAATATTAATTCTACCTATCCATGAGCACAGAATGTGTTTCCATTTATTGGTATCTTCTTTAATTTCTCTCATGAGTGTCTTGTACTTTTCAGAGTATAGGTCTTTCACTTCCTGGGTTAGGTTTATTCCTAGGTATTTTATTCTTTTTGATGCAACTTTGAATGGAACTGTTTTCCTGATTTCTCTCTCTACTAGGTCATTGTTAGTGTATAGGAATGCCATAGACTTCTGTGTATTAATTTTGTATCCCGCAACTTTGCTGAATTCAGATAATTAGATCTAGTAGTTTTGGAGTAGATTCTTTAGGATTTTTTATGTACAATATCGTGTCATCTGCAAACAGGGACAGTTTAACTTCTTCCCTGCCAATCTGGATGCCTTTTATTTCTCTGTGTTGTCTGATTGCCGTGGCTAGGACCTCCAGTACTATGTTGAATAGAAGTGGGGAGAGTAGGCATCCTTGTCCTGTTCCCAATCTTAACGGAAAAGCCTTCAGCTTCTCGCTGTTAAGTATAATGTTGGCTGTGGGTTTGGCATATATGGCCTTTATTATGTTGAGGTACTTGCCCTCTATGCCCATTTTGTTGAGAGTTTTTATCATGAATGGATGTTGAATTTTGTCAAATGCTTTTTCAGCATCTATGGAGATGATCATGTGGTTTTTGTCCTTCTTTTTGTTGATGTGGTGGATGATGTTGATGGATTTTTGAATGTTGAACCATCCTTGCATCCCTGGAATAAATCCTACTTCATCATGATGGATGATCCTTTTGATGTATTTTTGAATTCGGTTTGCTAATGTTTTGTTGAGTATTTTTGCGTCTATGTTCATGAGGGATATTGGTCTGTAGTTTTCTTTTTTTGTGGTGTCTTTGCCCGGTTTTGGTATTAGAGTGATGCTGGCCTCATAGAATGAGCTTGGAAGGATTCCCTCTTCCTCTACTCCATGGAAAAGTTTAAGGAGGGTGGGTATTAGGTCTTCACTAAATGTTTGATAAAATTCAGCAGTGAAGCCATCTGGTTCAGGCGTTTTGTTCTTAGGTAGGTTTTTGATTACCAGTTCAATTTCGTTGCTGGTAATTGGTCTGTTGAGATTTTCTATTTCTTTCTGGGTCAGCCTTGGAAGGTTGTATTTTTCTAGAAAGTTGTCCGTTTCTTCTAGGTTATCCAGTCTATTAGCATATCGTCTTTCGTAGTATTCTCTCATAGTTCTTTGTATTCCTGTGCTATCCATAGTGATTTTTCCTTTCTCATTTCTGATTCTGTTTATGTGAGTAGACTCTTTTTTTCTTAATAAGTCTGCCTAGGGGGTTATCTATTTTGTTTATTTTCTCGAAGAACCAGCTCTTGCTTTCGTTGATCCTTTCTATTGTTTTATTCTTCTCAATTTTATTTATTTCTGCTCTAATCTTTATTATGTCCCTCATTCTACAGACTTTGGGTCTCATTTGTTTTTCTTTTTCTAGTTTTGTTAATTGTGAGTTTAGACTTCTCATATGAGAATGTTCTTCTTTCCCGAGGTAGGCCTGTATTGCAATATACTTTCCTCTTAGCACAGCCTTCGCTGCATCCCACATATTTTGTGGTGTGGAATTATTGTTGTCATTTGTCTCCATATATTGCTTGATCTCTGTTTTTATTTGGTCATTGATCCATTGATTATTTAGGAGCATACTATTAAGCCTCCATGTGTTTGTGTGATTTTTCATTTTCTTTGCGTGATTCATTTCTAGTTTCATTCCTTTGTGGTCTGAGAAGCTGGTTGGTACAATTTCAATCTTTTTGAATTTACCGAGGCTCTTTTTGTGGCCTAGTGTATGATCTGTTTTTGAAAATGTTCCATGTGCACTTGAGAAGAATGTGTATTTTGCTGCTTTTGGGTGTAGAGTTCTGTAGATGTCTGTTAGGTCCATGTGTTCTAATGTGTTGTTCAGTGCCTCGGTTTCCTTACTTATTTTCTGTCTGGTTGATCTGTCCTTCAGAGTGAGTGGTGTGTCAAAGTCTCCTAGAATGAATGCATTGCATTCTATTTTCCCCTTTAATTCTGTTAGTATTTGTTTCACATATGTAGGAGCTCCTGTGTTGGGTGCATAGATATTTATAATGATTCTATCTTCTTGTTGGATTGACCCTTTTATCATTATGTAATGTCCTTCTTTGTCTCTTGTGACTTTCTTTATTTGAAGTCTATTTTGTCTGATATAAGTACTGCAACTCCTGCTTTTTTCTCCGTATTAGTTGCATGAAATGTCTTTTTTCATCCCTTCATTTTTAGTCTGTGTATGTCTTTGGGTTTGAAGTGAGTCTCTTGAAGGCAGCATATAGATGGGTCTTGTTTTTTTATCCATTCAGTGACTCTGTGTCTTTTGATTGGTTCATTATGTCCATTTACATTTAAGGTGATTATGGATAGGTATGTACTTATTGGCATTGCACGCTTCAGATTCATGGTTACCAAAGGTTCAAGGTTAACTTCCTTACTATCTAAGATTCTAACTTAACAAACTTAATATGCTATTACAAACACAATCTAAACGTTCTTTTTTTGTTTTTTTGTTTTTTTTCCTCCTCCTTTTTCTTCTTCCTCCATTCTTTCTATATTAGGTATCATATTCTGTACTGTTTGTCTATCCCTTGATTGACTTTGGGGATAGTTTAATTTCGCATTTTCTTAGTAATTAGCTGTTCTACTTTACTGTGGTTTTATTACCTCTGGTGACAGCTATTAAACCGTTGGAACACTTCCATCTATAGCAGTCCCTCCAAAGTACAGTGTAGAGATGGTTTGTGGGAGCTGAATTCTCTCAACTTTTGCTTATCTGGGAATTGTTTAATCCCTCCTTCAAATTTAAATGATAATCTTTCCAGATAAAGTAATCTTGGTTCAAGGCCCTTCTGCTTCTGCATTAAATACATCATGCCACTCCCTTCTGGCCTGTAAGGTTTCTGCTGAGAAGTCTGATGATAGCCTGATGGGTTTTCCTTTGTATGTGATCTTATTTCTCTCTCTCGCTGCTTTTAATAGTCTGTCCTTATCCTTGATCTTTGCCATTTTAATTACTATATGTCTTGATGTTGTCTTCCTTGGGTCCCTTGTGTTGGGAGATCTGCGCACCTCCATGGCCTCAGAGACTATCTCCTTCCCCAGATTGGGGAAGTTTTCAGCAATTACCTCCTCAAAGACACTTTCTATCCCTTTTTCTCTCTCTTCTTCTCCTGGTACCCCTATAATGCAAATATTGTTCCGTTTGGATTGTTCACACAGTTCTCTCAATATTCTTTCATTCTTAGAGATCCTTTTTTCTCTCTGTGCCTCAGCTTCTTTGTATTCCTCTTCTCTAAATTCTATTTCATTTATCGTCTCCTCCACCATATCCAATGTGCTTTTAATACAGTCCATTGTGCTCTTCAATGATTGGATCTCTGCCCATAATTAATTCCTGAGTTCTTGAATATCTTTCCGTACCTCCATGAGCATGTTAATGATTTTTATTTTGAACTCCCTTTCAGGGAGAGTCATAAGGTCCATATCATTTAAATCTTTCTCAGGAGTTGTGTTCATAATTTTACTCTGGACCAGGTTCCTTTGGTGTTTCATATTTGTGTATGGTGCCCTCTAGTGCCCAGAAGGAATGTTGGGGGTAGCAGGGCAGTGGTATTGGTGCCTGGGGGGGAGGAAAGAGCTGTTTCCTGCTTCCTGGCTGCTATGCCTGTCTCCACTGCCTGAACCAGTGGGCTGAGCACACAGGTATAAGCCTCTGTGCTTTGCGTTTTTAGTTGCTGTAGACAGATCTTCCCTCTGGCTGGCCTAACGCTAGGGTAGGGTTTCCCGGTTTGCAAGCCAGGTGGGGCTGGCCAGCAGAAAGGCGCAGTAGACTGCCTGTCATGGAAGGTGTTCTTGGAGCTGTGTAGGCAGCCAGGGAGCTGGAGCACCTGAAGATCGTGAAAGCTCCCAATTTGCTGGGCAGAGTGCACCCGGACAATTTTGTCTACCTGTCCTTTCTCCTGAGCAGTAAGCTCTGTGCAGTCCTTGCCCCTTTAGCAGCCCTCTTGCTAAGGGCTTCTTTGTTAGGAAGTCTCTCAGACTGGCCGCCTTTCTTTTGTCCCAGAGCAGCTGGATATGGATCCCTGCTTTCTACAAGCAGCTGGAATCTTAGTCTCTCCAGGAATTCTGCCTGTCTTAGCTTCCCAATCCCCTAGTTATGAGAGTATCATGCAAACACCATGAAATGTAGGTTTGTGCTCCCAGAGCAGACCTCCAGAGTTAGGTATTCAGCAGTCCCAGATCTCCACTCCCTCCCTGCTCAGTTCCTCTTCCTCCTGTTGGTGAGCTGGGGTGGGGGAAGGGCTTGGATCCCGCAGGACCACAGCTTTAGTACGTTACCGTTCCATGAGGTCTGCTCTTGTCTCCAGGTGTATGCAGTTTGTTGCAGTCCTCTTTCCTGTTGCTCTTTCCAGAGTAGTTGTATTAGTTATATTTTCATATTATATGCGGTTTTAGGAGGAAGCCTCTGTCTCACCTCTCACACCACCATCTTTAATCCTCTCCTCCTCTGCCCATTTTTTAATTGGCTTATTTGCTTTTTGTTTGTTGAGGTGCGTGAGCTCTTTCCCTAAATTTGGATGTCAACCCCTTATCGGATATGTCATTTATGAATGTATTCTCCCATACTGCAGGATGTCTTTTTGTTGTACTGATGGTGTCCTTTGCTGTACAGAAGCTTTTACTTATTCATTTTTGCTTTTGCTTCCCATGCCCAGGGAGGTATGGTCATGAAGAAGTTGCTCATGTTTATGTCCAAGAGATTTTTGCCTATGTTTTTTCATTTTATTTTATTATTTTTTATTTTGCTATTATTAATATACAATTACATGAGCAACATTATGGTTACTTGACTCCCCCTATTATCAAGTCCCCCCAAAATGTTTTAAAATTACAATTTTATTCATAAAGCAAATGAATAAAGTACCATTATTACATTTCAACAGGCTATTTAAAAAAAAAAGATAACTGACAAACTGGGTGAAAAAAATTTTCAACCTTTATCACAAAAGGCTAAAAGTCCTAATATATAAAGAGTTCTTAGAAATCAAGACCAGTGGAAAATAAATAGGCAAAAGATACAGAGAGTGCACAGAAGAAGATTGAAAGTGGCCCTTAAGCTTTGGAAAAGATGCTTACCCCCATAGTAAGAGAAATGCCCATTTAAAACTATACCGAAATAGCATTCACACCTAGGAAGGCTGACAAAGACCCAGAGGTTCAGCAGCAACCTCTGTTGATGTGGCTGTGAGGAAATGGGTACTTTCATCTGTTGCTGATAAGGGAGGGGGGTGGTATCTAGCAAAGTATTCCACCCATTTCTCTTTCATACACCATCAGTTTCCTAAGAACCCATCTTAAGACGTAGTCAGCATACGACCCCACATGCGCAGGTCATTTAGCATGGCATTGTTTGCTGAGGCAAAAGATTGCAAATAGCTTATTGTCTACCAATAAGCGTCCAACACTTTCCTGTCCTGGGAGACACGCTGAATGGACAACAGGCAAGCACATGCAGTGGATACAGGTGCACACAGCGATGCGGAGGGCCTCTTGATGCTGACATGAGTTCAGGATGTATCGTAAAGTTTTTTAAAAAATGACTGGTATCTATCGACTGGTAGTTTTTGTGTGGATCGCTCACACACACACACACACACACACACACACACACACACACATCTGCTTTATATTTGCAAAAATAAACACCAGAAGGACAACCCCAAAACTAATGAAAAGGTTACCTATGGAGAAAACGAGGACACAGTCTGGGATCAGGAGTGGCCAGGCTTTCTCTGGAGATACCATTCTATGTGGCGTTGACATTAGAGTCGTTAATTTACAAATTCAGTAGTTAAATTTTAAAAAGCAATCCCTAAATATTGAAAACCAAACTGAAAACAAATGTACCCAACTACACAGAGAAAACAATTATCCCAAGCCACTAGGTGTTTGTACTACACACAGTGAGATACATTGTAAGGGAAGGCAGAGCTGCAAAGAAAGCAGAAACCTCCTTCCTGGTTTTATTCTTAGCAGTTGATACTGTATATTCATTCCTTGGAAAGGATTTTGCATCTAATGGTGTAATGCATATGAGTATGTTAATGGTTGTAGGAACCACACTTTTTAGGGAAAGAGGAAAGAGAAGCAAATGACTAATGTTAAGTATGAACTGGAAATAGGATGAACTTGTGATTTTTTTTTTTCCTTTCAAAAGTATATGTTTCCCAGCTCTGTCCCCTGGAGAGGCCTGGGAACGACAGCCCATTGGCAATGCATACCCGGGCACCCAGATTGGACACCACTGAGAAAGGGCTCCTTGGAGAGATGACTGATTCCAGGACGGGATGGGACGTACGAAAGGCAGGGGTGGGAAGCTGTATCAGGAGGCAGGAGGATGTGGGCCTGCGAAGGAGGCCTGGGCATCAGATGGCCTCATGGGATTAATTTTCACCATCTCTGGAGGTGCTGGGTGAGGACACGCCTGTCCAATCTGGGGAACCCTTCAAAACACATCCTGGGCAACCATGACAAGGTGTTTTGGCATAGGAAGAGCAAGGGTGGCCAGGCCTCCATAATGGTTCGATCTGGGTATGTGGAAGCTCGCCGGGCTGTTCTACTTTGGTGTGTGTTTGAAATTCAGCGATCACCAAAATGCCAACGTTTCCTTGCTGGCTTTTCCGCTCCAGGAGCGTGAGGCACACACGTGCCAACACACTTCTCTTTTCCTGGTGAGGATGGGGACGTGCGTGCCTTCAGTCTATCCCGTGCTTCTGAACAGGAGGCTTTGCATAGTTCCATAGTCCGACTTTGGATTCACTTCCAGCTCTGTTATTTAAGACCCTGCGTTCCAGCAACTTCTGTTTTCTACATACCTTTTCTTTAAGGCAGCGATAGCACTTTGGCAAATGTAAAGTGAGCACCACTTTGCCATGGGGGTCACTGGAAAAACAAAAACCAGTGCCAGTGGCCTGGTTTTTGGGATGTTCCAACAAGATGTCACCTCTCAGGGGAACTGGCTGAAGGCGTACAAGGGGACCTCTCCAGTGTCTTGGCAACTTCCTGTGAGGCTATAATTAATAAAAAGTGTTTAAGAACCCCTAATTATTCTAAAGTGTTCTTCTGTGAACAGGGTGTTTCCCTATAGGTGAGGCTTTGGGAGAAACAGGACCCAGATGAATGGCCCCCTGCCCGTGGGCACTTCGGGGACAGGGTTCCTGGATGTTCCAACACAGCCCAACCGGATGTTTGTCATTTTCTCACTTCTGACGGCCACACAAGTACAAGAGGAGAACGTGTGTCCTGTTCCCCTCAGGGTAAAACCGCCATGCAAGCAAGACCCCAAACAACAGAGGGAACCTCAGGAAAGCAGAGCCCAGCACACCCTGTCAGTGTGGTTAGAACTGGGGCCTCGCAGCCTGACTGCTGGGACTCAAGTCTTGCCTCCACTACCTAAACGGTGTGGCCCTGGGCAAGCTGCCTGATCCCGACGGCAGGATCTTGACAGCGCTAGAAACGTTCTTCTGGAATGTTTCCAGAGGGTCAGAGTTCATCGGTGGTCTGCTGAGAACAGCGCTGGGCTCGGTAAAAAGCTCAGGATGCATTCACACCGCCATTGCCATGGGGATGTGCAGGCCCTGTATTGCCAAGTCAGGCGATATTCAAGAGAAGCTGCGAGGGGTGATGTGGCATCTCCTTATTTTTTAAGATTGGCCACTAATTAAAAAAAAAAGTGTCAGTGCTGTGGGGTCCAAGCCACACATATCCGGGGGCCAAATGGGGCCCTCGGGCCAGGAGTCTGTAGCCTCTGTTCTGAAACTCTGGCATTTGCAGAGTCCACCCAGCTGGCACGTGAGACTGGGCGTTGGCACGGAGCCCAGGAGGGCAGAGAAATCCACTAGCCAGGGCTTTGCCCACAGAGCTCCCTGCCCAGGACCAATGGAGCGGCTTCGTGGAGGTTCCAGCAAAAGTCAAGGCCTCGCCTGTCCGGGGCATAGCTGCCCCATCCTGGCTACCTTTGATTCCCACCTGGACTTCTTGGGAGGCCTTTCAACTGGAGTCCAGCAAGTCTTGGGAAAGCCTGCAGGTCAGCAGTTCCCTTTCCCTGCTCAGCCAGTTCCAAATGCTGCGCCTCTTCGCCGCACAGGAGCCCAACCAGGCGTTTTCCTGAAGTGGGCACTGCTGGTGTGCACAGGTCACCGGAAGATATTCCCTTGACCTTGGGCTGGTGCCCCCTTCACACTCAGGTCTCCGATGGCCCTGCTCCAGGGAGGCCCCTTGAACCACCCAAAGGGAAAGCCCACTGGCGTCCCGGCGGGATGGCGTTCTGTCTCCGTTCTTCAAGGCATGCACCGCTCCCAGAAATTGCTCTGTTTCGTGTGGCATGGCATGTGTTGCCCTGTGCCTGTCTGTTGGCATTCTAAGAGCAGGGACCGAGTCTGTCCCATGAATGCCTGAGCACAGAGCTTGTCCTCAAGAACTACCCAGATGGTTGAAGAAATAGATGGCTGAATAACTCTATTCCACCTTTATGGCCCAGAGATGATGCTAAACCACCTGCTATTCTGGTTCATCTGCCAGGTACCAAGAATGGCACAGGAAATATTAAAATGCCTTTGTCCTTGCACTCCATCTAGGTTCTAGACACTTCCAGCAACCTTCTGACTGCCCCTTGATAATACCAAACTCCACTTCCCTCTGTCAGCTCCTCTGCCCTGAGCCTCACCCCTCCTGATCTCAATCCAAGGTAGGAAGAAGAGAAGCTCCACGCATCACCGCCCCCTTGTGAGTCACTTTTGGGTCACTCAAAATGCACTCACAAACTCCTTGGCCTGCTTCAGCTCCCGGGGGAAGTCGTCGATGAGGAAGCCCCGGCTCTCGGGGCAAGACAGTGTGTTGTCACTGATCACATCCAGG
Source organism: Smutsia gigantea (assembly GCA_032199065.1). Classification (NCBI taxonomy): domain Eukaryota; kingdom Metazoa; phylum Chordata; class Mammalia; order Pholidota; family Manidae; genus Smutsia; species Smutsia gigantea. The sequence goes on along the minus strand of JAVSCE010019311.1, from coordinate 353,251 downwards.
ATGATACCCTGGGGAGGAAAGGGGTGGGTGGATCTGATGCCCTGGGGACCCCCTCACTTGTGTGGTCCCCTTGGCAAGTTCTCTTCCTCAGTCTGGACCTCAGGGTGAAATTGGGGGAACACCTTGCCTGCCCAGTGCCCGGGGTTCTGAGGCAGCTCTGGTGTCCTGGGGCCTTTGGAGGCACTTCTGGCAAGTAGGTCCAGTGACCGTCCACTGGGCAGGCTTCTGCTGTGTGTTAGGCTTGCTGGGTCCCATTTACTCATCACTGCTACCTTACAGGTAGGCACTCGGGTGACCTGCATTTTATGGTGAGGGAAGGGGTGCAGAAGGAGCCAATGATAAATGTGCCCAGGGTCACAAAGGGAACGAACACTAGCTAATTTTACTGCATGTTTCTTAAGTGCCGGGCATTCTGCCAAGCGCTTTATAGGAATGATCTCAACCAGCCCTCACTATAGCCTCTTGCCTGTTGGTCCAGCTGCATTCCCATTTTACAGATGAGGACACAAAGGCTCGGCACAGCAAAGCATGGCCAGGCTGGGAACTGTGACCTTCAGAACTCTTTGGCTCCTTCAGGGCCTCTCCAGGAGGTTCTTCCCAATATACACCCTCCGGCTTCTCCCCTGCGCCCGTGGACTCTCACTGTGGGCACCAGGAGCCCCTGCAGCATGATATCAGGGATCTTTTGGCCCCGCCAGCTGCTACATTGGGCTTCGTGCCATAGCAGCTGGCCCAGCCCCACGTGGCAGAGGCCATACTTGGTTGTCATGTTCTTGCACTGTGTCCCTTTGCCACAACCTGGGCCGCCCATCACAAAGATGATCAAGGGGGACTTGAGGATGCCTGCAGTGCCCAGGGAAGAGGAGGGAGAGGGGTTGGTGACTGTAGGGGTCAGCAGGCACCCAAGTGACTGTGTCCACAGTGTAGTGGGTGTCCTTGGGGGACACTGGACACAGGTCAGCTGGCATACCCACTTTGGCCCTGAGGTGGCATGGGGGGGGTGTGTCTTGCTTGGTGGTATACCCAGGCATGACATGGGCTAGTGCTGCTGTGGGTAGCTGATGCGGATGTGAACTCCGGCAGGCCAGGCCCTGTGCACATAGCCTCTCCTTGAAGCATCACAATGACATTGTCATCCCTTTGTACAGTTGAGGAAACTGAGGCCCAGAGAGGACAGGGACTTGCCTATCCCCCCAGACTCAACCCAAACCTCCCTCCCCTTCCTTCACTCTGTCCAGCCCCACTGGCCTCCTTTCTGTCCTTTGAACTTGCCAAACTCATTCCTCCCCTGCTGTTCCCTCCACCTGGGAAGTCCCTGTCCCAGTGCCTTCCAGTCACCCACACCCATCAGGCCTTCACCAAGCTCTGTCTAAAGAGCCTCCCACCCCATCATTCCTTGTCTCAGAGCTCCATTTAAACCATGATCCATAATGATTTTGCCTGGCTGCTTTTTTTATTTGTCAGCCCAGCCAGACTGCACTCCATGAGGACAAGGACTATTTCTGTCCCACCCGTCCCTGTATTTCTAGTAGTTGACACAGTTCCTGATATATAGTAGTCGGTGATGAATAAATGAATGTCCACGACCTCCAGACATGCCCATGGGGTGCTGTGTTTTTGGTGCAGTTTTGGTGTCTTGCTTCCTTCCTTCCCGACTTTGCTTAGCCAACTCCCATGCAGCACTCATGCCCAGCGTAAATCTCTTCCCTGGGCCCTCGGAGCCGGCTGCCCCTTCCCTGTGGCAGCCGTTTCCTCCTGGGCTGTAGATACCATTTTCTGAGGCTGTCTCCCCTACGACACTGTCATGTCCGAGAGGACAGGGAGCTGTTTGTCACAGGCCTCTGTGGACAGCCCAGAACCCAGCACAGCAGGCGCTTAGGCGGATCCATGAGTGGCTGACCTCTGAGCATGCGCAATTTTATTACTAGCATGGGTTGGGGGGCGTGTGCACACCTGTACTTGGCGGGGGATACCCGCGCCTCCCTCCTGCCCTCCTCAGCCTCCTTCCTTTCCTCCTAGTAAGCCAGCCACCTCGCCATGTTACCCTTCTCCTGCGGCCCCAGGGGCCTGTCCATCTGGGGCAGCTTGGACTTGCACCGAACCACTCCGCCAGCGGCCGGGGGGGTGTTCGCACTCCATTCCCCACTCAGGCCCTGACCCCTCCTGGCTCAGCTCAACGTCTTAAGCGCCGCTGGCCGGATCACTTGGCGAGATGATGGGGTCCCCTGTCCAAGGCAGGGGGAGGAAATGAAGCCAAAAGTCTCAGGGGGAAGCGCAGCGGCTCGGCGCTACCCAGGCCTCGGTTGCTATGGTGAGGAGGCCGGCTACGATTCACTTCCGTAGTGGGGTGCCGCCTGCGCCCTCAGACTGAGCCAGCTTTTCCCTCCCCTCCCAGGATGCCCTGCGTTCTTTGTGGGACGTAACGGGAAAGGCGTTCCACACGTCATAATTAAATTAGCATCGCTGTATGTAGAGGTCAGGGAGAGCGCGAGCGGCACGTTTCCTTCAGTTCAGATTCAGCCGGGGCTTGCTCCTCTGAAGAGTGAGGTTGGGGGACACGTGAAGCGTGTGGAGGGGCACAACACCGACGGGGAGTTTGCCGTCGTGACGAGTTCCGCCGCAGAAGCCCACTTCCGGGTTAGGTTGCGGCGCAGGCGCAAATGTGATAGCGGCGCTTCCGGGTAGCTTCTCCCAGGATCGGTGACTCCGCCGCGGCTTTGGGTCCTCGACTGAGACTGGAGAGTCGACATCGCGAGGGCGGCTTCCCGGGACAGAAAGACGCGGACCCCAGAGGAGGCGAAAAGGACCCATATCCGACCGGGCCCAACCACCGACCATCACCCATGGCGGCCCTCGTGAGTATGAGGCGGGGTTCAGGGGTCCTCGGGCGACCTCCGCAGCCCCACACTTACCATCCCGCCTACTCTCCCCGCAGGGCCCCGGCAGCCAGAATGTCACTGAATATGTCGTGCGAGTTCCCAAGTAAGTCCCTGATCCTGCCTCCCACTTCCCCCTAAAGGGGTAAAAAAAACTTAAAGAGGTTCCAGGCGTGGAAGCGGTTCTCCCTCCAGACTGGCAGCGGCCTGATGGCGGAGCCGAGGTTGACCTGAGGCCTTTGTGCGGGCGTCACTGTTTTTAAAAGAGAATGAATGAATAATGAGTACAGTAACACGCAGTACGGGGCAGCCCTCTGCCAGGAAAGCCCGTTCCCCAGCTGTAACTCTGCTCGGTGCATTCTAGACAGCCCTGCAACACCGAGTCCCAGGAAACATACCCTGCCTGCCCTTCCCCGTCTCCAGGGCAGAGTTCCCATTCTCCCCACATCTTGGGTTCCCCCAAATCTCTCTCTCTCCTTCTGCTCTTCTTCTGCATGGAGTTGGGAGAGAATGGATCCGGCTTCACTGTTGGACCGGGAACTTCTGGGGTCTTCTGTGGGTCCCCAGCGTTGGCTCACAGAAAGGGCTGAGCCCTGGAGGGTTTGTTGAATGAATGATTGACTGAGTACTGCCTTTTTTTGCCCACTCCAGAAACACAACCAAAAAATACAATATCATGGCCTTCAATGCAGCTGATAAAGTCAACTTTGCTACTTGGAATCAGGTGAGTCCCGGTTCTGAAGGGGTGAGAGAATCTGATCCTGGACTTGGTGTTGGTAATGGTTCCTTATTGGCTTGGTTTCCTCAGTCCTCCCTGAGTGGACATAAAATGATGACTAAGGCCTAGGCTGAGCTGCTGGGTATCCCTGTAAGACTTGGCAGGCCCCATAGAAACCTGCCCCTAAAGGAGAACATTTGGAAGTTGTGCCCACTGATGGGCATTTTTGGTCTAGATTTATCTGGGGAAAGAAGTGGGTCACATCCCATCGATGGTCTCAAAACCCCCAGCTGGTCACAGGCTCTAGAAAGAGCTTGGGGAGCTGTCTGTTTGGGCTGCTTTAACAATACCAGAGACTGGGTAGCTTCTAAACTACAGTCCAAGACTAAGATGCCAGCAGATTCGGTGTCTGGTGAGGGTCCACCTCCTGGTTCACAGATGGCCATTTTTCCGTGTGTCTTCACATGCAGGAAGAGTCGAGGGGGCTCTCTGGGATCTCTGTTATAAGGGCACTGATTCCATTCACTAGGGCCCCACCCTCAGGACCTAATCTCCCAGAGGCCCACGTCCGGTTAACATCTCACTGGGGGGTAGGTTTCAACATACGCATTTTGCCGGGGTAAGGGAGCACCAACATTCACTGTATAGCAGGAGCCATTTAAGGGTTTAAGCTGAAGTCGTAAGGTGATCTGGCTGCTGTGGGGAGACAGAGTGGGGTCAAGGGAAGAGGGAGAGCAGGGTAGAGGCATCGGCACTGGTCCCAGTGGGTGATGTGGAGCTTGGAGCAAACAGGGGTTATGAGAAGTGGTTGGGTGCTAGTGTGTTTGGAAGTGGAACCAGCAGGGTTTGGTGACTGGATATTGAGGGGTGAGAGGGCCAGAGCAAACTTCCAGACAATGCCATTTATGGAAAAGCCTGGAGAAGGTGCACTTTGGTTAGGGTATTTGAGAATTCAGTTCTGGACATCTTACTCAAGCCGCTTATTAGACATCGAGGAGATAGTAAGCAAGCAGTTGGATACATGAGTTAGGAGACTGGGATGGAGGGTCTGGGCATCTGAGGTGGCGCTGGAAGGCACAGAGGCTGCTCCCGCTTAGCAGGCTGGAAGTCTAAAGTTGGCAGCCTCAGAGCCTCCTGTAGCCTGGCAACTCTTACCTCTCTTCTCGTTTGTGAGCACAGGTCTTTTGACTATCTATTTTAAAATATCACTCTCATGTAGTTGAGCCGATAAGACTATTTGAGCGAGGTGATAGCAGCCTGCGTGGATGCGGGGCAGGTGGATGCTTGCTCAGGACACCCTCTGCTAAGGGAGTCCAACTGCCGTTCATTGGAGAGCTGCTTGAGTGACTGCCTCTCAGGATTTCCAGCTGTACACCTGTTCATGCACAAATACACTCACGCTGACCCTGGCCTCGGCAAAATTACCCTAAGAGGGTACAGTGTTTCCAGGTCCCTGATCACCCAGTGGGGGAACAACCCCATTGTTGAGCATGCAGAAGAGACGTAACCCGCCCATCACGGGTAGCCTGCCCCTGCGTGGGGCCAAGAGGAAGAAACCCATAAATATATTGGCAACATACCACCCCTAATCCCTCATCAACCGGGACAGCCCCCAACCATCCCTGAAAACCCAGAGGAGTATGTCCCCCAGTCCCTCATCCCCGTGGAGGGGCCATACCCCTCTCACCAGTTGCCTTGAGGAGTGGAGCACCTGAGTAGTTGTCACTTTGTGACACATGTGACCTCCCAGCCACCAGTAACTCACGGGTTACACATACCCTTTTTCCTCATCATCGTGGAGGGACATGCCTCCATCACTAATCACCCCTTGCTTTTATCACATCTTGTCACACCGCTGAAAACCTAATCACAGGGAGATACAGCCCTTAAAATCCTAATTTCTGGAGGGGCACATCCCCTAAAAAACTAATTACTTTACCTGGAAAACACCTCCTGGAGTTGACACCCCTTTATTACTAATCACCCAGGGAGGTGGTAGTACAGCTCTCTAACAGCCACAAGGGACGGCCCCTCCCCCAACCGTCAGCTCATCACCCAGGGGCATTAGTTAGGCAGAAACCTCTTCTAGTCTCATTCTTTCAGCAACTGCCCTGAGGCCTTCTCCCGGACTGATGGGGAACAAGCCAGGCAGGGGCCCTACACTCTTGAGGGCAGACCGCTTCAGGGAATCAGACCTGTTTACTCCCCTGTTCTAATGAGGCATGTCCTGGGGTAGCTCCTGAAAAGGAGGTGTCGGAAGCACATTGTGAGTCTTCATATCCCTCCAAGTGACCTTATTCTAGCCCCAGGAGGGATAGTTTGGCTGGGTATCAAATCCTGGCTTGGTAACCATGTTCTCTCCAGTGGTGAAGGTTTGGCTTTGTGGTCTTCGAGCTTCTGGTGTTGCAGTTGAGGATCTCTGCCTCTTGTTCTGGATCCTTTATGTCAGGGTCAGCAAGCCTTTTCTTTTAAAAGGGCCAGCTAATAATTATGTTGGCCTTTGTTGACCAGATAGTGTCTGTTGCAACTTCTGAACTCTGCCCTTGTTGAGTGTAAGCAGCTGTAGGCAATATATAAGTGGTGGGCATAGGTGTATGCCAATAAAACTTTATTTAAAAAAACAGAGGGCCAGCCCACAGGCCACAGTTTCTGACCCCCCTCTTCCTGGAAGCCTGTAGGATCTTTTGGTTCCCAGTGGTCTGAAATCTTGACGGTGGGAAATAATGTAAGTCATCGTGCATTTTTAAGTTAATGTGTCTTGGCGGTTGTTGTGCATGGTTGCCTCCTGTTTTGGGCCGCATCGTGTTCTACTGTGTGGAGGAGTCCCAGGTATGTAGCTGGCGGCCTGGTCATGTGCACTCAGGCTCTCTGCAGGCAGCACCCTGCAGTGTGTCATTTCATCCTCTAGTGTCGAGGAAGAATGCCCCATGTAAGCAGTGTGTGCGCTTGAAGATTTAATATCTGCTGCTCGGTTGCCTGGAAACTGAAATTTGGAGACCTCAGCCTTTAATAGCACCTGAACTCACGGGGCAGCTGAGTCAGATGCAGAGAGAGAAAAGAAAACAGGGCCAGGTCCAAGCAGGGAGTTTTCATGGTTTCTGCTTTGGCTTTGTCACCACAATGATCTTTTTTTTTTTCTTTTCAAATTTTCATTTGGCGATAATTTCAAACTTCCAGAAAGCTGCAAAAATAGACATAGCATAAGGCTTATCCATATTCGTTCGCCCAGACTCACTGAGTGCCAACATTCTGCCTATTTGTGCTGGGCAGGAAATTGGCTTCGAGTGCGGCTCAGCTTGATGGGAGTAAAGGGTGTTCTTGGCAGAGGGCACAGCCAGGCAAAAGCAGGCCCCCTGATGAGGGGTTTGCTTCCTGTGCTCCTGGCCCCGTCCCCCCAGGCTCGGCTGGAGCGGGACCTGAGCAACAAGAAGATTTACCAGGAGGAGGAGATGCCTGAGTCGGGTGCTGGCAGCGAGTTCAACCGCAAGCTTCGGGAGGAGGCTCGGAGGAAGAAGTATGGCATCATCCTCAAGGAATTCAGGCCGGAGGACCAGCCGTGGCTGCTCCGCGTCAATGGCAAATCAGGCAGGAGGTAAGCGGTGGCGGTGGCTGTGCCCCCAGCGTCCTCCCCTGCTAGGTGCCCGCCCTGAACTGTGGTGTCCCATCTGTACAGGCGAGCAGCGCATCCTCCCTCGTGGGGTTTTAGTGTTGAGGACGAACTGGGCAGGTGTTTGTGCAGGAGGTCTAAGCACCAGGATGCAGGGAGCTGGGTGCTGGCCCTGGTCATGCACGGCAAAGGGCCTCCCAGAGCCTGGGGGTCATGACAATTGGGAGGACACAGGTTGGGTGAATGAAGGGCACTCCCGGTAGAATAGTGCACACAGAGGCACAGAATGGCCCGCTGAGCTGTAGGGACAGTCCCAGTGTGTGACAGTGACAGGCCAGGTGGATAGCAAAGGGCAGTAGATGCCAGGATGCAGCTGTACTGGTTTGCTGGGGGCTCTGGGGCCTAGGGAGGTTTGAAGGCTGTAGGCCCTGGAAGGGTCACACCATAAGGTTGCCCGAGCTTTTGGGGAAGAAAAGGGTGAGGGTGGTTCTGGCATGAGGCGAGGCCCAGGGAGAGGGGTCTTCCTGCAGGGCCTGCCCTTCCCAGCTCCTCTCACAGGTCCTTCCAGGTGGGGAGCACTGAACACACTGTGGGAGGTGGGGCGTGCTGGCATCGGTTTCCAGATGTGGAAATCGGGACTCAGACACTTGCGGGGCCAGCCAAGGCCTCCCAGCCTTGGAGTTTGCTTGGAAATCCACGTGGCTCCTGGAGAGAAGGCAGGCGAAGGGTGCAGATGGGTGGGGGCTGGTCCCGAGGCCCGGCTATGACCATGGCTCCCTGCAGGTTCAAGGGCATAAAGAAGGGCGGTGTGACAGAGAATACATCCTACTACATCTTCACCCAGTGCCCTGACGGGGCCTTCGAGGCCTTCCCGGTGCACAACTGGTACAACTTCACGCCGCTGGCCCGGCACCGTACGCTCACCGCCGAGGAGGCCGAGGAAGAGTGGGAGAGGTGAGTGGGCCTGGGGGTCCAGGAGGGAGGCAGGGCACAGGCACTGGCATCTCCCAGCTTCCCCGTTAGGGGGCCAGAATGGTTAGAAATGGATGCCTCACCACAGCTCTGTGTCCAGCTGGGTGCCAGGGAGCTCAGCAGTGAGCAAGTGGCTCAGACTTCCCAGGCCCTTGGGGACTCCCAGTCTATTGGGGAGACACACGAAACCATCAGGACGCACTGGTTGCCGAGTACTGGGAGGTGGTGGCTGAGCTGAGCCCTGGAGCCAGAATTGGCAGGGCAGGGTGGGCTATCCCGGCTGCTTGGCTTCCCCCCTGGCAGTAGGTCTGTGGCTGGATCAACTGGAGGTAAAATACACATAGTGCAGAATGCCCCATCTTAACCTTTCCTAAGTGCACACCTTGGGGGCATGAAGCACATTCGCACTGTCGTGCGGCCGTCCCCACCCTCCATCTCTAGAACCTTCTATCTTCTCACACTGAAGCTCTGTCCCCGTGAAACACTAACCCCCACCTCCTCCCCGAGTCCCTGGCCTTACCATCACTTTGTCTCTGTGGCTGTGGCTCCTCCGGGGACCTCCTGAGAGTGGGATCAGAGGGGATCTGCCCTTCTGTGTCGGGCTTATGTCCCTGAGCCCTGTGTCCCCGGGTCCCTCCGCATGGCAGCAAGAGTCAGCGCTTCATTTTTTTTTTAATTAAATTTTTAATTGGGGAACAACACAAAAAATCGGCCACCTCAGCCATTTGCAAGCGTCCATCCAGTAGAGATGAGTTGGTTCATGTGGGCACTGGCCCTTTGCTCCTTTCTCCGTGCCCAGGGAGTTCGGCTCGTGCCCTTTACCATGTACAGTCCCAACTCTCATTAAATGCAGTCGGACTTTTACAAACTTGCATCACCACGGTCTGCGGAAAGTGTCCCTGCCATGAGAAAGGAGGTGCCCCTAAATGATGGGGACAGCCGCGGGGCGTGACCGCTTGTGGTAGATGCTGTTGCCTGAGCCGAGAGGTGGTGGACCACCAGCGCCACCGCGCCACGCGTCCCTCACTCCCCGGCCCCGCTGCAGGAGGAACAAGGTCCTGAACCACTTCAGCATCATGCAGCAGCGGCGGCTCAAGGACCAGGACCAGGAGGAGGAGGAGGAGGACAAGGAGAGGCGCAGCTGCAGGAAGGCCAGGGAGCTGCGCATCCATGACCTGGAGGACGACCTGGACATGTCGTCCGACGCCAGCGACGCCAGCGGCGAGGAGGGTGAGGCCAGCGTGGCGCCTCCTTTGTGCCTGGCTCATCTTTAGTCCGGGTGGCTGAGTGACAGGAATGCCAGGGAGGGAAGAGCTGAGCCTCATGTGGTTCCCCTGGAGACGAGCCCAGGGTGCAGCAGGTGGGCCACGGGGCAGCACTGGGGCGGCAGGAGCAGAGGGCACGGCGGGAAGGCTGGCCATGGCCATACGGGGCTCTCCGTGGGACAGCGCAGCAGGCCAGTCTGAACGATTGCCGGGGCTCTGGGCTACGGGGCTCGGGCTAGTTGTCGATACCTGTCCTGGGGTACCTGCGGTGGTTTAGGGCAGAGGATGCAGGCCCCGAGCGCGAGAGGGACAGACTTGGGATTGGCTGGTTCCATGTGGGGGCTGCTCCTGGGCATGTCTCCCACCGGCAAGACCCCCAAACAAAGCACAGGAGCTGACGAGCACCCAGCTGAGCCCTGTTCTTCTTCAGGTAGCCGAGCCCCCAAAACCAAGAAGGCGGCGCCCGCCAAGGCCGGCGGGAAGAAGAAGAAGAAGAAGAAGGGGTCGGATGATGAGGCCTTTGAGGACAGTGACGACGGGGACTTTGAGGGCCAGGAGGTGGACTACATGTCCGATGGCTCCAGGTGAGACCAGCCAGAGGCCGTGCGACCCTGGGCCCAGTGGGGGTGCACGCCCACTCTCCACTGCCCTCTGTCTTCCAGCAGCTCCCAGGATGAGCTGGAGGGCAAGCCCAAGGTCAAGCAGCAGGAGGAGGGCCCCAAGGGCGTGGACGAGCAGAGCGAGAGCAGTGAGGAGAGCGAGGAGGAGAAGCCGCCCGAAGAGGACAAGGAGGAGGAGGAGGAGACGAAGGCGGCCGCGCCGCAGGAGAGGAAGCGCAGGAAGGGTGGGCCTTGGGGACCCTGACGGTGGGAGAGAGCCAGGGTGGGTGGGGCCCGGGGCCTCATGCCCTCCTGCCCCTGCAGACAGCAGCGATGAGTCAGACAGCTCAGAGGAGAGCGACATCGACAGCGAAGCCTCCTCGGCCCTCTTCATGGCGGTAAGGCCCAGGCGGGTGGTAAGGCCCAGCAGGCAGGCGTGGCACTTGCCTCCACACTCACGTCCTCAACCGGGTCTCTGCAGAAGAAGAAGACGCCCCCAAAGAGGGAGCGGAAGGTGTCTGGCGGCAGCTCGAGGGGCAACAGCCGGCCTGGCACACCCAGTGCAGACAGCAGCACCACGTGGTCTACCCTGCGGGCAGCCGCCACCAAGCTGGAACAGGGTGCGTGCCCCTTACCGTGACCCTTGACGTCTGCCCGTGCCCTCCCCACTGGGCCACAGCCGGGGCAGACCTGTCTGACCCTGAGGCCCTTGTATCCATAATCCTGGCACCACCCACCCTGGGCACCCCTCCCCTTCCCACAACCCAGCCCCGGCCTGCCCCCCAGGGAAACGGACCAGTGAGACACCGGCAGCCAAACGCTTGCGGCTGGATGCCGGGCTCCAGAGAGCCTGTCGGGGAAGTCGACGCTGCAGCCCCCATCTGGGAAGTTGACCCCTAGGGGCAGGTGAGTTGGCAAGGGTCCAGGGGCAGGGCCAGGGGCAGGGAGGGCCTCCTGCTGACGTCACCTCCCTGCTGGCTGCCCAGTGATGTGCAGGTGACTGAGGATTCTGTGCGCTGCTACCTGACGCGGAAACCCATGACCACCAAGGACCTGCTGAAGAAGTTCCAGACCAAGAAGACAGGGCTGAACAGTGAGCAGACTAGACCTGGAGCCACGTCCCAGCTGTTTCTTATAGTTCTGGTGCCTTTAGACAAGTACTGCAAGTGGTCTTAGCAAACACAGCATTAAGAACCAGCACACCAGACTGACTGAAGCAGCCGCTGTGGTGGGGTTTCAGTCATTTCCAGTCTGGCTGATAGGAAGAGGCAGTGAATACCCCTCCTGTCTTTGCCACTGGTGTGGGCCGGGCTCCTGAAGCGGGTCTCCTGGGCCCAAGGGATGTGATAGGAGCTGCAGCGGCACATGCCAGCTGTTCCACGTCTGCTCCTGCCCACAGCACAGGGGCATGCCTGTCACACACCCAGCTGTGTGGAGCAGATGCTGAGTTTTGTCCATCTTGGGTGCATAGTCTCACCTGAGTTTTAACTCAGTGTTGTCTGCGTTGAGATCGAGTGCCTCTTCTAAAGCATTTCCTCAGCCTCAGAAGCTCACGCAAGCCCCAGGGCCTGCTGTGCCACACACACTGCACCGTGCCTCTGTTCTCAGAACCCCGTGTGGGAGGGACCCTCTCGGGTGAGGACAGACCTCACTTTCTTGGGTCACAGGATGGGCATGGAAGTTGCTGCTCTATTTCCCTCCTGCCCTGATTATAGACTGGAGTCCTTGCAAGGTGAGTTTCTTGCCCTGTGTCCCAGCTCTTGGTTGTCCCCCAGCCTCTCCCTTTTCCTGTTTTGACACTGGCTCAGCCAGGCCCGAAGACAAGGGCATGATGTCTTAATCCTCTAGACAGGAGCCATGATGGGGAGTCCCCATCAGCTCACCACCTGCCAAACTCCTCATCTCCACACGTTCTTTCCACCTGGTGCCCCACATGGGGACCCAAGCCCCAGCACCCTGGCTGAGTGGGGAGGGATCCCTCAGGGACCCACAGAGACCCCCACCTCGCCAGACAGCATGTTGGATGGGGACCCCAGTTGCCCACTCTGTGCTTGGCCCTGGGCTGCCACCACCAGACTCGTAAATTGGGGTGGAAGGGTGTCGGAAACAGGTCTGTGGAATGTCTGGGTGGGGTTGGGGGGATGAGCCCTTAACTCTCAGAGGGATGGTGTGGTTCAGAAGGAGCCAGGTGCCTGGGCTGGAGGACTTGGGAGGCGAGCTGGCACGGATGTGGGGAACTGGGGGCCTAGCTGGCAGCCAGCAGTGAAGAGGTTACTCCGCAGCCCAGCAGGAGGATAAATGGAGGGTGCAGGGCATGCCCACCAACAGTACCTGCCCATCACAATGGCCGCAGGAAGAGCCCTGCTCAGCACCCTGCTGCTCCTGTCACTGCAGCTGGGCCTGGGTGAGGGCCCTGGGGGTCGGGGGACTACAGTGGCAGTGGAGGGAGAGACTCTGTCTGCAGCTGCAGCAGATAGCAGGACCCAGAGGCCACCGCTGGGTAAGGACCCCTGTGACCCTGCCTGGCTCCCCAACTCTGTCCCACCCAGACCCTGCTGGCTGTCAGCTGCCCCTTGTCCCTCAAGGTGCCCGACCGTGCCAAGCCCTGGTCGGCCCGTGCCAGCTATGGAGCCTGTCTGCCGGTGGCAGAACTGGGCCTGGGCTATGCTTCGGATGAGAGAGTCATCTTCCACTACTGCGCCGGTAGCTGTTCCTGTGGTGCCCACCCCCAACACGGCATGACGCTGGCCCGGCTGCAGGGCCAGGGCCAGGCCCATGGCGGGCCCTGCTTCCAACCCACCCACTATGCTGACATGGCCTTCCTCGATGACTGCCACCACTGGCAGCGGCTGCCCCAGCTCTCGGCCACTGCCTGTGGCTGCAGCTAAGGCTGAGGTCACCCAGCCTGGGCCCTGCAGCTGCTGGAGAGCTCTGTGGACTTATTTATTGAAGACTTGGGATGCTGAGATGAGGAGGGGAGGTGGGCTGGGGCCGCCAGCAAGGAACACAATAAAGGAAACTGCTCCTGCAGCCTCATGACTATTCAGCCAGTGTGTGCCCTGACCCTGCCACCTTAGTGCCCTGTGGGCAGGCAGGTGGTGCCCCGGGCTTCCTGTGCAGCTGCCTGCCCCAGCAAATGGCCAGTGCAAGGAAGGCCAGCTTTTCCATTCTCCAAATTTATTCACAAGTAGTGTCTCTGAGAAGCTGGGGAAAGGGCGTGGTGGTCAGCAAGTCTGGGGTGGCTGTCTGGGCTCCCCTGGTCCCACCCCTTCAGGGAGGGAGCTCCGGCAGATCACTGAGATGCGTCGGCCCCGGGGAACCCGACGCTCTCTGAAAAAGGACTGTTCATCCTGAAGGATCTCATGGGAGAAGTCATAACAGGCCGAGCCCCTGCAAGAGAAGGCAGAGACAAAGGCTGGGTAGGGGGAGGCAGCCCTGATCCAGACAGACACTCCTGCTGGGAGGGCTGAAAGGGGAAGTGGCTCAAAGTGCTGGGTGGGCCTCTGGGGAGTCATTGTGCGGTTGGGCTCCCTGACCAGGCAGTACCTGAGGATGTAGAGGGAGCCTTGCTCCAGCAGGAGCTCCAGCCACATGCCTGGCTCCTGTGTGTGAACCAACTGCATGACACTGAGAGACAATAGGGACAGGCCAGCGATGGTGGCTCCACAGAACTGCAAGAGGCAGCATGGTGGCAGGTCAGGCTCTCGCCTGGAAGTCCCTCCTCCCTCCCCACACTTGGCAGCTCCAAGGCGCCGGCCTCTGCCCACCTTGATGCTGTCCACATGTGGCTTGATGTAGCCCTGAGGTTCCAGGTCCAGCACATGCACCGAGGACAGCAGGGTCTGGTCAGGGCCAAAGGCCAGCGCATGCATGCTCCGGCTTGCCTCGGACCAGCGTGACTTCTCTGTCTCTTGGAAGCCATGGATGGCCTGCACAGGGAGCCCAGCTCAAGCCAGGACGGTCTCAGGTAGAACAGGGAAACAGGCCCAGCAGGGTGGAGTGGGGAAATGGCAGAGTGCAAAGGGCTGGTTTTCCCAGAGGACCATAGACCCCAAACTCAACTCATAGCCTTGGTCCTCTTTACCTCATGATCCTGGGTCTCAAACACAACCACTGGCCCCCTAGGTCTGGCCTCAGCCCTTGGTGCCCACCTTCAGGCTCCAGTTCAGTCCCAGATCCTGGCCCCAGTGCTGGCTCAGCCCCAGTATTCAATTCTGCCTCAGTCTCCGTCCACAACTTGATCCCACCGCGTCCCCCGCTGGTGACCTTCCATCCTGCCCCACACCCGTTTCCGCCCCTAACAGTCCGGTCCCCGCAGAAACGCCTCACTTTCAGGTCCTGCCTCCATTATGGCCCTGCCCTCAGCACCAAAGTGCACTTTCTGCAGCCAATACCCTTGTGCTGCTTCAAGGCTCCGTCTCCGGCCTCCAGGTCCTGCCTCCTCCCCGCGCTCCACGCCCTGGCCCTGCCCCCGCCAAGACCCCGCCTACAGCACGCCCGCCTAACCGCATCCCAATGGTCATATTCGTAGCAGCGGCGGCGCAGTTCTGGCTCAAGCTTGCGGCTCAGGGTCTCTTCCTCGGCTGCGCTCAGGAAGCCAGGTCGCACCATGGCTGTGTCCCACAGGAGACTCAGCACGGCCGGGCTCGAGCCCCGCACCCAGCCCTGCCCTTGCACCACCCGTAGCGCCTGCGGCCCACTCCCGGCCATAACCCGGAGTGGGGTCGTTGCAGCGGCCGGTCAGGGAAACGCCCCCGCCCCAGAGCCATTGGCTGTGGCTGCGCCGGGTCCTTCCAGCGATTGGCCTTCCTCAGAGTCCCACCTCTCATTCAAGGCTACCGGTTTCTGCTCAGCCTGCCCTTTCACGCTTTTAGATCCCGCGATGGAGCAACAGTGGGATCTGGTCTGTGGTCCGAGGTCAGGGGTCATACAAGGATTTGAGCCGAGGTCGTGGTTACAGAGTCATCTAGGATTAGAGGTTAACTAGTTGGGTGAGACGAAGGGGTCAAGGGCACTGAGGTCAGGGGAGTGACGTCAAGGCCATGATTAGGGAGTGACGTCAAGGCCATCATTAGGACCGTTAGGGGCGGAAACAAGTTTGTGGAGTTAGGGACTTCGGTCTGAGGTCAAAATGAGGCATCACCCATTTCCCCCCATCTACTGGGTCTTTCTCACTGGCTAGCAGGCTGGCTTCCACCCTATAAATAAAACAAAAACCAAGAAACCCTCTTCCTCTAATGCTAGAGTCGGCGTATCACTATTTTGCGCCTTTATTGGAATATTTAGTGGGTCCGACGAGACTGTTCACGGGCTCCTAACTTGGCAGGATGAGGGACAGGACAGTTAAGTGTCTCAGGGAAGCACACACGTCCAGCTAGGAGGCCACTTGCCAAAAGGTGGAACCCGAATCTGATCAGATAGATTTTTTTACCTTTGACTTAGGGGAAATACAGGGACTGCTGTCACAACTCTGGTCGACCCAATCATCAACCTCCAGCCTGTCGGGCAGTCCACAGATGACCCTGTTTCTCTGAGTGAATCCAAGGAGAGAGAAGGAGGGAGAGCGAGATCAGGGGGAAATCTTCAGATATCATCAACCAGTTGCAAGGCATGTGCTTTGTTTAGGTGCTGATTTGAACAAGCTAAGAAAAGACCACTGGAGAAATTTGAACACTGGTTGAATATTTGACTGTAGTTGAGTATTGTACTGTTCTCATTTTAGGCTTGAAAATTTCGGTATTATGAAATACCTAATTTTTGAAAATGAGGTGGTGTTCTTTTTAAAGATGGCTTATCTTTTTAAAAATACATTGGCCCCATTTCTCCCTCCAGCGACAGCCCCATGTTGTCTGCTTTCCTTTACAGCAAAATTCGAGAGACTTGCCTGGCTGCAATGTTCCCTTGCCCCCTCTGTGGGTCCACTCCAGTCTGGCTCTTGACCCCCAGATCCAAAAGCGCTCTTGCTTATGGAAGCCAGGGACTCCACCGTGCCAAACCCAGTGGCCAGCTCTGGGCCTGACTGGGAAGTTAGTGACAGGCTGATGTCACCTACATATTTATTCACAACTCTGCCCCAAGACTTGCCCATGTCTGAGGCACATCACACACCAGCTCCCTATCCCCAGCCCCAAACCTTCTCCTCCCTGAAGCCCTCGCATCTCAGTTAACTGTCTCCATCTGTCTAGCTGCTTTGGGCCAAAACCTCGGAGTACTTGGAGATTACTTTCTTTCTCAAACCTCACATCCCACTTCTCAGCCCTGCCTTTAAAGCCTGGATTGTTTTAACCAGTCCCCAGGTTTCTGTGATGGCTGCTTTTCTCCCACCGCTCTGCTGGAGCCATTTGTTCTCCTGCTTTTCATTCTTCTTCTCAAAACCCTCCATAGCTCACCCCTCTCCCTGCTCAGACCCACCAGGCCTTTTATAATCTGCCCTTCCTGTGCTCATCTGTCCACTCTCCCACCTGCCCACTCCAGCCCAGCCTCCTGTGGTTTCTCCATGGGCCAGCCACAGCCCTGCCACAGGGTCTTTGCACTTGCTATGTTCTCTGTCCAGCTGTTTGTCCCAAGATACCAAGCTGCCTCCCTCCCTCTACTCCTTCAGGTCTTTGTTCAAACATCATCTTCTCAGCAAGGCCTTTGCTGACCACCCCCATCTAAAAGTGTCACACACACACACACACACACACACACACACACACACACACACACCTTGTCCCCTGATTGTTTTTAAACTGTCTACACTCATAAGAATAAGTTCCCTGAGGACAAGGATTTTTGTGTTCTCTTCACGGTATGTCGGGGCTGCTAGAATAGTGGCCTGGAATGTGGTGTTTGCTCCATAGACTTAGCTGAAGTTAGGGAGCCCAAGGTCAGCACCTCGGGGTCAGTGGGGAAGCAGCAGGGACCTCGTGAAGAGCACATGCAAGTGTCCTGTGCAGAGCCAGGAGGGAAGGCACCACAGACCAGGAGCAAAGACTACAAAGATTTAGTTGAAAATCAGTGTCTCTGCCAGGATACCTGCCCTTAGGGGCGCCCCTCAATCCAGAGCTCCTCAAGGGGTCCTTCCAGGCGCAGCAGTGAGGGGCAGCAGGGTGTCCAGCAGGTGCCTGGCTCAACTTTCCTCCGAGGGTGTTGTCCGGCGCTCAGGTGCCTGCTGGGGCGGGTTCTGCCACCGCTGCCACCGGCTCCTTCTGCACCAGCTCAGGCTCATCCTCGCCGTCCTGGGGAAGGTGGACCAGAACATTGTCCAAGATGCCTAACTCTTGGGCCTCCATGGGGCTCATGTAGCGGTCCCTCTCCATGGCCGACTCTGCGAGGCAAGTGGGTGGCAGGACATGTGTGGTTAAGATTAAGAGCCCATGTGTGGCCAACCTTCTTCCCTGTGTGACCCTGGCCTTCCCCTCTCTGTTCTTCAGTTTCCCCATCTGTAAAATACCTCTTTCACTTTTTTTTTAACTTGTTATCAAAGTATAATATACATCCAGGGAAGGACACGATTGTTAAGTGGACGGTGGGAAAAATTTCAGACTGAACATAGGCCCCCATGGCCAGCACCCAGATCAAGAAACAGGATAGCATTAGACCCCCTGACACCACCACTCTGGAGCCCACCCCCAGCCATGAACTCCTCCCACCCAAGAGTAGTTACATTAACAGTGGCCTGATGCCAGAGATGAGCTATGCTTGTTTTTATTCTCTAAATATGTGGGGCCATAGAGCCTTCGCTTTTTTCCACCCAGATTCGTCCAGACTGCAGGGTGCCACTTTGGACTGCACCATCTAGTTGCCATGCAACTAAACTACCACCAGGGTACCTGTTCAATCAACGCCGGGCATTTGGGGCAATGTCCCATTTGGGGCTCATATGAACAGGGCAGTTTTCAGCATTCCTGTCTGCAGCTTTGTGGACACACGTGCTCAATTCTCTTGGTTATTTGCTGACAGTTATTTGCCGTGGGGGAACCACAACACCTTTTGCATGTTTAGCCTTAGCCAGTAGCCCAAACGGCTTTCTGGGGCAGGTGCGCCACTTCCTCCCCACCTGTGGTGGAGGGCGTTCTCTGCACTCCTGTGTGCATTATTTCCTGCTTTCAGTGTTCTGGGCTGGAACTGGAACGGAGTCTCCCTGTGGTGTGATTTGTCTGTGCCTACTAACTAATGATTATTTTTAACACATCATCACAGAAGATTATGAGCCTCTTTTCTTGTTTCGTGGCCATTTACAATGTTCTTTGTCAAGGCCCCTGTTCAAACCTTTGCACTATTTCAAAGACGTTTTTGTGAGGATTCTGTAAATTGGTCTTTTTAAGGTGCTTAGAACAGGGACTTGCAACTGGGGATGATTCCGGCAGCCCCATTGTCAATAATGCCGCGGTAGAGAGGCCAGGCTCTGCACAAGGCCTGACTGGGACAGGGTAAAGTAAAGGGGGCACAGCTGGGGCAGGGAGTGGGGCACTCACCAATCACCTGCAGGCTCTGCTTGGTGTGTTTGGCATAGATGCTGTACAGCTGCTTCCTCAGTTTCATGATCTCCTCTGCCTGGATGGCGATGTCTGTGGCTTGGCTCTGAGGGACATCCCAGCTGGGGGGGCGGGGGAAGGAAGGCGGGATCCGTCAATGCTCCCAGGGAGCCTGGAGATGAGGCTTGGGAGTCTCCTCTGGGCTTCAGGCTGCCTGTTTCAAGCAGGTGGGGCAGGCTCCCTTTATTGATTCATTTTTTTTGTTTTCTGCATATGGGGCCTCGCTCACTGGAAGGAATGACCCCTCCCAGGCCAGCTAACTCATAGAGAGCAAACAGCTCACCTACAAGCACACCTTTATATAAAGCCCCCCACCTCCTGTCTGGGGTGCCCACACTCAGGGGCACTATCACCCTTCCCTGATCACCCCAGGGCCAGGCCCAGACAACTAGGGCAGTCCCTACAGCCTGGAGCCCAAGCAGTTACTCACACTAGCCAGTCTTAAGCCCATGTATCTCACCTCACCCGTTCTTTCCCACAGAAACCACAGTAAAGCCTCTTGCCCACGTTTCCCGCTTGCTCCCTCTGCCTCCTCCCTGATCCTGGGGTGTCCCAAGGTGGCCCCCAGGTGTGCTGTGCCCCCTCCTCTTGGAAACTGTGAGTAACAAGCTGTCTTGTTGATGGCAGCCCTCTCCTGATCCGGTGGCCTTGCCATGGCAAAACAACAATCAACCTACATTTTAAAACACTGATACCCCTGGACCTCTGCCCAGTCAGTCCTTCTGGCCACACCCTGTCCCCTGCACCCCAAAGCAGCTTGCAGGGCCTGGCACTCACCTGGGCACACCCGGAGGGCTGGTGGATCATGATGCAAGAGTTGGGGAGTGAGTGGTGCATGCCTGGGGTGCCGGCGGCGAGAAGCAGGGAGCCCATGCTGGTGGCCTGGCCCACGCACCACGTGAAGATGGGGTTCAGAATGTACTGCATCGTGTCGTAGATGGTCAGGCCTGAGGTCACCATGCTACCTGTGGGCAGGAGTGCAAGTGAGGGGCAGTGCCAGCTCCTCCCACCATCCTTTCCCTATGGCAGCCCCTGGGCCTGGGGACGCTGGTGGAGAGGCAGCCCTTTAACGCAGGGGTCCCAAACGCAAATACTTCCAGGGACAGGGAGGTGGCAGAAACAGGTGACACAGGTGTGGTGGGGGCAGAAAGGAGAGTGCTTCCCCCAGAGCGAGCTGTCTGGCCACATGTGCACGTGGACTAGGGGGACTAGGTCTGCCAAATTCTCATGAGAAACTGGATATCGGGAGAGTAGGGTGGGCTAAGAGTGACGCTCTGGAGCCAGCCCGCCTGGGTATGCCCCTGGCTGGGCAGCTTATCATCTGTGTGACTCGGGACAAGTTACCCAGCCACGATGTCCCCTCGTAGATTGGGGATAATGGGGATAACTAAGTAGCGCTTATCACATGAAACCGCTGTGAGGCCTGAGTGAGGTGAATGCATGTAACAGCTTAGAAAAGTGTTGGCACAGGAGGCCTTCAAAATTGGCTATTCTTTTTTTGGGGGGTGTTGAGGGTGGTAGAATCTATCAATTTAAAAATGTTGGTAAAATGATATGTGTGGGATCAAAGAGACAGGTCCCGCTGCTGACTGTGAACCTAGGCTAAAAGGCAAAGACCAGGCAGCATTGGGACATTTCAAGATGCTGTGGGGATTCTGAAGGCATTTCCATAGCCTTTCTTTCTCCAGAGAGGACATCCCTGGTCGGGGGCCTCTGTCCCGAGTCCCCAGCACAGGAAGGCCCTGCTCACCAGGGCTATTGATGTACATGTGGATGGGCTTCTTGTTGCTCTCAGACTGTAGGAACAGCAGCTGTGCGATCACCAGGCTGGCCACACTGTCATCGATCTGCAAGTGTGGAGTGCGGGGGTGTCCTACCATGGGAGTGGCGGGGAGAGGATGCAAGGAGGCAGTTACAGGGCATGCCATGGAACCAGCATGGGGGTCAGAGCCCAAGTAGGACAGCCGGGAAGATTTGACGAGCCAGGACAGGATGTGGTGGGGGTGGTTGGGACCTAGGGGTTTAGAGCACAGGAAGAGGGGAGTCAGTGGGCTAAGGACACAGGAAGGCAAGGGGTCAGGAGGCTTGGGAAGAGGGATCAGAGCCCAGGAATGGGGAGGGGGCTCATTGGTGAGGAAGTCCGAGATCAGAAGGGTTGAGGAAGTGGTTGGTGAATTGGGGTGGGATACCGGGGACCAGGAGGGGCGTCCGAGGGCCTATGTACCCAGGAAGCGGGTGTCAGGTTGGCGCCAGAGCGGAGCCTAGTTGGAAAGTCGAGGCAGTGAGGTCAGAGGATGCAGGGGCTCCAAGCGGAGGGGCGTGCAGGGTCCGCACCGGTGCGGGGCACTCACCGGGCCCATGATGCACATGATGCGCTCCCGCAGCAGCCGCGAGTAGATGTCATAGGCGTCTGGGGAAGAAAGATGGGGTTGAAGGCCTGGGTCCGGCCGCGCCCCCGGTCCCTGCTCCGGGCTGTGTCCCCGACGCCGCCACACTGTCTGCTCCACCACGATGGGAATGAGCGGCACAGCACGGGGCGCTGTCGCGTGGAGGCCCTGCTGCAGGGACATGCCAACCCCGGGCGTCCGCTGCTGGAAGAAGCGGGTGGCGAGGCGAGCCCCTAGCGCTGGGTACCTGCCTGCCGCCACCCGGGCACTCCCACCAATATTCCGGGCCACATCCCGCCACACGGCCGTCGCAGCTTCCATCCGACAGCGGAACTACAGCTCCCAGCGCACCTTGCGCGTGTGGCCCTGGCTCAGTAGGCCGCCCGCGAAAGAGAAGCTGGGCAGGACCGGGCCTTCGCCGGGGTGGGGGGCCAGGGGAGGAAGTGGGTCTGTGCTGAGGCCGAGAGCTCTTAGAGCCGTGGATCCCAGTTCCCTTCCCGACACAGTCGTTATTCCTCATTTTACATATCATTTCTGTTGTGCCCACCCAGGCCCTGGCCTCAGTGAGCCTCTAGCCGGGTGGGGCTGACTGCAACTGAGACCCTCCCATTCATCTATCATCGTGTGTGGCACAGAGGGCGGGACCCCAGACTCTGGGAGCCCAAAGGTGGGTGGTGTGGACCAGCCTGGGCCATCAGTCTGGAAAGGCTTCCCGGGAGGGCTGGGCATTGGAAATGTTTTTGAAGGATGGATAGGAGTTTGTCAAGTGGGGAAAAGTATTCCTGGCAGACGGAAGAGAATAGTCCAGGGACAGAAGCAGGAAAGTTTCTGGTAGCCGTTTGGGACCTCTCTCTTCTTCCATGTCATCTCAAAGCGGACTTTAAAAAATCTTCCATGTCACCTTGTCAGAACTGTCCCCGATTTTGTCCCCAGAGCCTAGAAAGGTGTCTGGCACACAGTAGGTGCTCACCAACTACACTTTGAACAAAGAGATGAAGAGGTGATAAGGGATGTCGGTTAAGAGCTGAAGGCCTTGTCAGCAGCTCTCCACATGCTGCACCCGCTTTAACCCGCTGGGCCTGAAGTGTCCTATCTGAAGATGGCAGTGATCAAACCCATCTCACAGGGAAGGATTGAATGATACCGGCTCCTTAAACAGCATATTAAGCCACCTGAGCAAAAGCCTTGGCTCTGCCCCTCACCAGCTGTGTGTCTCTGAGCCTCTGCGTCCCATCTGTAAAGTGGGGATAATACATCCCAGGGTCGTTGGACATAAGATCCTCAGAATGGGGCCTGAACTGTAGGAAGTGTGCAGTTTGATTAGCAACTGATGAATATTAATTATTGATGTATTAGATCAGGAACCATGGGGGTCCAAGAAGTCCTCAATGAGGGTCCATTTGAAGTGGGTTTTGACACATAGGTAGGAGTTCACTAGAGAGCCAAAGCCTTAGTGTTGGACTCTAAAATTGATGCTGGGTGCCCTGATAAGGGTGGTTTTTGTACCCTCCATGCTCACAGTGAATCCCAGTCGAATGGAGAGATAGAAGACACAGACACACCTGCCTTATGGAATCAGGGGCAGGACCTGGAGAAGGACATGGGAGTAGAAGAGGTTGGAGGAGGCCTTGGAGGGACCCCCAGCAGAAGGCCCAGATCCAGGTCTCACTGGTGGGGATTGCGGGGGTGGGGTGAGCTGGCATTTGGATACTGGGAGTGGCATTTCCCCAGCAGGGACAGGAGGCAGGTGGGCAGCATGGGCTGTGCCAGTTTCTGTTGTGAGTCAGGTGGGTGGCCCTGCCCAGCCGATTCCCCTAGGGCTCGAGCTCCTGCCCTGCCCCAGGGAGAAGGGCTGGGCTATCAGTTGCCACAGCTCCCGTGGTCCCTGACCTCGGCATGTTCCCACTCTCCAGGCCCTTGCCACCTCCGTTGTTTCACCTGCTCTGTCTGTCCAGAGTTCAACTACTTTTCACCTTCTCCATCCTTTTTAATCACCCTTGAGAATGTGCTCCTCACTGGTCCAGCATCACCCTGGCCCACTGCACCACTGTTACTTTTTCATTCAGCAGCCTGAGTGATCCTCTAAAAGTTAACTGAACCATGTCCCTCCCTTGCCTGAAATCCTCCCCTAGGCTCCCTGTCACCTCTGTTCTCATCTCCTTCCACCCTCCCTCCCTGGGCTCCAGCAGCGTCATGGGCTGGCTTTCTTTTCCTCGAATGAAGCTCCCTCCAGCCGTCTAGCTTTTGCTTCGGTCCTTTTCTTGAAATAAACTCCTTCCAACACATAAATGTCCATTCAAACGTCACCTCCTTAGAGAAGCTTTCCCTGATTCCTCTTGCTATAATTATCCCAGGCCCACTCTGGAACGTTTGCCTTTTTTAACTGGCTACCCCAAACAGGTCCATCAGTTCATTCATTTCCTCCTTTATTGTCTGTGGGATGTGAGCTCCATGGGGCCAGATGCTCTGGGGTCTTACTCAGCTTTGTGAGTCTTGGGACGGTATTTATCAAACCTTTTTGATTACAATTCAAGGAGAAATACATCTTATATAGCAGCCAAGTACACAAAAACAGAAAAGTTTTATGAAATGATACTTACCCTTACTTTGAGCAATGCCTTCTGATATTTCCTATTTTATCTATTCTATGTCATTTATTAAATATTGGGGTTTCTTAGTCTTGGGACTATTGACTCTCTGGGTTGGATAAATATTTGTGGGGGGACCATTTCGTGTGTCATAGGATGCTGAACGGAACAACATCCTTGGCCACCACCCACTCAATGTCGGTAGCAACTCCCTGCCTCCATCATAAGAACCAAAAATGTCTCGTACATTGCCCAGGGTCATCCAAGAGGGCAGAATTGCCCTCAGTTGAAAAATCACTTCTTATAGTAGGTAGTGACCTGGAATAGCAAAAACAAACAAAAAACACAAAAAAAAATCCCAACTTTTGAACAGAACATGGCATATTGTAGACGCTCAAATATTTAATATGTGCCTTATTCCTCCAAATTTTGTTTGCTCAGAACTTTCAGAAGGAAGGAAAGAAGGAGGAAGCATTTTGATTCCTGGCTGCACATTAGCCCATCCCACTCCTTCTAGGTTGTCACTCCTGGTGGTAAGAGAAGCTCCGATCGCTGTTACCTTTTCTGAGATGAATGCAAAACAGGCTTATTAAACTGATAGAAACTGAAAATTTAAGAAAGAAATGGAAACACGCAGGGCTGTAGAGACTGTAGATAAATGGATACTCCCACAAATGGCTCATGGACATTGCTACAACTAATCTGGAAACTAAGTTGACACCAAATTTTAAATTCTCACAGTCCCCTTTTAGTTACTCATTTTTAGGAAGTGATCCAAGGTGATCATGAAAATTTGGCTGCAGGCTCTTTATGGCAGGGCTGTTTATACACCTGTTGTTTCAGTTATCTCTTACTGCGTACAAATCCCCTCATATACTTAGGCATTTAAAACAGACAGTTTGTGATCTGTCACCATCTGGGGATGTGGACTGGGCTCAAGTAAGTTGTCATTCTCTCCATGGGGTTGGCTGGGGCTGGAAGGGCCACAGTGAACATTCTGCGGTCATGTATCTGAGCTCAGCTGGGCTGACTGGACATCTCTCTCTCCATGTGGCTGCTTGGGTTTCCTCACAGAATGGCGGTCTTTACCGCTCACACGATAACTGGATTCTTCTTAAAGGCTTGGCTCAGAAATCACGTGGCGGCCCTTCTGTCACATTCTTTCAGTCAGAGCAAGTCACATCTCCAAATCCAGACTCAGGGGCAGGGGGAGGGTGTGTTGTCTCCTGGTGTGAGGAGGGGTGGGGACACAGGAGATAGAAGGAGTTGATGGTGGCTATCTCTGGAGACAGACTGCCACACTGACATTAACAAGGAATTGGAAATAACGTGTCCAGAAAGAGGGGCCTGATTAAATCATCTAAATTTCTAAATTCATAAAAAATGATCAAGTATCCATATGGTGGAATATAACTGATATTTATTGAGTGCTGGCTCTGATCTTGGGTTTATTAGTTAGGTATGACTTTGAGGGAGGGGAGCCCCAAAGTGCCAGCAACTTAGCTAGGATAGAAATGTCTTTCCCTCCAAGTCACAGTCCGGAGGTCAGCACCCAGGGTGGGTAGGGTGGCTCTGTACCGTAAGTCTCCAGAGACCTCCTTCCACTCACACCTCAACCATCCCTAGGTCGGGGGCCCTCCGCGTTTTCAAGATCCAACCATTTTCAAGAAGCAGGGTGGAGGAAGGGAGGAAAGAACAGGCAGAGGGTGCATGCCAGTCACTGCAGGCAGGCTACCACCCACCCTCCACTTTTTTTTGGCTGCATGGCCTTCCACTATATAGAAGACCCATCATTTATTTCACCAGCCCCTTGTTGATGGGTGTCTTGGTTGTGATGGAGGATTTTTTTTTTTCTCTCTTATCAGATTTGTCTTTTAAACAGACCCCTCTCCTGGGAGAGTCCCTCAGCTCAGTCCTTGATCTTCTTTATTCACATGCACTCAGTCATCTCCTCCGGTCTCCGGGCTTTAAATACCTGCGTGTAATGCTTCCCAGGTCTATGTCTCTTCTGAGCTCCAGACCTCCCTCCCTCCCTCCCTCCCACCTGCCCTTGGACGTCAAAATAGGCACCTCAAAATGAACATGGTTGAATGCATTATTAATCGCAGTCCCCAACCCTATGCCTGCTCCTTCTTCCTTCCACTTGCTCGTGCCAAAAACTTGAAGTCATCCTTGCTCTCTGTCCTCACGGTACCCACAATCTGTTGGCTAATCCCACTGGCTCACCCTTCCAAGGTTAGCCACAACTCAGTCCCTTCTTGCCTGGCCACACCGCCCCCGTGACCCATGCCTCCATCCCTTGCCTGGACAGCTGCCATCACCTCCTCCTGTTCATCCCAGCTTCCCTCCTGCTCCCCTGCATGCTCTTCTCCCTGCATCGGCCAGAGGAAGCCTTCAAAAACTAAAAACTGAGCTCATGTCATTCTTAGAATCCTTCTATGGCTTCCTGCCACACTCACCTCAAAGTCCTAATAATTGTCCACAGTACTCTACACAGTCCGATAGATGTTCCCTCCCGCCCCATGACTGTCTGACTTAACCACCTTCCTCTCTGCCCCTCGCTTAGTCTGCTGCAGCCACACGGGCCCCCTGACCAGGAGGCACATCCTAACCCAGGGCCTTTGCATGGGCTATTTCCTCTGCCGGAAATGCTCTTCCCTCAGATGGCTCCCTCCCACCACCATCAAGTCCATGCTCACCTTCTGACGCCTCTATTTAAAATCAAAGACCCCACTCTGGCACTTGAAAAGATGCTTCACAGCACAAATCATCAGGGAAATGCAAATTAAAACCTCAATGAGATACCACTTCACACCAGTTAGAATAGCCACTATCCAAAAGACAGGAAACAATAAATGCTGGCAAGGATGTAGAGAAATAGGAACCCTCTTACACTGTTGGTGGGACTGCAAATTGGTGCAACTGCTGTGGAAAGTAGTACGGATGTTCCTCAAAATACTAAAAATAGAAATACCATTTGACCCAGTAATTCCACTCCTAGGAATTTGCCCAAAGAAAACAAAATCTATGATTCAAAAAGATATATGCACCCTTATGTTTATCGCTGCACTGTTTGCAACCAAGATACGGAAGCAACCTAAGTGTCCATCAGTAAATGAATGGATAAAGAAGATGTGGTACATGCACACAATGGAATATTATTCAGCCATAAAAAGAAAAGAAATCCTGCCATTTGCAACAACATGGATGGAGCTAGAGGGTATTATGCTTAGTGAAATAAGCCAGGCAGAGAAAGACAGATACCATGTGCTTTCACTTAACTTGTGGAATATCAATACAAAGCAAAACAGAAGGAACAAAAACAGCATTAGACTCGTAGACACTGAGAAGTGACAAGTGGTTACGAAGGAGGAGGGCTGTGGGCAGGGGCGGGAGGAGGGGGAGGTGGACTGTTGAACCAGTGTGATGTACATTTGATAAAAAAAGAAAAAGACCCTACCTTCATCTCCTCGCACACCTTATCCCTGTTCTCTGCTTTATTTTTCTTGACACAAAATTTGTTAGCGGAGTACTCCGTACTCAGAGGATGCTTCATGGGCCAGCAGCGTCACCATTAGCTGGATCTTGTTAAATATGTGCTCTTAGGTTTCCCCCCCAGACCTGCCGAAAAGGAATTTGCACGTCCACAGGATTGCCGGGCGATTCAGATGGGCACTGGCGTTGGAGAAGGGCTCTCATACAATACGTTTAATGCTTATTTTGTTTACTGTCTGCCTCCTCTGCTAAGATGTAAGCCCACCAGAGCAAGGGTTTTTCTCTACTTTCTTTAACCTGCTTACTTCAGCACCTCGGACAGGGCTTGGCACATAGTGGGCATTCAGTGCACACTTAATTCAATCAATGAGGGAACGGTAGTGGGTGGAGAATGGGTTTGTGAGGTAATGGTGGGGGCACATGCTCCAGTCATGGTTGTTGGTCAAAAGCAACAGAAATTGTCATAACCCGAAGGAGAATCCTGTAGATACTAGAGATTTCCATTTTAAGGGTACAGCTTGATTAATTTTGGCAAATCTGCATAACCACTATGCCACCCCAATCAAGATAGAGAACATTTCTGTCACCCCCAAAAGATCTGTTCAGGACCTTTGCAGTCAGCCCTCTCCTACCCTCATCCCCAGCGACTGATCTGATTTCTGTCACTCAAGATTAGATTTCCCTCTACTAGAATTTTCTGTAAGTGGCATCATATGGAAGGCAGTCTTTGGTGACTGACTCCTTTCATTCAGCATAAGGATCTTGAAATTCACAGTGTTGTTGTGTGTATTTGTTGGTTTCTTCCTTTTCATGGCAGAATAATATTCCATGGTGTGGATGTGCTGGAGTCTGTTCATGAGGCTACAGACATTTGGGTCAATTCCAGCTTGGGGCTCTCACAAATAAAGCTGCTGTGAATATTCGTGTCTGAGACTTTGTGGAAAGCATACATTTTTACATCTCTTACCAAATGTGGAATGGCTGGATCATATGGAAGGTGTGTATTTAACTTTTGAAGAAGCTGCCAAATCATTTTCCGAAGTGGTTTTACCATTTTACAGGCCCACCAGCAATGTATGAGAGTTCCAGTTGCTCCACTTCATCAGTATCACTTTGTATGGACAGGTGGTTGTTTTCAAATCTTAGTTCTTCCAATGGTGGTGCTGCGGTATCTCACTGTGGTTACACTATTCATTTCCCCTCTGACTAATGATTGT
Organism: Smutsia gigantea; assembly: GCA_032199065.1. Lineage (NCBI taxonomy): Eukaryota > Metazoa > Chordata > Mammalia > Pholidota > Manidae > Smutsia > Smutsia gigantea. The sequence continues at coordinate 325,008 of JAVSCE010019311.1, read as the reverse complement.
AAGCATCTTTTCACATGCCTTTTGGCCATCTATAGATCTTCTTTTGCGAAGTGTCTGTGTGGAACCCTTTGCATTTTATCTGCCTTCTTCTTCTTAAACTGTAAGAGTTCTTTATATATTGTGGCTATAAGTCCTTTGTCAGATACATGTTTCCAGATATCTCCTTCCAGTTCATGGAATACCTTCTCATTTTTTAATGGCCCTCCTCACATCTTGAACTGCTTCCATTGCGCCCCCAGGAAGTCACGGTCCTTCCAAAGCAAAATTCCCTAGATTCTCAACCTGTACTCAAAACACTGTCTTCACCTTATTTCCCCCAACAGAAACCTGGCTTTCTCCTGAGGACTGTAAGCTCGTAAATCATGGCTCCCTCCTCTCCCAGCTCCTGGTGCTCTTGCCCCCATTGGGGTGAGGTAGATGTCCTTGTTCCATATTTGTTTCTAACCTCTTCCCGGAAACTCTGCAGTGTCAAATCTCAGGCCCTCAAACAATACGCTGCTACCTGTCCTTGTGGCTTTATCTATCGACCCTGAGGTCATGTCCTCCCAGCCCTTTGTTATTTTACCTCCTGGTTCATTTCTCCTTTCTTGGAAACTTCTCTGGGCATCACGCGTACTGACCTCCATGTCCGCATAAGGATCCCCCAACCTTGGTGCTGTTGGCATGGGCGGCCGACCATTCCTGCTTGCAGGGGCTGTCCTGTGCGGTGTCTGATGGTGAGCCTCATTGCTGGCCTCCGCCCCCTCCATGCCAATAGAACCCCCCTTCCCTAAGTCAACCAAAAGTGTCTCCAGACACAGCTGAGTGTCCCCCAGGGGGGCAGAATCGCCCTCAGTCGGGGACCACTGAGCTCGCTGATACTTCCGGGCATGTGGCTTTCCATTCCTACAGCTCTGCCTCAGCTCCCAGCTCTCCCAATCTTATTTGGGACCTTCTCATTTCCCAAAACGGCACCACGTTCCACTGGGAAAACACGGGGAACACCCTGCTCACCAACCCTCACTTCATTCCTTTCCAGCACAATCCATTTGGCATTCCTCCTCCAATAATCCCTTAGCTCTGCTAGACCCTGTAATCTGTGCATCCTTCCCCTTCTTCTTGCCCCTCATCCTCTACCGAGCCATGGCCTGTCATTACAATGACTCCTGGACATATATCCTCAACCCCCCTGGCTACTTCTTCCTTTATCATGTGGCAAAACCTAGGCTGGCTAAAGCCAGCCCTCCATCTCCCCCTCACCTGCTCCTGGGCCGTCTCCTACAACGTGGGTGTCCTACCCTGGGTAGGTCAGGGTGGGAGGTAGACCCCCATGGGGTGACAAGGAGTCTGCCCAGGTGCCATGACTTCTCTGGGTCTTTGTAACCACCAAGTAACAGGCACATCATAGAAAATACAAGTTTGCAAAGGGGAAATTAAACTCACTGATGATCGTGTAGTCTGAAGATAAGTCATACAGTCGGTACTGATTACTTTCAGCTCTAAAAAGTCACACACACACACACACACACACACATATATATATATATATATATTTTTTTTTTTTTACAAAGATTTTGGTGTTGCTACATGTTCGTTACCTACTTTAATGCAGTGGAGGGAAAGCATGATCTCAGCCCTCATGCGCCTGTCTGGCTGCCCTGTTTCCTAGTTGGCTCCATGCAGGGTGATTTCCTAAACTCCCCAGGCTGGGCTGGGCACGTGACCCCACCTTGCTTCCTGCTGCTAAACCCTTCATTCAGGTCCAGGAGAGCCAGAACCTGGCAGAGCAGGGAGTGACATCAGAGCCACCCACCCTGCCCCCTCATGGCCCCTGTGTGGGCAGGAGTCCAGCTCCCTGCTTTCAACTAGGCTGGTGGAGGCTGGGGTGCCTGCTGGGAGCGAAGTGTGTCCTGGCCCACCTGGGGAGAGAATTTAGGGGCCCAGGCCAGGCTATTTCTTCCTTTATCATGTGGTGAAACCTAGGCTGGCTAAAGCCAGCCCTCCATCTCCCCCTCACCTGCCCCTGGGCCATCACTTCCCTGGGGAGTGCAGAGGCAGGTGGAGCTTTTCATTCAGGTGCTGGTCTCCAAACCTGACATCATTCCCACCCAGAGTATGTATAAAGTTGGCTATCTGGGCACCTGGCAGAGTGTGAACATAGAGCATTTGACACCGTGTAGCTAATCATAATAATGACAACACCAACTTTAGCCTCTTGTCTTTCAGTGTCAGCTCTGGGTTGAGCCCTCAGCTTGTACAGTCTTAATATTTCCCAAGGTTTTGAGCTTCGCAGGCTACCCTCAGCATTTTCCTACTTGCACCTCCCACCTGAACCCTTATTTAAGATACTTTGTGAAATAAAGCCCCCTTTAAGAACCTCAATCAATGACTTTCAAAAAAATTGTGGTAAAATATACATAACATAAAATGTACCATCTTACACATTTTTATATGTCCAGCTCAGTGATATAAAGAATATTCACATTGTTGTGCAACCATTTCATCACTGTCCATCTCCAGAACTTTCCCTCTTCCCAGACAGAAGCTCTGCCCCCAGGAAACACCAACTCCCCACCCCCTCCCCCAGCCCCTGGCCCCACCAGACACTTTCTGTCTCTGCATGTGGCTCCTCTGGGGACCTCCTGGGAGTGGGATCAGACAGGGTCTGTCCGTCTGTGTCTGGCTTGTGTCCATGAGCTATGTGTCCTCGAGGTCCATCCATGCTGTAGCAGGTGTCAGGGTGTCCTTCCTTTTCAAGGCTGAGTAATATTTCACTGTGTGGACAGCCTACATTTTATTGATTCTTCTGCCAATTAAAAGCCTAAATCAATTATTGAAAAAAACCCTCTGTATATCGGAATAGCTATACAAGCACAAGAAGTTGCAAAAATTATACAACGATTCGTGTGCCCTTTATTCAGTTTTCTCTAGGGCTACATCTTATGTAACCATGCAAATTCAAAACAAGGACATTTATATTGATAAGATTTATAGATCTTATTTCAACAGCTTTTACATTCATATGTGTCTGTATGCAATTTTTTCACATGTATAGATTTATGTAACCACCTACAGAATTATAAAGCTTACACTGATTTATTATTTTTGTATTATTTTTTAAGTTTCTTTTGATATCATTAATCTACAATTAAATGAGTAATATTATGGTGATTACACTAACCCCTTCATCAGATACCCCCCCAACCCCATTACAGTCACTGTCCATCAGCGTAGTGAGATGCCACAGAATCACTACTTGTCCTCTCTGGGTTGTACAGCCCTCCCCATGCCCCCCTAACATTACATCTGCTAATGGTAATGTCCCTTTTTCCCCCTTGCCCCTCCCTTCCCACCCATCCTCCTCAGTCCCTTTCGCTTTGGTAACAACTAGTCCGTTCTTGGGTTCTGTGAGTCTCCTGCTGTTTTGTTCCTTCAGTTTTTTTCTTTGTTCTTATACTCCACATATGAGTGAAATCATTTGGTACTTGTCTTTTTCAGCTTAGCTTATTTCATTGAGCATAATACCCTCTATCTCCATCCATGTTGTTGCAAATGGTAGGATTTGTTTTCTTCTTATGGCTGAATAATATTCCATTGTGTATATGTACCACATCTTCTTTATCCATTCATCTACTGATGGACACTTAGGTTGCTTCCATTTCTTGGCTATTGTAAATAGTGCTGCGATAAAAATAGGGGTGCATCTGTCTTTTTGAAACTGGGCTGCTGCATTCTTAGGGTAAATTCCTAGGAGTGGAATTCCTGGGTCAAACGGTATTTCTATTTTGAGTTTTTTGAGGAACCTCCATACTGCTTTCCACAATTGTTGAACTAATTTGCCTTCCCACCAGCAGTGTAGGAGGGTTCCCTTTTCTCCACATCCTCACCAACATTTGTTGTTGTTTGTGTTCTGGATGTTGGCTGTCCTCACTGGTGTGAGATGGTATCTCATTGTGGTTTTAATCTGCATTTCTCTGATGATTAGTGATGTGGAGCATCTTTTCATGTGCCTGTTGGCCATCTGAATTTCTTCTTTGAAGAAGTGTCTATTCATGTCCTCTGCACATTTCTTAATTGGATTATTTGCTTTTTGTTTGTTGAGGTGCATGACTTTTTTATATATTTTGGATGTCAACCCCTTAACGGATATGTCATTTATGAATATATTCTCCCATACTGTAGGAAGTCTTTTTGTTCTACTGATGGTGTCCTTTGCTGTACAGAAGCTTTTCAGCTTGATATAGTCCCATTTGTTCATTTTTGCTTTAGTTTCCCTTGCCCGGGGAGATATGTTCATGAACAACTCACTCAGGTTTATGTCCAAGAGTTTTTTCCTATATTTTTCTCTCAGAGTTTTATGGTTTCATGACTTACATTCAGGTCTTTGATCCACCTTGGGTTTACCTTTGTGTATGGGGTTAGACAGTAGTCCAGTTTCATTCTCTTACATGTAGCTATCCAGTTTTTCCAACACCAGCTGCTGAAGAGGCCGTCATCTCCCCAATGTATATCCAAGGCTCCCTTATCAAATATGAATTGACTGTATGTGTTTGGATTAATGTTTGGATTTTCTATTCTATTCCACAGCTCTGTGGGTCTGTTTTTGTGCCAACACCAAATTGTCTTGATTACTGTGGCTTTGTAGTAGAGCTTGAAGTCAGGGAGCATAATTCCCCCTGTTTTATTCCTCCTTCTCAGGATTGCTTTGGCTATTCGGGGTCTTTTGTGGTGCCATATGAATTTTAGAGTTATTTTTTTCAATTTCATTGAAGAAAACTGATGGTAGTTTGATAGGGATTGCGTTGAATCTGTAGATTGCATTGGGTAATATAGCCATTTTGACAATATTTATTCTTCCTAGCCAAGAGCATAGGATGCATTTCCATTTGTTAGTGTCCTCTTTAATTTCTCTTAGGAGTGTCTTGTAATTTTCAGAGTACAGGTCTTTCACTTCCTTCATTAGGTTTATTCCCAGGTATTTTATTCTTTTTGATGCAATTGTGAATGGAATTGTTTTTCTGATTTCTCTCTCTGTTAGGTCATCATTAGTGTATAGGAAAGCAACAGATTTCTGTGTGTTAATTTTGTAACCTGCAACTTTGCTGAATTCAGACATTAGTTCTAGTAGTTTTGGAGTGGAGTCTTTAGGGTTTTTTATGTACAATATCATGTCATCTGCACATAGTGACAATTTGACTTCTTCTTTACCAATCTGGATGCCTTGTATGTCTATGTTTTGTCTGATTACTGTGGCTAGGACCTCCAATACTATGTTGAATAACAGTGGAGAGAGTGGGCACTCCTGTCTTCTTCCCGATCTTAGATGAAAAGCTTTCAGCTTCTTGCCATTAAGTATGATTTTAGCTATGGTTTTGTCATATATGGCCTTTATGATGTTGAGGTACTTGCCCTCTATACCCATTTTGTTGAGAGTTTTAATTATGAATTGATGCTGAATTTTGTCAAATGCTTTCCAGCATCTATGGAGATGATCATGTGGTTTTGTTCTTCTTTTTATTGATGTGGTGGATGATGTTGATGGATTTTCGAATGTTGTACCATCCTTGCATCCCTGGGATGAATCCCACTTGATTATGGTGTATGATCTTCTTGATGTATTTTTGAATTCGGTGTGCTAATATTTTGTTGAGTATTTTTGCACCCACGTTCATCAGGGATATTGGTCTGTAGTTTTCTTTTTTGGTGAGGTCTTTGCCCGGTTTTGGTATTAGAGTGATGCTGGCTTCATAGAATGAGTTTGGAAGTATTCCCTCCTCTTCTATTTTTTGGAAAACTTTAAGGAGAATGTGTGTTATTTCTTCTGTATATGTCTGATAGAGTTCAGAGGTGAATCCATCAGGTCGAGGGGTTTTGTCCTTGGGTAGTTTTTTGATTACCGTTTCAACTTTGTTGCTGGTGATTGGTCTGCTTAGTTTTTCTGTTTCTTGTTTGGTCAGTTTTGCAAGGTTGTATTTTTCTAAAAAGTCCATTTCTTCTAGGTTTTCCAGCTTGCTAGCATATAGATTCTCATAGTATTCTCTTATAATTCTTTGTATTTCTGTGGGATCTGTCGTGATTTTTCCTTTCTCATTTCTGATTCTGTTTATGTGTGTAGATTCTCTCTTTCTCTTAATGAATCTGGCTCGGGGTTTATCTATTTTGTTTATTTTTTCAAAGAACCAGCTCTTGGTTTCATTGATTTTTTCTATTGTTTTGTTCTTCTCAATTTTATTTATTTCTTCTCTGACCTTTATTATGTCCCTCCTTCTGGTGACTTTGGGTTTCATTTGTTCTTCTTTTTCCAATTTCAGTAATTGTGTCTTTAGACTATTCATTTGGGAGTGTTCTTCTTTCTTTAGATAGGCCTGGATTTCAATATTCTTTCCTCTTAGAACTGCCTTTGCTGCGTCCCATAGACCCTGTGGCTTTGTGTTGTTGTTGTCATTTGTCTCCATATACTCTTTGATTTCTGTTTTGATTTGGTCATTGACCCATTGATTAATTAGGAGAATGTTGTTAAGTCTCCATGTATTTGTGAGCCTTTTTGTTTTCTTTCTAAAGTTTAATTCTAGTTTAATACCTTTATGATCTGAGAAGTTGGTTGGTAGAATTTCAATATTTTCGATTTTACTGAGGTTCTTTTTGTGGCCTAGTATGTGGTCTATTCCGGAAAATGTTCCATATGCACTTGAGAAGAATGTGTATCCTGTTGCTTTTGGGTGTAGAGTTCTGTAGATGTCTGTTAGGTCCATCTGCTCTGGTGTGTTTTTCAGTGTCTCTGTGTCTTTACATATTTTCTGTCTGGTTGATCTGTCCTTTGGAGTGAGTGGTGTGTTGAAGTCACCTAAAATGAATGCATTGCTGTCTATTTCCTCCTTTAATTCTGTTAGTATTTGTTTCACAAATGCCAGCGCTCCTGTGTTTGGTACATATATTTTTAAAATGGTTATATCCTCTTGTTGGACTGACCCCTTTATCATTATGTAATGTCCTTCTTTATCTCTTGCTACTTTCTTCGTTTTGAAGTCTATTTTGTCTGATACAAGTACTGCAACACCTGCTTTTTTCTCCTTGTTATTTGCATGAAATATCTTTTTCCATCGTTCACTTTTAATCTGGGGATATCTTTGCGTTTAAGGTGAGTTTCTTGTAGGCAGCACATAGATGGGTCTTGCTTTTTTATCCATTCTGTTACTCTGTGTCTTTTGATTGGTGCATTCAGTCCATTTACGTTTAGGGTGATTATCGATAGATATGTACTTATTGCCATTGCTGACTTTAGATTCGTGGTTACCAAAGGTTCAAGGGTTGCTTCTTTACTATCTAACAATCTAACTTAACTTTCTTTTTAAGTTATTGTAAACACAGTCTGATGTTTCTTTATTTCTCTCCCTTCTTATTCTTCCTCCTCCTTTCTTTATATACTAGGTGTTTTATTCTTTGCCTTTAGTTAGTGTTTGGATTTTCTGCTTTCTTTGCTATGATTTTATTTTCTCTGGTGACATCTTTTTATCCTTAGGAGTGCTTCCCTCTAGAGCAGTTCTTTTAAGATGTCCTGTAGAGGTGGTTTATGGGAGGAAAATTCTCTCAGCTTTTGCTTGTCTGGAAATTGTTTAATCCCTCCGTCATATTTAAATGATATTCGTGCTGGATACAGTATTCTTGGTTCGAGGCCCTTCTGTTTCATTGCGTTAAATATATCATGCCATTCTCTTCTGGCCTGTAAGATTTCTGTTGAGAAGTCTGATGTCCGTCTGATGGGTTTTCCTTTGAAGGTTATCTTTTTTCTTTCTCTAGCTGCCTTTAATACTCTGTCCTTATCTTTGATCTTTGCCACTTTAAGTATTATGTGTCTTGGTGCTGTCTTCCTGGTGTCCAGCATGGGGAAGTTTTCAGCAATTATTTCTTTTCTTCAAAGACTCTTTATATCCCTTTTCTCTCTCTTCTTCCTCTGGTACTCCTATAATGCGAATATTGTTCCGTTTGGATTGGTCACACAGTTCTCTTAATATTCTTTCATTCCTAGAGATCCTTTTATCTCTCTGCCTCAGCTGCTCTGTGTTCCTGTTCTCTGATTTCTATTGCATTAACAGTGTCTTGCATCTCGTCCAGTCTGCTGCTGAGCCCGTCGATGGCTTGTCTCATTTCTGCATTATCTTTCCTGACTTCCCTCACTTCCTCTCTTAGCTCTTGCATATTTCTCTGTAGATCCATCAGCATGGTTATGACTTTTATTCTGAATTCTTTTTCAGGAAGATTCTGCATTTCCATCCCTTCAGGTTCCTTCTCAGAGGGTGTCTGGGTCTTGATTTTTGTCTGTTTCATGTTCTTCTGTCTTGTCATGTTGATAGGAGTAGTTGCTGTATGTCAGCTGGGCTCTTAAAAAAAAAAACCACCAAAAAAACAAGCAAGCCAAAAAAAAAGAAGGAAGAGAGAGAAAAGAGAGAAAGAAGAAAGAAAGAAATGAAAGAAAAGGAAGGTGAAAAAGGAAAAAAAGGGGGGAGGCAAGAAATAAAACAAACAAGCAAAAAAAAAAAAGCCCACCTGGAGTGGATTCTCTAAGCATGCTGTAGGTGTCGCTGTTGCTCCACTAATCCACAGTCGCGGCCACACCGCTTTTGGCTGGGTTGGGAATGAATGGGAGGCTATTGTTTTCTGTATAAAGTTCCAGCGTGTCTGCTCCCTTCTCTCCGTCACCAGCAATGGGGACCGAAGTTCCCCAGGACTTCCAGCCTGCAGGGCTGAGCTCACTGGGGCGATGGTGTTCCCTCACTGGGCCCCCCGCCTCTCCGAGACCGCTGCAAACGGCATGCGCCTTTCTGCAAACGGTCCCAGCGCATTCCCGGCTCTAAACCTGCACCTTCTGCCTCTCCAATGACCGATGCACCGAGCCATGTGTGTCAGCACTCCCGGCGCAGACCACTGTGGCTGGTTATTTCACGGACCTGCTCTTCCACTCCCTCCTGGCTCCAAATCCTCTCCTCCCACCAGCGCGCTGGGGTGTGGGAGTGCTCTGGTCCTGCCGGGTCACGGCTCCGTATCTTACCTGCCTCTTGGGGTGCCGAGTCCTCTCGGGTGTAGCTGCACGCTGTGCACGTTCTTGTGTATTCTGGTCTATCTTTTATGAGTGGTTGAATTTGCTCTATTTTCGTAGATAAATATAGTGTTGGGAGGAGATTTCTGCCACCCTGCTCACAACGCCATCTTCCCAGAACTCCCCCCCACTAATTGTTTTTGTTTCTTTTTGTAGCCCTCCTATGGCCCCCCATTCACTATCTATGGGATAGGGTCAACTGACAACAATAGCCATTATGCATTCTCTCAGACTGTATTCCTTTAAATAGGATCTATTAAAGTATTCTATCTTCCATCTTCCCTCAATCAGCTTTATACCATATTTTTTTATACAGCCCCAAACCATTTTCCTCTATTTTTTTTCTTGACAATATCTTAGGCTCCACTGCCCTAAATAAATAAATAAATAAATGAAAGTAATATACCCAATCCTTGATGTCTTGGTTATACTTTTTTTAAAAAGCATTCTCTAATTGACACTGCAGGGATTTTTCCCTTCCATTCACTTAAAATATGACTTTTTAAGCAGAAATATCCTTACAGTGACTCTAGGTAGAAACCTGCATTTATCTCTTAAAGATTATGCAGAGCATATAATGGGGCTGTGAACTCTGTCATCTCATTGAGTATGAATTCTTTGTCTTATGAAAATATTTTCCTGTAGTTGGTGATAATAGCTTCCTTACATAAAACACTATAAGCTTGTGTACATTACCCTGCAGTTATGCACAGCTTCATAAAAGCCCAGAACTTATGTGAAACTGACTTGAACATACTAATTTCCTTGTTCTTATTCTGACTCATGACACATCATTGTTTGCGTCAAAGTTCATAAATCTTGCTTCATTTTGTAAAAGATTCATGTATAAGTCTTGACTGAATGAAAACTGAGCTTATATACAGTATAGTAAAGAATAGAAGTATGTGTGATTTTGGTATATACATTTTCTTTTAATGATAATAAACTACTACAAGTGGATTATCACGTTTCAACTTAATAAATTCCAGCAGCTCGTTTTGTGTAAATTAATACAAGGCCACTTTAAAACAACTGTTAGAACTACACTATAAAACAGCACCATATTTTTGAGATCCTGACATTGTATATATTAAGTTTAAATTCAGGATGGTAATATTTGCCCATCTTTAATCTTTAAGCCAAGGAAAAATTCATTCAGCCAAGCAATATGCCCAAAATAAACCAAAATTACCTAATACATAGAGAGCATGTAGTACAAGAAAGACACCTATATAGAACTAAGTATTTAAGTATGGTCTAAACTATTGAGACTGGACAGATAATTTTTTAACAGTTTTCCATATTTTGGTTATGATTAAAATCCATCTGTTCAAACCTATCATGTTTTTCTATTCCCACAATTCTCTCAATAATCAAAATGCTATTAATAACAGAATAGCTTGAATTAGATTGAGTCTTCCAAGGTGAGGAGAACATTACCAGTATCAAATATAGAAAATTCTCATGTTGACTGATTGATAAAAATCTACAATGAAGAATTTTAATCCATTAAAGCAAGGTGACATCATTAAAGAGAGGAAATTTTAGTACAGGTATAAACATATGTGACAATATTAGACAGATGTTTAAATGTTACTCTGCTTCCTTGAGCAGATGCATCATTCACAGTTCTATTTCAGTAATCAGGGAACATCATAATGAAATAAACACACATTTGGCAGCAAGAGATCATCATTTTTATGAATTAAATTGTCTGAAGATGGAACGTTTTAAAGGATTTTGCTACAGTATATCATTGTACCTGGTGTAAATTTATAGTGCCCTTTTTTCATAATCGACTAAATCAAATCAAATTTTCAATGAGATGAAATGAACTGATGAAAAAAGCTGTTTCTAAGTCTTTGAAATGTAGGCTCTTTTTTTTTGTCAAGGCAAATCTGCCTTGTAGCATGTTAATGTAAATTGTGGTAGTGAATGTCATAGCTCCACCTGCTCTAACAATCTGTTGAAACATACAATTCTTTTCTAGGGGAAGGATTTTAGAATCTTTTAGAACATTGTTATCAGTACCCTTCCCAAATAAACTGTTTTGGCAAAATCAGTTCTTCACCAATGACCTAATTCCCTGCCCTGGCAAAATTTCTATGTGATATCCCCAGAAGCTTAAAAATATTTCTTCTCTATTCCTAAAAAGAGCTAATCAGCTCTTGATAAATGTTATAATGTGTTTCCTAAAATCCCATGCGCATCCATCCACATGAATGCAGCAGACCCTGCATTTAGAAATCACCGTCGGAGCTAGAACTTCTTCTAACAGAATTTCATTTTGGAAAAGGGAAAGAAGTCAAAGGGAAAACAGATTTCAGTCACAGCAGGGGTGGACGTAGAGTATCCTTGGGTTCAGATTCCTGAAGCACCAGCATCAGGAAAGAACCTGTCCCAAGAATCAGAAAGCTCAGTGGCTCTGCTACGTTCTACAGAGGGAGCTTGTGCAAGTTACTTAACGTTCAAAGTCTCACTTTCCTCAACTTTAATAATATATACATTGATGAGCAAATGAAACTTTTTGTGAAAGCGCTTTATAAAGCTCTATAGAGATATTGATTATTTAAGGTGAGACAACCACACTTCTCTTACAAACATTAGAGACTACAAATCTGTGTATTATGCAAAAATGCATGTTGTATGTTTTTAAGCCCCAATTTAAATTTGACAAAATAAATAAAACAGAGTAACTTTGAGCATCTTTGAGTAACAAATTGGAAGACATTTTAAAGATCATTTAATTCAACTCCCTCATTTGAAGAACTTTTTAAAAATAGTTATCAGGAAAGTCAAATGCTTTGACACTGATCTTAGTGCAGTATTTTAAATTGGCTAAAAATGGGCTTATTATAAAACCATGTTAAGGTCAGAACATACTGCTTTTAGCAAAAGAACACTTCATTGTATACATGTATTTATTGACACAGTGTGTTAGGTACTGTTCAGGGTAGGACTGAACTAGCTAACATCAGGACAGGTTTTGTCTCCAAAGTACTATAAGGAAAAGAAAACAAACAAAAATTATAATTTTATAAAACTAATCATACTCTTATCATATATGCTACAGCAATCACACTTCTTGGTGTTTACCCAAAGAAGCTGAAAACTGTCCACACAAAAACCTACATGTGAATGTTTATAGCAACTTTATTCAAACTGCCAAAACTTGCAAGTAACCAAGATATCCTTTAGTAGGTAAATGGATAAATAAACTGTGATACATCTAGACAATGGAATATTATTCAACACTAAAAAGAAATGAGCTATCAAGCCACAGAAACACGTGGAAGAAACTTAAAAGCATATACTAAGTGAAAGAAGTAAATCTGAAAAGGCTACACACTGTATAATTTCAATTATATAACATTCTGTAAACAGCAAAACTAGCAAAATTTTACTGGAGACAATAAAAAGATCAGTGGTTTCTAGGGGTTAGGGAGGAAGGAGAGATGAGTATAAAGAGTTCAGAGGATTTTTAGGGCACTGAAACCATTCTGCAGGATATGGTAATGGAGATACACATCATTATACACATTTGTCCAAACCTATGGAATGTACAACAGCAAGAGTAAGCTGTAATGTAAACTATGGACTTTGGGTGATAATGATGTCAGTGTAGGCTCAGCAGTTGTAAGAAATGTACCACTGTGGTGGGGCATGTTGATAATGGAGGAGAATATGAATGTGTGTGGTGAGAGGATATATAGGCAATCTCTGTACCTTCCTCTCGATGTTGTTGTGAACCTAATATTGCTCTTAAAAAAATAGATTTAAAAACGGTGTAAGTCATGGGCCTGTTCTTGTGCCCGTACCAAATTGTCTTGATACTGTGGCTTTCTAGTAGAGCTTAAAGTCAAGGAGCATAATTCCCCCACTTTATTCTTCCTTCTCAGGATTGTTTTGGCTATTCAGGGTCTTTTGTGGTTCCATATGAATTTTAGAACTATTTGCTCTAGTTCATTGAAGAATGCTGTTCGTATTCTGATGGGAATTGCATTGAATCTGTAGATTGCTTTACGCATGATGACCATTTTGACAATATTAATTCGTACCATCCATGAGCACAGGATGTGTTTCCATTTATTGATATCTTCTTTAATTTCTCTCATGAGTGTCTTGTAGTTTACAGAGTATAAGTCTTTCACTTCCTTGGTTAGGCTGACTTCTAGGTATTTTATTCTTTTTGATGCAACTGTGAATACAATTGTTTTTCTGATTTCTCTTTCTGCTGGTTCACCATTAGTGTATAGAAATGCAACAGATTTCTCTGTATTAATTTTGTATCCCGCAACTTTACTGAATTCAGATATTAGATCTAGTACTTTTGGTGTGGATTCTTTAGGGTTTTTTATGTACTATATATATCATGTCATCTGCAAACAGAGACATTTTGTCTTCTTCCTTACCAATCTGGATGCCTTTTATTTCTTTGTGTTGTCTGATTGCAGTGGCTAGGACCTCTAGAACTATGTTGAATAATAGTGGGGAGAGTGGGCATCCTTGTCTTATTCCTGATCTTAAAGTAAAAGCTTTCAGCTTCTCACTGTTAAGTATAATGTTGGCTGTGGGTTTGTCATATATGGCCTTTATTATGTTGAGGTACTTGCCCTCTATATCCATTTTGTTGAGAGTGTTTATCATGAATGGTTGAATTTTGTCGAATTCTTTTTCTGCATCTATGGAGATGATCTTGTGATTTTTGTCCTTCTTTTAGTCGATGTGGTGGGTGATGTTGATGGATTTTTTAATGTTGTACCATCCTTGCATCCCTGGAATAAATCCTAGTTTATCATGATGGATGATCTTTTTGATGTATTTTTGAATTCGGTTTGCTAATATTTTGTTGAGTATTTTTGCATCTATGTTCATCAGGGATATTGGTCTGTAATTTTCTTTTTTTGTGATGTCTTTGCCTGGTTTTGGTATTAGAATGATGTTGGTCTCATAGAATGAGTTTGGCAGTATTCCCTCTTCTACTTTTTGGAAAACTTTAAGGAGGATGGGTATTAGGTCTTCACTAAATGTTTGATAAAATTCGGCAGTGAAACCATCTGGTCCAGGAGTTCTGTTCTTACATAGTTTTTGATTACCAATTCAATTTCTTTGCTTCTAATTGGTCTATTCAGATTTGCTGTTTCTTCCTGGGTCAGCCATGGTAGGTTATATTTTTCTAGAAAGTGGTCCATTTCTTCTAGGTTATCCAGTTTGTTAGCAAATAATTTTTCATAGTATTCTCTCATAGTTATTTGTATTTCTATGGTGTCCATAGTGATTTTTCCTTTCTCATTTCTGATTCTGTTTATGTGTGTAGACTCTGGCAAGGGGTTTATCTATTTTGTTTATTTTCTTGAAGAACCAGCTCCTACTTTCATTTATTCTGTTATTTTATTCTTCTCAATTTTATTTATATATGCTTTAATCTTTATTATGTCTCTCCTTTTACTGACTTTGGGTCTCATTTGTTCTTCTTTTCCTAGTTTCGTTAATTGTGAGTTTAGACTGCTCATATGGGAATGTTCTTTCCTGAGGTAGGCCTGTATTGCAATATATTTCCCTCTTAGCAGAGCCTTCGTTGAGTCCCATAGATTTTGTGGTTTTGAATTACTGTTGTCATTTGTCTATGTATATTGCTTGATCTCTGTTTTTATTTGGTCATTGATCCATTGATTATTTAGGAGCATGTTATTAAGCCTCCATGTGTCTATGGGCTTTTTCATTTTCTTTGAGTAATTTATTTCTAGTTTCATACCTTTGTGATCTGAGAAGCTGGTTGGTACAATTTCAATCTTTTTGAATTTACTGAGGCTCTTTTTGTGGCCTAGTATATGATCTGTTCTTGAAAATGTTCCATGTGCACTTGAGAAGAATGTGTACCCTGTTGCTTTTGGATGGAGTGTTCTGTAGATGTCTGTTAGGTCCATCTGTCCTAATACGTTGTTCAGTGCCTGTATCTCTTTATTTATGTTTTGTCTGGTTGATCTGTCCTCTACAGTGGGTGTTGTGTTGAACTCTCCCAAAATGGAATGCATTGCATTCTATTTCCCCCTTTAATTCTGATAGTATTTGTTTCACATATGTAGGTGATCCTGTGCTGGGTGCATAGATATTTATAATAGTTATATCCTCTTGTTGGACTGACCCCTTTATCATTATGTAATGTCCTTCTTTGTCTCTTGTGACTTTCTTTGTTTTGAAGTCTATTTTGTCTGATACAAGTACTGCAACTCCTGCTTTTTTCTCACTAGTAGTTGCATGAAATATCTTTTTCCATCCCTTCAGTTTCAGTCTATGTATGTATTTGGGTTTGAAGTGAGTCTCTTGTAGGTAGCATATAGATGGGTCTTGTTTATTATCCATTCAGTGACTCTACGTCTTTAATTAGTGCATTCAGACCATTTACATTAAGGGGTTTATTGATAGGTATGTACTTATTGCCATTGCAGGCTATAGATTTGTGGTTACCAAAAGTTCAAGGGTAATTCCCTTACTATCTAACAGTCTTATTTAACTCACTTTGTATTCTATTACAAACACAACCTAAAGGTTCTTTATTTTTCCCTTCTATTTCTTCCTCTTCCATTCTTTGTATGTTATGACTCATATTCTGTCCTCTTTGTCTATCCCTTGGGTGACATCTATTTAGCCTTAGGAATACTTCCATCTATAGGGGTCCCTCCAAAATGCACTGTAAAGGTTGTTTGTGGGAGGTAGATTCTCTCAGCTTTTGCTTATCTGAAAATTGTTTAACCCCTCCTTCAAATGTAAATGAAAACCTTGCCAGATAGAGAGTATTCTTGGTTCAAGGCCATTCTGCTTCATTGCATTAAATATATCATGCCACTCCCTTCTGGCCTGTAAGGTTTCTGTTGAGAAGTCTGATGATAGCCTGATGGGTTTTCCTTTGTAGGTGATCTTTTTTCTCTCTCTAGCTGCTTTTAAAAGTCTGCCTTTATCCTTGATCTTTGCCATTTTAATCTTTATATGTCTTGATGTTGTCTTCCTTTGGTCCCTTGTGTTGGGAGATCTGTGCACTTCCATGGCTTGAGAGACTATCTCTGTCCCCAGATTGGGGAAGTTTTCAGCAATTACCTCCTCAATGACACTTTCTAGCCCTTTTTCTCTCTCTTCTTCTTCTGGTACCCCTATTATGTGAATATTATTCCGTTTGGATTAGTCACACAATTCTCTCAATATTCTTTCATTCTCAGAGACTCTTCTTTCTCTCTGTGTCTTAGCTTCTTTGTATTCCTCTTCTCTAATTTCTATTCCATTTACTGATCTGCTTTTAAATCCCTCCATTGTATGTTTCATTTCAGATATGGAATTTCTTAATGATTGAATCTACATCTGAAATTTGTTCCTGAGTACTTGAATATTTTTCTAGACCTCCATAAGCATGTTTATGATTTTTATTTTGAACACTCTTTCAGGAAGATTGGTGAGTTCTGTTTAATTTGGCCCTTTTTCTGGGGTTTGTGAGATTTTGGTCTTTACGTGTTCTTTTGATGTTTCATGTTTCTGTGTGTTACCCTCTCTGCCCTCTATTGCCCAGAATTTCCAGTCTATGGAGCTGCTCAGCCCCTAGAGTGAGGTTTGGGGTCTTAGGGGAGCAGAGCTGGTAC
Organism: Smutsia gigantea; assembly: GCA_032199065.1. Taxonomy (NCBI): domain Eukaryota; kingdom Metazoa; phylum Chordata; class Mammalia; order Pholidota; family Manidae; genus Smutsia; species Smutsia gigantea. Next base: position 308,307 of record JAVSCE010019311.1, on the reverse strand, counting down.
CTTGGGAGAGGAAAGATCTGTTTCCTCACTCCTGTCTGCCCTGCCTCTTCCCAGTACCACAGCCAGTGGGCTGAGCACACAGGTGTAATCCACTGCCTGGTGTCTCTAGCTGTTGAAGGTGAGGCCTCTGGCTGACTGGCCTGAAGCCAGAGCAGTGACTGCCGGTTTACAAGCTGGTGCTGTCAGGCCAGTAGGAAGGCTCAGCAGGCTGCGTATCACAGTGGAGGGGCCTTGGAGCTGAGTGGCCAGCCAGGAATTTGGAGTGCCTGAAGCTCCCCAAAGTTCCCAATCTGCTGGCAGAGTGTGCCCAGACAACCTTCTCCCCCTGTCCCTTCTCCTGCTCAGTCCCAGTCTTCCACCCCCTCCCCCGTCCATTTCTCTTCTTCCTGCCTGTGAGCTGGGATCCGGGAAGGGCTCTGGTCCCACCACATCAAGGCTTTCGCACATTACCCTGTTTTGTGAGGTCTGTATGAAGTCTGGTGGAACCTTTTTTCCTGTTGCTGTTTTAAGGTTAGTTGTATTAACTATATTTTCACACTATCTGTGTTTTTGGGAGGAGTTCTCTGTCTCACCTCTCATGCCACCATCTTATATTGTATATTCTTATATAAACTCTTTCCAGAAAAACAAGTATTAGGTTGGGTCATAGAAATACAACATTTAGAATATTTTAAAAAATATGCAACAGGGTCTTTGCTTAAACTTGAGTACAAAATTCATTTTTTAAATTCACTGAAAAAGCCTCTGAAAAAATTAAAAATCAAAAGAAGTAATACCTTAGCCCCAAATAAATAACAAGATTTTAATCAACCATGACAATGTCAATGTGGAAAAAAATAATTCTGTTTTCTTCCATGTCCTAAGTTCATGAAAGGATATTTTAGTTGAGATCAGAATTTGAAAGCTGTGGTTTAACCACAGAAAGCCTGTATTTTCTGTTTCCTAAAATGTGAAGCTGGGGCTATTAGCCACATGGTAACTGATTCTCCTTGCTTAGGTACATGTGGAGGGCAAGAGGAGCTTCAGCATAACAAAATCATCACTCACTTTGAGCAGACCATCATCAACAAAGTCAAAACACCAAATCAGTATTCATGTTGTTTGCAATAACTGATATTTAAGAATTGAAGATGTGCTCATGATACATAACTCAAACAAAATAATTCTTTGGATCACATATATACAATCTTATGAAATCAAGATGATTCAAGGAGAGCTGAACAGACTGTATTCCTTAAAAATAATACCTTTTCCATTACAGTTTTACAGAAGTGACCTAAATTACTCTGGCTGGTAGTTTGGAACAGTTGTTACAAATATAAAAACGTTATAATGTGCTCCCTAAGATGTTTTCTTATTACCAATATGGACTATGCATATAAAAATGTTATAATGTGTTTCCTAAGATGTTTCTTACTTCAAGATTCCCAGGTTCCCTGCCTAACAGAACTTGAAAATGCTAATCAAAATAATCTAAAATCTCCATTCCAAAAGTATATGTAATAAACTCTTTATTATATAAATTGGATACTAAAAGATAATAGTATATAAGTAGATTAGAAGATAGACAACATTCAGGTATGTATCACTCACAAATTTATTTTTCAATATATCCAGAAACATGTGGCAGGATATGAACATTCATCTTGTTTTAATATGGAAACTTAACTGTTTTTATCTTTGTCTGCTGCATTATAAAAATAGAGTAAAATTATTTCTCCTTACCTCCAGATGAGGCTAGAAGATTTTGCCCTTTTTAATCTCTTGTTTTCACTTGCTAATAATTCAACTTTAATGGGCCCCTTCAGTATCTACAGGGAGACTTTTTTTTTTTAATGTAAAGGTTGGAGTGACAGAGAATTGGGGGAGAAATAGAGGTATCTCAAGAAGAATCTGAATGGAAAGGAACAAAAACAAGTGTAGGGCTTACCAAATGGGGCCTGCGATCACAGAACTCATCCCAGGGAGATTGCCTAAAAAGGAAGAAGGCCTGCTACTGGACAAGAGTCTAATTAGTGAACCAAGGAACAGTCACCTTATTTCAATTGCCTAGTGTTGACTTTTTACGTGCTTCTCAGTAAAAACTTCCCACTACCTGCACCCTCAGGATCTAGACTAGATTTCTGACCATCAGTGCTAGAGAGGACTTCACTTTGTGTGCAGGACAACACTCACTTGTTAGCTGCCCAATAAATATGTGACTATATGTGACAAGGCTATGGTTTTCTAATTATGCCATATGGCTAGTCCCCACAATACCTAAAGCTTCATTAAACCCAAAAGTGCAAGGGAAATGAAAAACAAGTAAATTCTCCACACGGAAGGAGCTTAACAAGCCTGAGCTCTGTAAGCTGGGACACGGTTATCATTGCTACCTTTACACATAGTGATGTAAAAACTAAATTGAATATCCTCTGAACATCCCTTAGTGAATCTGATGATGCTTCAGGGACTTCCTGTGCCAGAGATTAATCAACACTCCCTCAAATGTGTATTAACCACTTATTTCATTGTGATACCATAGAACATGCCATATAACACAAAGTCTCTCCCTTGAAAGCTGAAAGACAAAAAAATACACTTGAGAAGGTTAAATAACACAAGCTAGTTAATTGTGTTAGATGACCACCACCAACAACAAAGCATTGTTGAAGTTTGGAGGGCTCTGTGTATGAGAGTGTTCAAGACAGGTTTGAGAAAATGGTGGAGATTGAATTGGGCCTTGAAAATAGTATCTGAGAAGTTAGTGAGAAGAAAGAGGACTTAGGGCAAGAATAAGATTGTCTCATCATGAATCTGGATTGCATATTATGGAAAATGTCTCTGAATAGAGGCTTTAAGTTGGAAGGCAAGTTGTACATCAGATGACTCTAATGAACTAATAGCAATTATAACTTATCATCTACTGTGGGCAGACATCATATAAGGCTCCTGCTTTTTGCCAAATACTGTGAGCAAATATAGGCCTGTTTCTATCCCTGGCATAATGAAGGCCACAGACGTTAGTCAATGATTCCCACAAAATCATATAAGACTAAAAAAAGTGAATAAACTATCACATCACTAGTAAAAGGCACAGAAAGCGTATTAATTTAGGACTGGGTAACCCAAAGCTTATGTTCACTATACAGCACAATAATGTCTCTTGTGGCAGTGGAAAAGTTTTTGTACTTAATGTGACAGAAGAGGAAAAGATTGGTTCCAAAGGCTTAAGTAATAGGGACACGAATTTTAATCAAGTGCATTTTTGTAACAGTTACAAATGCCCCAAATTAGACTGGCCTTCTTTCTAGATGGAAATTCAATCTCTTTGACTGAATTCTGGACACCTGTTGTATTGTAACGAGAATTCTTCCACTGGAAGTCCCTTTCAACTTTAAAGGGTTAGTTAATTGTTTATTCGATATTACTGAACTAACAATAAATGTCAGTGATCTCTACACAAAGAAATGTGCAATAAAATTATTTCAAAAAATACATTATATGACCTCTACTCTAAAATGATTGGATTTTCATCAAATGTCATTGGCCTTTCCATTGATCATCCATTTCTAGTCTTCCCACCACCTTTTACCTGAAAGCTCCACATTTGGCTTTTTAAGTATCTTTTAAATGCTCAACATAGTCTATATCAAATTAGTATTCAACATAATTTCTTCAAAACCTTAAATTAAGACTTGATTTTGATTATCTCTCAATTACATCTTGCACACTCATGTGAGTTAGCTCTTTTAAAGGAAGTTAAGCTACTAGAAAGAACTAGATTTTTAAAATGAAATATGACAACTTTAGAATTAAGTTCTGTTAGAATTACAAATGGTTCTCCCAAACAAGGCACCATCATACAATGTGTTTTCTCTTTTTAGTTACATACCTCTAACTTGTCACTTCAAATTTCCATATGTATATCTGCCTTTTTCAAAAACAATAAATTGAAAACAATGAGAAATCACTGGCTGTCAAATATAAGTCCCACTTAGAACTAGACAAAGTCCAAAGCACAAAGACTTCTGCATTATGTTTTATGCATAATTGCGAAGACCTCAAAGCAGTTAGAAAAAAATTCATAAATGTTAACCATTTAGAATTTTTATGGAGGATGTGGAGAAAAGGAAACTCTCATACACTATTGGTGGGAATGTAAATTGGTGCAGCCACTATGGAAAGCAGTGTAAAGGTTTCTCAAAAAACTAAAAATAGAAATACCATACAACCCAGCAATTCTGCTTCTGGGAATTTACCCAAAGAAAACAAAATCCCTGATTCAAAAAGATACTTGCATCCCTATATTTATTGAAGCATTATTTACAGCAGCCAAGATATGAAAGCAACCAAAGTGTCTATGAGTAGATGAATAAAGAAGAGATGGTGCATATACATACAATGGAATATTACTCAGCCATAATAAAGATTTTACGAATGCCACTATAACATGAGGAACAAAAGAAAGTCAAAAAAAGCCTCCTGTGTTCTTATGCCTGGTTATACTCATTTACTTCAAAAAGCCTAAATCTGACCCACAGCATAAACATTTTTCCGTAAAATAAACCTTCAATTAAGTAATCTCTTTAATTGCTATCAGTTTTTTATTTTCTATTTTTCCCAGTATCCTTTATTTTCAAGTTTTCTGCAATGAATGTGTATTATTTTTAATAAAAAAAGTTATAAGATAAATAAAATTAAAGCTACATGATTTATCTACTATTAATTAAAATGTAACAGTAGTTAAATATAACTAAACATCAAATTGAAATAGTTTTAGATATATAATTTCATATGAAATAAGATGAAAATAAGATAGCTGGGATAAATTGAAATGTTTCAAAGGGTTGCTAAGTTCTTCTCAAATAATTTTTTAGAAAACTAAAAGTTTCTTCCTTAAAAGATGCAGTAAAACAACTCATTTTAAAGTGCCTATAAAGTTGGTTTGCAATATCTTGAAGATGTGACCTTTGTAAATATCATAAATTTTGGGAAATGCTCATACTTTTGGTAACTAAGCTTAAAGTATCTGAAATTGTGAAAACAAACATTTCCAGAGCCAAAACAAGTAATGATATAGAGGTTTAGAAAAGATTTTTGTACCCACAAACTGATTTATATCCAAATAAAAAAATATATAACACAGGCTCTGAAAATCAGAGTATTTGGGATTATTTGTTTTTTCATCACTAGACACACAAGGAAAAAATATTTTTGTAACTTCTTTGTGTTGCTGCTAGTATACAAATTATGGAATGTCTTAGAAAAAAGTAGAGCCCAAATTCTAAAACTAACTCTGTTTACACAAACAAAACTGAAGAAATATACACGATATGTTTTTAAAGAGTCTAACAAGAAGTAAATTCTGATCTCAATTATTTTAGAAAAGTTCTTCAAATTGTTTTTTTCTTCAGTTATGGAAATACGCTTTCACACCCACATTACAATATAATATTGACATCCAAAAAAATCACCTATTGAGCATGTTGTTAAAAATATAAACTTGTATAAACAGTATGTTTAGAACTAAATAAGATGTCCTGACTTTTAATAGATTATGCTATGAAATATATATATTATTGAAACTTTCAATATGTTTCAATATATTAGAACTAATATATTATAAAAAATATCTCATATATAAATATTCCTCCAATCAGAGGAAACCAACCAGAAGTCCAAGCTTTCAAAGTTGTAATAATCAGAAAGAAACATATAATTGCAACCTATAATACTACATGACTAGGATGTTAATAAATTATATAAAACTAAGACCTAAAATCTTTAAGTCAGTGATCAAAATCACTCTGTAAATTTTATGATTCAGAAAAATGAGTGCATGCAACAACATGGATGGAGCTAGAGGATATTATGCTCAGTGAAATAAGCCAGGCAGAGAAAGACAAGTACCAAATGATTTCACTCATCTGTGGAGCTTAAGAACAAAGCAAAAACTGAAGGAACAAAACAGCAGCAGACTCACAGAACCCAAGAATGGACTAACAGTTGCCAAAGGGAAAGGGACTGGGGGGGTTGGGTGTGAAGGGAGGGAGAAGGGGAATAAGAGGTATTACGCTTAGCACACATAACGTAGGGGGGGGCACGGAGAAGGCAGTATACCACAGAGAAGACAAGTAGTGATTCTATAGCATCTTACTATGCTGATGGACAGTGACTATAATGGGGTATGTGGTGGGGACTTGATAATGGGGGGAATCTAGTAACTACAATGTTGCCCATGTGATTTTATATTAATGATACCAAAACAAAAAAAATGCTAAAAAAATAAAATGAGTGCATGCAATTTGAACAAATGACCAAAAAGTTAATTGTAATAATTAATGACAAAAGAGTGATGAATATCTATAAAATCGTAAAAGGAATAGGTAAGGTGACTGTTACCTTTTTCACCAAATTCTGATACAATCCAACCTCAATAAACTTTCCTATCCCAACATTCACCTCAAGACTGAAGTACAAAACTTTTGAGAAAACAGTCAATGATAAGTGTCATATTGAAGAACTGATTTCCACCAAAATTTGATTCAACCAAAAAATTGATCAATAAGAATTTAAAGGCTAAACCTTGTGGATTATTAAGGAAAGCAGTAAATATTTGAAGCCCAAAATCTTACCTTCCTATTGAATAAAAAAGATCCTCTCCAACAAAGTGTCTTTTGTAATAAACATCTCTTTAATATGTTTTCTCCTTTTTTTAAGGTTTTTTTGATTGAAGTATAGTTGACATTATAATACTTATAGGTGTACACAGAGTGATTCAACACTTATATACATTACAAAATGCTCACCCCAATAAATGTAGCTACCATCTGTCACCATACCAAATTATTAAAATATTATTAACTATATTCCCATGCTGTACCTTCATCCTGTGACTTACTTATTTTATAACTGGAATTGTATACCTCTATCTCCTTCACCTATCCCAACACCCCTGACACCTCTGGCAGCTACCAGTTTATTCTCTGCATTTATATGTCTGTTTCTGGGTTATTTAATTACTTGTTTATTTTGTTTTTTAAATTCCACATATAACTGAAATCATATGGTATTTATCTTCTTCTGTCTGACTTATTTCACTTAGCATAATATCCTCTACGTCCATCCATGCAGTCACAAATGTCACGATTTCATTCTTTTTTATTGCTGAGTATGTTCCATTGTGTATATATACCACATATTCTTTATTCATTCATCTACTGATGGGCACTTAGGTTGTTTCCATATCTTTGGCTATTGTAAATAATGATACAGTAAACATGAGGTAAATGTATCTTTTTGAATCAGTGATTTTGTTTTCTCCAGTTAAATATCCAGAAGTGGAGTTACTAGATCATATTGTATTTCTATGTTTAATTTGTTGAAGAAACTCCATACTGTTTTTCCCAGTGGCTGCACCAGTTTACATTCCCACCAAGAGTGCACAAGGGTTCCTTTTTCTCCACACCCTTGTCAACACTTGTTATTGCTTGCTTTTTAGTAGTAGCTATTCTGTCTGGTGTAAGGTGGAAAAGGGGGAACCCTCCTATGCTGTTGGTGGGAATGTAAATTGGTGCAACTGTTACGGAAAGCAAATGGAGGGTCCTCAAAAAATTAAAAATAGAATACTATTTGATCCAGTAATTCTATTCCTAGGAATTTAGAAAACAAGATCCTTGATTCGAAAAGACATATGCACCCCTATGTTTATCACTGCACTATTTACAATAGCCAAGATATGGAAGCAACCAAGGTTTCCATCAATAGATGAATGGATATAAAGAAGATGTGGTACATATACACAATGAAATACTATTCAACCATAAAAAGAAAACAAATCCCCATTTGCAACAACATGGATGGATCTAGAGGGTATTATGAAATAAGCCAGGTGGAGAAAGACAAATGCCAAATGATTTCACTCATTTGTGGAGTATAAAAACAAAGCAAAACCAGAAGGAACAAAACAGTAGTAGACTCATAGACACCAAGAAGGGACTAGTGGTTCCTAAAGGCGAGGGGTTGAGGAGGGTTGGGTGGGGGTAGAGAAGGGGGTTAAGGGACACAACAATTTGCAATCACAATATAGATGGGTCATGGGGATGGTAGTACAGTACAGAGAATACAATTAGTGACTCTACAATATCTTAATATGTTGATAGACAGTGACCACTATGGAGGGGGTGAGAACTTGATAATATGGGTGTATTTTGAACCACTGTGTTGTGTATTTGAAACCATCATAAGATTGTATATCAACAATACTTTAATAAAAAAAACTAGACTTAAAATGACTTCTGCATAACATTTATATACTATAATTTATTCTAAGTCTGTATCCTAAAACATCTTTATCTTGGGCTAAAAGTATTTTTTGGTAAATATAACTCCTTTTTTAGACTGCTAAAAGGGAAATTTTGTTTACATAAATTAAACTCTGTCCTTCCAAGAAAAATGTCCCTACACAGAATATACACTTTTTTCCTCATCAAATGTGGGTAGGTAGGCAAAATATTAGAATACTTACCACCTCATTTATATTTATATTTTCATTTAGATTTTTCTAAATCAGCCTCTGGCAGCAGGGTGTAGATACAATGCACTATAGATAATTTCTGTTTCCTTATGATTCTCTTAACAAATGGAGTTCCTTCTAATTAGAAACCACTTGTTAATCCAAGGTCAGTTTTTCAAGATAACATATTGTTAGAACAAATAAACTAGAGTTACGTTGACCTGTACAGTTAAATTCAGATTTTTCCTGCTGTTTCTAAAAATTTAACCACCAAAGATTACTGTCATTTTCATTCATGACTCTTCAATCATGGAATTTCTTTGCCAATCAGGAAAAGGCTGAGCTCTCTCTCTCTTTTTTAAAGATGCTCTTTGCTAATGGAAATCTTTAGAAAAATATAGCAATTCACAACTTCTTGGGAATCCTCTGACAATGAATAGAGCTAGTATTTGTTCTATCCATTCTCCTCTTATTATTTTAACTGTTAATGAATCCATTAGTGGATTAAATTATACTAAATGGATATATTACATTAGAATAGTGTTTTTAAAGCTTAATTCGAATTTAAGACTTCCTTCCTCTTTTCATCTTCTCTTTCCTCTTTTATATACTCTCTTTATTCCCTGTTTCCACGTTAATCTCCTTTGCAATACAACATTTTGTTAAGAAGTGACTAAGGCAAATTTCAATAGGCCACAGTCTTTGGTTTGCTGAGAAGTTAATTATCATCCTTTTCCTCTCTCTTCTCTGAAATACACACACATAAACACACACAAACAATATATCAGTCAATGTTCTAGCAGGAAACTGGTACATTCAGAGGTCAAACAGTCCTCAAAGAAACTCTTTGCCTATATGTAGACAGGGTCTACCAGGGAATCCAGGGAACAGCAACAGAAGAAAGCCATTATCCATGGATTCCCACAAGAGCAAAAGGAGAATTTGTGTTACTTGAGCTTAGTGAGATCTATTGCCATAGGAATGGAGCTAATAGGAGCAGTATCCTGTATAAAGGAAGAAAGCCACAAACACAGGCTCTGCAGGAAGAGAATGGTGTGGAGAGGAAATCAATACTCAGACCTCGCTCTCCAATCTTCTGTGTTCTTCCAGTAGGAGACCATTGGCTGAACCAAACATAAGCTATAGGGAAAGTTGCTCAAGCAATGTGGTGCTTGGAGTTTAGTCTACAGGGATTCCGGATTGTCAGAGAAAAATAGAAAATCATCAGGGGAGATGGGAAGGGCCAAATAAAGAAATTCTAACACTCACAGGCACACACATAAACTCACACACATCCCTTCATGTACACATAGTTCATACATTCACTTCATAAGTTACCACAGATTGGTGGATTCACTGACATGCCTGGGCATTTTAGGAAGAGAAAGGGGAGAAAGTTCTAGCTGCACTTTCAATAGCATAGTCTCATCAAATTCCATTTCCATGGTCTTTGTCCATAATCCAGAGATGTAATATACCTTCCTTCTTGCAAACAGAAGTGATCTGTTGTGAAAACAATTCCTTTGCTTAGAAATTTTAAAAACATGATTCCATATTGATGGCTTAGCATCACCATCTCCAGAAAAATGTCAGAACTTTACCAGTTATTCATTATTGTCAAATTTTATTGGTTATGTCATTGTTGTGGCTGTATTAACTAGCTTAATGATTCTCCTTTTCCCCAGGCAGACATTTATAAATTTGTGTGTGTTATCTAATACAGCATATAAAACAGTTCTATAAGGAACAGAGGAATTTTTAGGAAGGAACTGACATTCAGAAGCTAAGTAACTCCTCCAGGGTCACTTATGCTAGTAATGGTGGAGGAGAGGATTCAAACTCTAACCTTTCCAATCACAGAGTCTGTTCATTTTTTACTATATTATACTGCCTCTCCTTGGACCCCAAGATGTCTTCTCACTTTATTTCTTGATTTAAGAGGCCTAGCTCTCAAGATTAACATCCAAAGAACTCTGGGAATGGGGGCATGTTCTTAATATTGAAGTTCTTCCCAAATATAAACTCAAGCATATATGGTCAGTTAATATACAATAAGCATCCATGGACATACAATGGGGAAATGACAGTTTCTTCAACAACAGGTGTTGGCAAAACTGGACAGCTACATGTAAGAGGAGGAAACTGGATCATTGTCTAACTCAATACACAAAAATAAACTCAAAATGGATCAAAGACCTGAATGTAAGTCATGAAACCATAAAACTCTTAGAAGAAAACATAGGCAAAAATCTCTTGAATATAAACGTGAACAACTTTTTCCTGAACACATCTCAGGCAAGGGAAACAAAACCAAAAGTAAACTAATGGGAATATATCAAACCAAAAAGCCTCTGTACAGCAAAGGGCACCATCAGTAGAACAAAAAGGCATCCTACAGTATGAGAGAATATATTCATAAATGACATATCTGACAAGGGGATAAAATCCAAAATATAAAAGAAATTACAGCCCTCAACACCCAAAAGGCAAATAACCTGATTAAAAAATGGGCAGAGGATATGAACAGACACTTCTCCAAAGAAGAAATTCAGATGGCCAACGGGCACATAAGAAGATGCTCCACATCACTAATTATCAGAGGAATGCAAATTAAAACCACAGTGAGATACCACCTCACACCAGTTAGGATGACCAACACCAGAAATACAAGAAATAACAAATGCTGGCGAGGATGCAGAGGAACGGGAACCCTCCTACACTGCTGGTGAGAATGTAAATTAGTTCAACCATTGTGGAAAGCAATATGGAGGTTCCTCAAAAAACTAAAAATGGGGATTCAGATTAAAGGTGGTGGCCTGAGAGGTGAGACAGAGGCTTCCTCCTAAAACTGCATATAATATGAAAATAAAGCTACTACAACTACTCTTGAAAGAGCAACAGGAAAGAGGACGGCAACAAACTGCATACACCTGGAGAAAAGAGCAGCCTTCACAGAAAAGGGTAACGTACTAAAGCTGTGGTCCTGCGGGATCCAAGCCCTTCTCCCACCCCAGCTCACTGGCAGGAGTAACAGGAATGGACCAGGGAGGGAGTGGAGATGTGGGACTCCTGAATCTGGGAGCACAAACCTACATTTCATGGTGCTTGCATGATACTCTTGTAATTAGCGGGTTGGAAACCTAAGACAGGCAGAATTCCTGGAGTGACTAAGATTCCAGCTGCTTGTGAAAGCAGGGATCCATACTCAGCTGCTCAGGGACAAAAGAAAGGCAGGCAGTCTGAGAGACTTTCTAAAAAAGAAGCCCTTAGCAAGAGGGCTGTAAAGGGGCAAGGACTGCACAGAGCTTAATGCTCAGGAGAAAGGACAGGCAGACAAAATTGTCCGGGTGCACTCTGCCCAGCAGGTTGGGAGCTTTCACGATCTTCGGGTGCTCCAGCTCCCTGGCTGCCTGCACAGCTCCAAGAACCCCTTCTGTGACAGGCAGACTAGTGCACCTTTCTTCTGGCCAGCCCCACCAGGCTTGTAAACCGGGAAATCCTTCCCTGGTGTTGGGCCAGCCAGAAGGAAGATCTGTCTACAGCAACTAAAAACGCAAAGCACAGAGGCTTATACCTGTGTGCTCAGCTCACTGGTACAGGCAGTGGAGACAGGCATAGCAGCCAGGAACCAGGAAACAGCCCTTTCGTCCCCGTGGCACCAATACCACTCCCCTACCATCCCCGCAATGCTTCAGGGGCTGAGCAGCTCCAGAGAGTAGAGATTCTGGGCACTAGAGGGTGCCATACACAAATATGAAAAGTCAAAGGAACTTAGTCCAGAGTAAAATTATGAATACAATTCCTGAGAAAGATATAAGTGATATGGACCTTATGACTCTCCCTGAAAGGGAGTTCAAAATAAAAATCATTAACATGCTTATGGAGGTATGGAACGATATTCAAGAACTCAGGAATGAATTCCTGTAGGAGATCCAATCATTGAAGAACAGAATGGACGGTATTAAAAGCAGAGTGGATACAGTGGAGGAGACGATAAATGAAATAGAAACTAGAGAAGAGGAATACAAAGAAGCTGAGGCACTGAGAGAAAAAAGGATCTCTAAGAATGAAAGAATATTGAGAGAACTGTGTGACCAATCCAAACGGAACAATACTCGCATTATACGGGTACCAGAAGAAGAAGAGAGAGAAAAAGGGATAGAAAGTGTCTTTGAGAAGGTGATTGCTGAAAACTTCCCCAATCTGGGGAAGGAGATAGTCTCTCAGGCCATGGAGGTGTGCAGATCTCCCAACACAAGGGACCCAAGGAAGACAACACCAAGACATATAGTAATTAAAACGGCAAAGATCAAGGATAAGGACAGACTATTAAAAGCAGCCAGAGAGAGAAATAAGATCACATACAAAGGGAAACTCATCAGGCTATCATCAGACTTCTCAGCAGAAACCTTACAGGCCAGAAGGGAGTGGCATGATGTATTTAATGCAATGAAGCAGAAGGGCCTTGAATCAAGATTACTTTATCCAGCAAGATTATCATTTAAATTTGAAGGAGGGATTAAACAATTCACAGATAAGCAAAAGCTGAGAGAATTTGCCTCCCACAAGCCATCTCTACAGTGTATTTTGGAGGGACTGCTATAGATGGAAGTGTTCCTATGGTTTAATAGCTGTCACCAGAGGTAATAAAACCACAGTAAAGAAAATAGAACAGCTAATTACTAAGAAAATGCAAAATTAAATTAACTATACCCAAAGTCAATCAAGGGATACACAAACATTACAGAATATGACTCCTAATACATAAAGAATGGAGTAGAAAGAAAAAGGAGGAAGAAAACAAACAAACAAAAAAAGAACCTTTAGATTGTGTTTGTAATAGCATATTAAGTTAGTTGTTAGACTTTTAGATAGTAGGGAAGTTAACCTTGAACCTTTGGTAACCACGAATCTGAAGCCTGCAATGCCAATAAGTACATACCTACCCATAATCACCCTAAATGTAAATAGACTGAATGCAGCAGTCAAAAGACATAGAGTCACTGAATGGATAAAAAAAAAAGACCCATCTATATGCTGCCTTCAAGAAACACATTTTAAACCCAAAGACATACACAGACTAAAAGGGAAGGGATGGAAAAAGATATTTCATGCAAATAACAAGGAGAAAAAAGCAGTGTTGCAGTACTTGTATCAGACAAAATAGACTTCAAAACAAAGAAAGTAGGAAGAGATAAAGAAGTACATTACAAAATGATAAAGGGGTCAGTCCAACAAGAAGATACAACCATTATAAATATATTTGCACCCAACACAGGAGCGCCAACATATGTGAAACAAATACTAACAGAATTAAAGGAGGAAATAGACAGCAATGCATTCATTTTAGGAGAAGTCAACACACCACTCACTCCAAAGGACAGGTCAACCAGACAGAGAATAAGTAAAGACACAGAGGCACTGAACAACACACTAGAACAGATGGACCTAACAGACATCTACAGAATTCAGCACCCAAAAGCAGCAGGATACACATTTTTCTCAAGTGCACATGGAAGATATTCCAGAATAGACCACATACTAGCCCACAAAAAGAACTTCAGTAAATTCAAAAATATTGAAATCCTACCAACCAACTTCTCAGATCACAAAGTTATAAAACTAGAAATAAATTTTAGAAAGAAATCAAAAAGGCTCACAAATACCTGGAGACATAACAACATTCTCCTAATGAATCAATGGATTAAAGGCCAAATCAAAACAGAAATCAAAGAATATATGGAAACTAGTGACAACAAAAACACAAAGCCACAACCTCTGTGGGACGCAGCAAAGGCAGTTCTAAGAAGAAAGTATATTGCAATCCACGCCTATTTAAAGAAGGAAGAACATTTCCAAGTGAACAGTCTAAAGACACAATTACTGAAACTGGAAAAAGAAGAACAAATGAGGCCCAAAGTCACCAGAACGAGGGACATAATAAAGATCACAGAAGAAATAAATAAAATTGAGAAGAATAAAACAATAGAGAAAACTCAGTGAAACTAAGAGCTGGTTCTTTGACAAAATAAGCAAAATAGATAAACCCCTAGCCAGACTTATTAAGAGAAAAAGAGAATCTACACACATAAACAGATTCAGAAATGAGAAAGGAAAAATCACGATGGACCCCACAGAAATACAAAGAATTATAAGAGAATACTATGAGAATCTATATGCTAACAAGCTGGAAAACATAGAAGAAATGGAAAACTTCTTAGAAAAATACAACCTTCCAAGACTGACCAAGCAAGAAACAGAAAAACTAAACAGACCAATCACCAGCAACAAAAATTGAATTGGTAATCAAAAAACTATCCAAGAACAAAACCCCCAGAGCAAATGGATTCACCTCTGAATTCTACCAGACATGTACAGAAGAAATAACACCCATTCTCCTTAAAGTTTTTCAAAAAATAGAAGAGGAGGGAACACTTCCAAACTCATTCTATGAAGCCAGCATCACTCTAATACCAAAACCGGGCAAAGACCTCACCAAAAAAGAAAATTACAGACCAATATCCCTGATGAACGTAGATGCAAAAATACTCAACAAAATATTAGCAAACCGAATTCAAAAATACATCAAGAGGATCATACACCATGATCAAGTGGGATTCATCCCAGGGATGCAAGGATGGTACAACATTCGAAAATCCATCAACATCATCCACCACATCAACAAAAAGAAGAACAAAAACCACATGATCATCTCCATGGATGCTGAAAAAGCATTTGACAAAATTCAGCATCCATTCCTGACTAAAACTCTCCACAAAATGGGTATAGACAGCAAGTACATCAACATCATAAAGGCCATATATGACAAACGCACAGCTAAAATCATACTTAATGGCGAGACGCTGAAAGCTTTTCATCTAAGATCGGGAACAAGACAGGGATGCCCACTCTCTTCACTGTTATTCAACATAGTACTGGAGGTTCTAGCCACGGCAATGAGACAAAACAAAGACATACAAGGCATCCAGATTGGTAAAGAAGTCAAATTTCACTATTTGCCGATGACATGATATTCTACATAAAAAACCCTAAAGACTCCACTCCAAAACTACTAGAACTAATATCTGAATTCAAAAAAGTTGCAGGATACAAAATTAACACACAGAAATCTGTTGCATTCCTATACACTAATGATGAACTAACAGAAAGAGAAATCAGAATAACAATTCCATTCACAATTGCATCAAAAAGAATAAAATACCTAGGGATAAACCTAACAAAGGAAGTGAAAGACCTGTACTCTGAAAACTACAAGACACTCCTAAGAGAAATTAAAGAGGACACTCACAAATGGAAATGCATCCCATGCTCTTGGCTAGGAAGAATAAATATTGTCAAAATGGCTATACTACCTAAAGCAATCTACAGATTCAATGCAATCCGTATCAAACTACCAACAGCTTTCTTCAAAGAACTAGAACAAATAATCCTAAAATTCATATGGAACCACAAAAGACCCCGAATAGCAAAGCAATCCTGAGAAGGAGGAATAAAACAGGGGGAATTTCAGTCCTTGACTTCAAGCTCTACTACAAAGCCACAGTAATCAAGACAATTTGGTATTGGCCTAAAAACAGACCCACAGACCAGTGGAACAGAATAGAAAATCCAAACATTAACCCAAACATATACAGTCAGTTAATATTTGATAAAGGAGCCTTGGATATACAATGGGGAGATGACAGCCTCTTCAGCAGCTGGTGTTGGAAAAACTGGACAGCTACATGTAAGAGAATTAAACTGGACTACTGTCTAGCCCCATACAAAAAGGTAAACTCAAGGTGGATCAAAGACCTGAATGGAAGTCATGAAAGCATAAAACTCTTAGAAAAAAATATAGGCAAAAATCTCTTGGACATAAACATGAGCGACTTCTCCATGAACATATCTCCCCGGGCAAGGGAAACAAAAGCAAAAATGAACAAGTGTGACTACATAAAGCTGAAAAGCTTCTGTACAGCAAAGGACACCATCAGTAGAACAAAAAGACATCCTACAGTATGGGAGAATATATTCATAAATGACGTATCCAATAAGGGGTTGACATCCAAAATATATAAGAACTCATGCACCTTAACAAACAAAAAGTAAATAATCCAATTAAGAAATGGGTAGAGGACATGAATAGACACTTCTCTAAAGAAGAAACTCATATGGCCAACAGGCACATAAAAAGATGCTCCACATCGCTAATCATCAGAGAAATGCAGATTAAAACCACAATGAGATATCACCTCACACCAGTGAGGATGGCCAACATCCAAAACACAAACAACAACAAATGTTGGTGAGGATGTGAAGAAAAGGGAACCCTCCTACACTGCTGGTGGGAATGCAAATTAGTCCAACCATTGTGGAAAGCAGTATGGAGATTCCTCAAAATACTCAAAATAGAAATACCATTTGACCCAGGAGTCCCACTCCTAGAAATTTACCCTAAGAATGCGGCAGCCCAGTTTGAAAAAGACAGATGCACCCATATGTTTATCGCAGCACTATTTACAATAGCCACGAAATGGAAGCAGCCTAAGTGTTCATCAGTAGATGAATGGATAAAGAAGATGTGGTACATATACACAATGGAATATTATTCAGCCATAAGAAGAAAACAAATCCTACCATTTGCAACAACATGGATGGAGCTAGAGGGTATTATGCTCAGTGAAATAAGCCAACCCGAAAAGGACAAGTATCAAATGATTTCACTCATATGTGGAGTATAAGAACAAAGAAAAAAACTGAAGGAACAAAACAGCAGCAGACTCACAGAACCCAAGAACGGACTAATAGTTACCAAAGAGAAAGGGACTGGGGAAGATGGGTGGGAAGGGAGGGATAAGAGGGAAAAGGGGGCATTACGATTAGCAGATGTAATGTTGGGGGGCATGGGGAAGGCCGTACAACTCAGAGAAGACGAGTAGTGATTCTATAGCATCTCACTACACTGATGGACAGTGACTCTAATGGGTTTGGTGGGGGGTACCTGATGAAGGGGTAGTTTAATAACCATAATATTGCACATGTAATTGTAGATTAATGATACCAAAATAAATTATTAAAAAAAATAAAGAAGATTAAAAGAAAGTTCCAAAAAAAATAAATAAACTAAAAATGGAAATTCCATTTGACCCAGGAATTCCACTCCTAGAAATTTACCCCAGGAAAACAAGATCCCAGATTCAAAAAGACATATGCACCCCTATGTTTATCGCAGCACTATTTATAATAGGCAAGAAATGGAAGCAACCTAAGTGTCCATCAATAGATGAATGGATAAAGAAGATGTGGTACATATACGCAAAGGAATATTATTCAACCATAAGAAGAAAACAAATCCTACCACTTACAACAGCATGGATGGAACTAGAGGGTATTAAGCTCAGTGAAATAAGCCAAGAGGGGAAAGACAAGTACCAAATGACTTCACTCATTTGTGGAATAACAACAAAGCAAAACAGAAGGAACAAAACAGCAGCAGACTCACAGATTCCAAGAATGGACTAGCAGTTACCAAGGGGTAGGGGAGGGTAGGAGGGAGGGAGGAGGGGATTACGGGGCATTACGATTAGCACACGTAATGTAGGGGAGTCACACGGAAGACAGTATAGCAAGAAGACAAATAGTGACTCTATAGCATCTTACACCTCTGACGGACAGTGAATGCAGTTAAGTGTGGGAGGGACTCGATAATACAGGTGAATGTAGTACCACAATGTTGCTCATGTGAAACCTTCATAATATTGTATATGAATGATACCTTAATAAAAATATATATATATATTAAAGCTCTTACTCAGAATAATCTCCATTTATACATTTTTACAAATGCATGCTTACCAATTTAAACAGAAAGTCATTCATTTTAAACCCCCCATTGCCATATTAACATAACAATGTTTAACTTATTTTTATTATAACAATCATTTACACAGTCACACTCTTGGCAACTCATATTATTAATGGTATTTATTTTATCTTATTGCAAGTCCCATTAGTAGTTATGATAATCATCCACTGATATTAATGACAAATGTACACTGTAAGGAGACGAATATGATGGTAGTAAGGCAAATGGAATACTACTACAAATGTCTTGGTAAAAAAGATGTTTTTGTTAATAGCAACAAAAAGGAAAGGATGAATGTGAGCAGGGCTTGGGTGGGTCCTAATGAAAAATGAAAATGTGGGGACACTTGCTCAAAAAAAGCAGAGAAAAAAATCTTTTGAAGGTACTAAAACACAAAACTTTATTTTCTGCTATAGTTTCTCTCCAGATACGTCATGGTGATTTTTATTTGCTATGTGCCATCACTTAACATTCACTTAATCCCCATCGAATCTCCACAAGTTAGGTAAACCATCATTATTCTGATTTACAGTTGATAAAACTGGAGCCTTTGCCTTTTGCAAAAGAAAACTGACTGAAGCTTTAGTCTTATGCAGAATTCAATGCTATTTGCAACTACTCCTTCCAAAAGCCATTTGGAAATTCTCCCATCTTTTCAGGAAAATTCTCTTTTCAAATATATTTCCTCTATTTAATACTATTTAGTGGTGCTATGTTTAGGCAGATCAGGGGTTATTTTATTCAAAGTACTGATATATACAAAGAAGGATAGATAAGTTAGATAGATATGTTTTAAATATAAAGTTGGTACATTTTTCTTTTTTAATAAAGTACCTCTTAAATGATAAGTGAGAAGTTCACAACTATGTCTCATGAGTGAAATGAATTAGAAGAAATCCATGCTTCACAGTTGAACAACCCCAGCTTATCTAACTGCACACTCCAATGAAGCTGATTGAGTAGGGAGTTGTTTTTGAAGTTCATAGAAATATTTAGGGAAGCTTGCCAAGTATAAAATATGCTTAAGTTTAATCATTAGAGTCTAGACAATAAGACTAAAAATATTAGCAATTAATTACTTATTTTTAGGATACACTAAGTTTTTTATATCCATGGTTACAAATTTTGAACTCAATTTCCCAATCCCTTGATAAATAGCCAATTAATTTTTTAATGGCATATGGATTGGAGCAGCAGGGGTACTGGGATAAAAGTGCTTCCCTATCATGTAGTGATTTCTAAAACTTCTTCAATGAATATAGTAACATAATTGAGTAGGAAGAAATTCGTATCAACAAATATAATGTTTCTGGCCAGGGGTTTTCCCAGTTACAAAGCTCTAAAATCAATTCCAAGGGCAACCTAAACCTTTCTAAAAAGTAGGTGAAGCCAAAGGATGTAGATAAAATGCTGAAGGCCTATTATCACCTTTAGTTTATATTGTTATTGTTCTTATAATAACAGTAATAAGAATGATGAGAGTAATCATTTACTAAACATCGATTAGGTGCTAGAGAACATGCTAGGTGTTTTATTGTGTCATTAATTTACATAATAATCTTAAAAATTATATATTATCATTCTGCAATAAAAACGATGCTGACACTTAGAAAGACTAAGTAAATATTCTCAAAGTATGAAATGGAAAAGAAATAAAGCAGAGAGTAAGCAAAGTCTATCTTTTCAACCTAGGAACCACATTAACAGATTCTGATCATCTCTTTGAGGCTGCTGGTATTTTGTAGATTTGTAAAAACATTTTCCTAAAATGTTCTCCAACCAGCTTTCCCACAGATGAAACTTTCTCATTCTTGAGAAATGTCTTTACAGAGAGAGTTCTTTCTTGACCTATGGTGTCCTCTTCTCTTTTATCTAATCAGCTTGCTTATTGTCCACAGTGTTCTTATCAGATTCTGTGATTGTCTTAATGTCTTTTAATTCTTAAATGAGTATTTTTCCCTCTTGAATGAAAGCTCATTGAAAACTCGAGCCTTACCTTTCTTTTTTCGTTATTGTATTTCCAGAATGGGAAATACATACTTCTTGACACATAATAAGTGTTCAGTAAATGTTTATTAAATGATGACTGAATCCTAATAGAAAAATATCTGAGTATGGAGCCCCCTGAGGCCAAAACTGAGAGAAGCCCTACCCAGGATATCAAACTTGTGGGTTACTCACACACAAGGTGAGATACATAAAGAGAAAGGCTGAACAAAAACTAGGTTTCCTTATCTACCTGACCAATGATCTTGATATTTATGGGAGTCAGTGTCCTCTTTGTAGGACTGTGTGGCCATGTAAACATGAGATGAGCAGCCTCTGAATTTTCATGCCACATAAAGACTTGCTCATTGCATGGGCACTTATTCCCCAAAATGCAGTCCCCATGCCAGGATGTATAACCCACAAGAATGGATAGCAAGTAGAAATTTTCCTGCTCCCCTAGGTTCACTCCTCCCTATTACAAGCCTCATGTGCTCATGAAACCTGTTTGAGCCATCACCCATGAGGTTCAATTCAGGAGCACTATTATATTTAAAGAGGTACAGTCCAAACGGGCAAGTAATAAAACTACTAATATTAAAAGGCAGAATTTCAGTCTTTACTCATGTCTCTCTAAAGGCATTAAAGGAATACAGGTCATATCCCTCACTAATCTCTTTTGTTTCCCCTTTTTTTACCCTCCCCACTTTTTTCACACTCTCCAGAGACTTCTGTTTGTCGATCCCACTCCCTCCCAAACACTTCCTTCCTCTGTCTTCTACCTACACCACTTATGTAGTATTTACAAGTACCTTCTCCCTATCCCATTACTGACGATTATGAGCCAGTGAGGGCAATAGACTATGATAAGCACAACATCAATAAATTTGTCCTATTACACTTACAGAAGTACAGTTTTCTCTCCAAGAACAACAATGGGAGGATATTGTTTTTATATTCCTCCCTACTTATAGAAAGCTATTGTTCATATGGGCATTCTGTCTCATTTTTTGTGACTATCTTCCTAAATGCATTAGGAAATGATATTTCCTCTGGGAAATAAAACATATTTAACTTCCAAATGTTAATAATTTTGAAATGTGTAAATTGTTAATAAATATTTGAGGAAGATAATCAATGGCAAGGAAATAATATCATTTCTACTAAAGAAGCCATTATTTTCCCTCAAGTGTGAGCAGTTTTGTTTGTTACCATAAAGGTTTTTGAGGTATTTGTCATATTTATATAGCTATCGTTGTCACAAGAAAAGACAAACCATACAACTGTGTTATACAAGCAAGTTTCAAAGTTATGATCCCAAAGTTGCAGCCTCTCCCCAAAGCAAATGGAATCATTTTTTTTAATGATTTGCATTCACTATACTTTTCTTTCAAAACTCTTTCGAGCCTAACTATTTCTCTAAGGTGGGTTTTTGTCAGAGCATAGCTTATTTGAAGGACTTTTTTCAATAACCCAAATACCATATTCTCTCCTACAGGGTATTCTGATGAATAATTTCTCAAACTACTCTTCTTGGAAGTTTCAGAACTGTATGATGCATATATATTACATACTCAAATCATCAGATGAATAAATGAATAAAACACCCAAGATTATTTTTTTCACTTAATAGAATCTAAAATAATTGGTGAAAGCAAAGGAATTAAAACCTTTGGAAATTATGTACTGGGATTGTCCTTAGGATCTCAGCACCATTTCTACCCACCTACCCCATGCTCTTCAGTGTTGCAGGAGCTAAAAGCCTGGAAGCTATATTCCTCAGAGTTCCCGTCAGCAGGGCTCCAGGTTAGAATGTGCCAGCCAAAAGCACTTGCCTGAGATTTGAGAGGCAAAAGAGAAGCAGAAACCATATTATTATTTCTTCATTGGAGGCAGACAAAGCCACAGATTTATGGGCTTCAGCAGATGGGATATTTTGCATCTGCCTCTGGGTATTCTCCTGGGAATCACCTAGCTCAGTTTTGGAGGCAGCTATGAACATAACCAGTAGTTTCCTATTATTCCAGGGACTTTCTGAAAGGTGTAACACCTGAGAGTAAATGACACTATTCTTGCTCATTTTTTCAACCCTGCCAATGATTTCATAAGCATTTAATTGTCTTTCTTACCTAATTTAATGTATTGAATTATATTTATGTAATTTAATTCAATTTCTTATCTAATTTATTGAATCCTTTTCTGCTTGAGCTATCTTGAGTGTTTTTCTGTTTTCCTGACAAAAGTTTGAACAATACATGCTATTTAATATATAATTCTCTAAGATAGCATATGGCTTTTTAGCAGATTTTATAAACTCAAAGAAAAAGTATTGGAAATGTGTCCTTAGCTCTTTAGCTTTATCATTTTGTAAGGTCACAGAACTATACTAAACTTGTGTAGAAACATTATGTGTTCTGCTGCTGGACTGATTAAAGCACTACTCCAATACAAATATATTGGCACTTACTACAGTCATTGTACTCTTCCTTTCCTGCCATAAACAGACAAAAGAGAAAGTGCCATGGCCTTTCCCCTCCAGATGCAAAAAACCTAGTAGGGGAAGTAATAGCAACATACATTAAAAAAATATTGACCAAAACAGAGCATTCCATATGAGAGAAAGAATGCTTCACCTTCTCTCCTTTTCACCATCTTATGGCATCCTGTTAGTAAATGAACTAGGTGGCAATCTCTAAGGGACGGTTTTAGGGGAATAACTGGTTTTCTAAGGGCAAAGAGGAACAAACCGAAGCACAAGGAACAGGGTAAGAAGGTGGACTGGGAAAAATGTCACAGGTGCTTAGAGACACATCTCCTAATTGACAATCTTGCTTGGAGGAAAATCCAGATGTGTGGGTTGAAACTCTTATCCCTGAAGTCTAAGAAAGCTCAAAGATTGCAAAATATCAGAAATGACATTAAACAAGGACTCTGTAAGCCTGGATTTTAATCTCATTTCTGTTAAGTCTGACTTTTCTCTGAGCCTTCAACTCATTGTCAATAAAATTATGGCTTGGATTTGATTATCCCTAGAGTCCATTCCAGTTCTTATGTTTAGGCATCAGAACAGTCCATCCAGGGTGTGTGGGGTCTTCCTGCCACTCCTTCAGATATTTTCCAGTCAGTCCCAGAATTCTCCTGGGCACCTGGCAATGTTTCCCACTCCTCTCTGGAGATTTTTAAAGCCCAAATAGACATGTAAATTTTCAGAATTAGGATATTCAATATTTTAAGTATCCATGTGCAATCAAAAGGAATAAAAGAATAAATTATTTTGGGGTATCTGAGGCAAAATCATCCTGATCCACTCCATTTCACTGGAAGAAAAACTTCCTTACTGTTACTCATTCCTTTTAGATGTACAGAAAGCAAGAAAAACATCTTCCATAGCTCACCCAGAGATCCACCACAGATAAGGATTAACTATAGCTCCTTATAAAAAATATGAACATATCCTTATCGTTAAATATACAACCGTCTAAATTTGGAGACTTCTCATGAATATTTAAGTAATCAGCAAGTAATGGTAATCATTCTCATTTTATAATTAAAGTCTTATTTTTTATTTTATTTCCTCCCCACCTCTGTTAGGCAATCATAGCAATCTTTGATGAATATGTGCTTTATCTAGTAAGAAATAAAAAGTCACTATGCTTTGGGAAAAAAACAGTGGTTTAAATCATGTAAAAATCTTTGACTGCTATAATTAAGATGATGTATAATTTTTTTAATTTCCTTACTATGGATATATAAGCCATAATATGTAATATTAGCATACACACTTGCATGAATTCAATTCAGTGTGAAGTAGAAATATGAAATGCCTTTCATTTGAAGGAACCCCATTCCTGAGTCCAAGTACACCTTCACTTTAACTACATTGCTGCTCATTCCCATGCCTGTTTCTTGGGCACTATCCCTGTAAATTAAACATTTAAATGACTATACCTACTTTTTATATTCATCCATTCTGACCTACAACAAGAAGAACAGATATACATTAATTTAATTTATCTTGCTTAAAAAGTAGTTGAGCAGATGAATTAGTAATGATTTTTTTCTGTGCTCAGAATAATTAGTTCTAAAATGACTGTTCTAAAGGAGGGCAGTGGACTCTGGGGTAGGCCATACTTTATACATGGAAACAGGTGATTGGTAGAACCATCAGTCTCTTCTTCTCCTTGATTCTGTGCCTATTGGCCTGGCATGAGAGGCTACTTCTTTCAGCACAACCTCGTATGGAGAACAACCTTTAATATCAGGGATATTTACTCTGTCTGCTATTCAGCACTAACACACCAAGTTGTACCTTTTGAATACCTGAGTCTCCCACAAAGTCCTGTGCTCCCTGAGGAGCTGCCTAACACATGTTCATCTCCTCAACACTAGTAGAGCTCTTTGCACATAGTACTGTTTCAGAATGAATAATTCTTCTTCATCAACACAAAGATTGCCTAAAATTGCCTCAAAAAACCACCCCATCTGTTGCCGATTTTTCTCTGCTTCCATGAATTTCTCAGACGTACCACATAAAATGAAGCATTTGTTAAACCTTCCAGGCACAAAACATGAATTACTTCTGTTAACTCTCTCCCTATCATTAACAGTTACTGGATAACATTAAATATTTATGTTGGACAATTAAGGGAGATGTGGCTGAGTAAACATATTGAGGTTAATACAAGTTAAAAGCAGTGATAAAGCCAGATTCTTCCATCTCCTTTGATTGATTATGTCAAGTAGTTTCCTGGAAATACGTTGCAGGTTTTCATTTTAATTATTTCACTAATTCTTTTGGTATCATAAATACATTCTGAATGAGATATAAAGTGACACATAAAAAGATCATGGATTTCAGAGTCCAGAATATCTCAGATCAACTCAGTTTCAGCCGCTTATAGCCATCCATTAAATATATCTCTTCTGACCATCTGTTAGGAGCTTGACCCTGGGACATTCATCACTCAAACATGATCATTAGGACATGAATCCTGTTCTCAAAAAGTTTGAAATCTAGAAGTGGTGGAAGACGCATAAAAATATAAATGCAACACATAGTGCTACAATAAGGGAAAGTCCATGAAATTGAGGAAACATACAGGATCTGAGCTTAAATGTGTGGAAATCCAGTCATAAACCATGAGGAATTTGTTTTGTAAACTAAAAGCCCAGTACAGAGATGAGTCATTGTAGCTTCTATCCTTAGTTTAATAATTTAGAACATTGTATAAAGTAGGGGTGGCCAGAAGAAACAGGAGATAATGCAAATATCTTCCTTTGAAGAAGAGAGAATTTACATCCAAATGAATCTGAAGCATATTTGAAAGGCTCTTCCACTTCTTTGTCTTGAAAATTGGCCAGTGCTCACCTACCAAGAAATCTCTATTGACTTTATTCCAGAAATTATAAGTGCTAAAAAAAAGTTATAAATATTATATCAAATATAAGCTACTGGATAATTGATTTGACTTATTCATTTTAATGACCCAAATGAAATATTTTAAGGCAATAATTAACCTTAATATTTCCAATCATTTTCTAACAAAAACTTTTTAAAAATATTGTGGAAGAAAGCAAATTGTAAAACACATATCAAATAATTTTCTTTCTGAGAAAATGTGTGCATAACAATTAGGAGTCAGGTCAGGAAAACAGAAGCCATTCTGGGCAATTCACGCAGAAATAAATTTAATAAAATGAGTTAGAGGCCTACAAAAACAAGTTAGAAGGTTGGGACAACACAGGTCAGGGAAAGCCTCTGCAGGTTTGCAGATCAGGAAGGGCAGGCTTCTAGACCACCAGTGCAGGTGAGCTCAGCTGCCTGCAGCCTCATAGTGGGTGATTCACAGGAGGATGCTGGAAAGCTGCTGGCAGGATTTCACATACCCCATCTGCTGACGTTCATGAACCTACCTGCAGGAGCAATCATGGCTTCTGATACTCTTCCTCCTTCCACATCTTACACAAGAGACTTTCATGGGTGATATCTAATCCAGAACCCTGCTGGCACAATTCAGAAAAAATGTTATTACCAAGAATTCCTGTGAAAGCATAGAAGGAAAAATGATGCTGAGTTTCCGTCAGACCATCTCTTAAATTTCAGCACTTTCACCTATTAAGAATAATTTTCCCAAGTTCATATTTTTGGCAATTTATAAAATTATCCCTTGTCCTGTTTCTCATTCTGTGCTACCCTATGAAGCTTACCCACATGAGTTATATCCTTTTTCTTTCATTCTGTATTTATTGGGAAAAAAGAATACTCAAGTTAAAAATACATTTCAAATGAATATACCAGAATGGAAACAATATTTAACAGCTCTAACAACCTGACCTGGACAAATTATTAAATGCTCAGTAAATTTTCCCACTCCCATAATTTTATCCAGAGAGTCCTAATAAAACTTTCAATAATATTAAAGTTCTTTCAAGTAAATAATTTGTTACCATGTTTACAGCAATAGTCAAATTTTTAAAGTTAATAGCATGCTGTAATATGTATTAATTTTTAACATCCACAGTAATGATAGAAAATGAAAATACAACATGAGATTACACATGGATAAGTGTTGCTTTCTAGAGCCACATTATGTAGATTCAGACCTAGTTCTAACAATACTAGTTGTATGAGTTGGCAAATTACATGGCCTCTCCATGTAGATGAGTTTTCTCATCTACAAATACTGAGAGGATGAAATAAGTTAATATAGCTGGAGTTTTTAGAACAATACCTGACTCATAGGAAGCACAACATAAATGTGCTCCTATATGATATTCACAGAAGTAAATTTGCTATATTTTCTTTGGATTATTTCCTTTAACAAATATTTATTGAGCATCTTCTATATGCCAGACACTGTTCTAGACCCTCATAATAAAATGGCATTGGAGACAAAGACTGCTGTTCTAAAGAAAAAATAGAAAACATAGAAACAATAATATGATGTCAAGAGCCATTAGCACTAGGAGGAAAAACATAAAACAGGGAAAAGAGATAAAAAATGGTAGAGGCTATTTCAAAAAGATCATCAGGAAGGCCTTTCAGAGAAGGTGATATTTGACCAGAGATTTAAATGAAGTGAGAAATTAGCCATTCCAATAAATAGATGAAAAATGTTCCAGAGCTCTGAAGAAATAGCAGGTGCAAAGTCATTAAAGCGTGAGTGTGCTTGGCAGGCTCAAGAAACAACATATTGGCCAGTTGGCTATAGAAGAGTGAACACAAGAGAACCATGAGCCCGATGAAGCTGGAGACACAGTCTGGCAGGGCCAGGTCTAGGATGAGGCAAGTGGGGCATCAGGGTGCAAGAACCTGTGAGTGAAAGACTCCTTAAATTTTGTGTCCTAAATGTTTCCCTCACCTCACCCTAGTCCCTGTACTCAGCCAGAGAGGCTAAACCATGCAGAATCTTCTGTCATTGTAAGACCTTTGAACTTTAAGTTCAAAGCCTTTAGCAAGCCTTCAATTTACTGTTTGATCTGGCTACTATTCCAAATGCATCTTCTACCGCTCTCCTTTGCTCACTCAATTTCAGTCTTCCTGGCTTTCCTCCAGACCTTCAGGTATACCAACCTCACACCTATCTGCACTTGCTGTTCCTCCTGCCTGGAGATTGCTGCAGAGTTCACTCCCTTCACTCGAGTCTCAATTCAAAAGTTATCTTCAGAGAAGTCTTCCCACCATCCCATCTACAATAGCAGCCTCCTATTTCTGCCCTCATTCTCTATCCCCTGCTCTACTCTATTTTTCTCCATGGCAGTTACCACCATCAGATATTATATTCTATTTTTAATTCATTCTCTGGCTCCCCTGACCCCTGATGTTAGCTCCATAAATGGTGACACTTGGTCTGTTTTGTTCCCTGTGATAGCCCCAGTACCCAGTAACTCCCCAGCCATTAGTATTTGCACATATTTGTTCAGTGAATGTGAAAGAGGAGTTGTTACTATTTTGAAACATCAAAAGGTACCCAATATAGCTAGAATCACATTTTCTAGGATTAAAAAACATAGGCAACATGATTTGTTGAGGCACTCAATTTATTGAACTAACAACATCAGAGTAAAAATTAATCTCAAACTTTCAGAATAAGCTTAGAAAATGTCATTCTACAAAGCTAAAGTTAATAATGAACTATATACTAGACATATATAGACATACTAGACTGTGTATATATATACACATATATATATATTAGACATATGTAGAAGCAAGGAATTGGCTCCCTTCATCCCTATCCAGTTCCCAAAATGTCTTAGTGTTTGGACAGGAAAATAAATAACATACTGGAGAGAGCAGTCTTTGCATTTGGAAGATCTAGATTTGAACATGAACTCTGATATTTCCTATCTATGTGGTCTGCTGGAATCTTCATTTCCTTCCTCTTTTCCTTTTCTTTGTTTTATTTTCCTTTCTTCATTTGACTCATATCTATGGAATGCTTACTTTGAACCAAGAATTTGACTGGGAGCAAGGAGAAGAGTGCATGGAATGGGGAAGGGAAGGAACACTGAGCAGAGTTTTAAAGAGAAGAGCATTCCAGGCTTAGAGAGGATAAGCAATGTTAGTAAAACAAGAAAGAGCAGAGCATGTGAGAAGTGTAACTACCAAATCTCTATATGTAGCCAACTACTAGTAATTTGGGAGTGTATGCTCAAGTCCAAGAGTAGAAGAGTATGAAGAGTGAGGAAAGTATGGTAACAGTTAAGGTGAAGGAATAGCAAGAGATGTCCAAAAGAGAAACAGATAAGCAAACTCAGAGAGCTGTGGAGTTCTAGGAGGTCCTGGTGTAAAGAAGCAAGTGATTAGAGGGAAAAAATACATGTATATAAAGTGTACAGACTGGTTGGGCTGAAAAATATCCACCAGATAAGGCAACTAAGAGCTGCAAGAGAATAAAGGCAGCAGATATCAGATTGCATTAAAGTGAATAGGGGGAAAACACAAGATTTCCTTGAGCAACAGTTATTCACCTATTAAATGTAGAAAAAAATACTCATCATGTAGGAATGCCATGTTACCTAAAGTAGAAATAACAATGATGTAGATAGATGATAGACAGACAGAAACATTGTAGACATATATAGATTTGGCCCACAGATACCTAATATTAGAAACTATGTTCATCCCTTATGTGGAAATTGAAATAATTTAAGAAGAGTCGTTATTCTACTTCATGTTCACCACATCACTTATTTTAAGCCTCAATTCCATTACACTTTAGTCAGAACAAGGTTCCTCTTCATTCGTGTATTTATTACCTTTAGTTCTCATTGCTATTTCCCTCACTTCCCATAGGTATCCAGTCTAATAATCTTGATGCTTGCCTTCCAATTTTTATGTGTAAAATGTGCAGTGTCCCTTCTTTTTTGTCTTTCACAACTGACTTTTCTATTTTGAGATTGGTATTCTTCCATATCAATTTTAGAATAAGTTATCAAGTTTCTCCAAAATAAATTGATATATTTTGATTAGAATTGCATTGAATGTGTACTTTAATAAGAAAATACATATCATTATAACATTAAGCCATCTCATTAAGAATATGGGAACCTTTCTTTTTATTCAGATCTTTTTATACACTTTTATAAAGCATTTAAGTTTCCTTCATAGATATCTTGTGTATTTTTTGATACATATATTCTATAAACTTTATGGATTTTGTGGCTATTGTGACTATTTTATCTGTAATTTTATTTTCTAAATATAGTATAGAGAAATGTTATTGTTAAGTGATGATTTTCTATCTGACAATCTTGCTGAAATTTCACATTCATTCTAATTTTATCAGTGGGTTCTGTTGGATTGTTTATTCTATGCAGATGTACAGATTAAATAATGTCCCCAAAAATTCATGTCCCTCAGAACCTCAGAATGTGACCTTTTTTAGTAATACAACATTTGCATATGAAATATGTAAGATGAGACCATACTGGATGATGGTGTACCCAAAAGCCAATGACTGGTGTACTTATTTGAAGGTCATGTGATAATGGAGGAAGAAATTGGAGCAATGTAGCTATAAGCCCAGGAATGTGAAGGGTTTCTGGCAACCACCAGTAGCTAGGAGAGACATGGAACAGATTCTCTCTTAGAATATCAAGAGAACTAACCCTGCTGATTTTGGACTTCTGGCCTGCTGAACTGTGTTAGAATAAGTTTCTGTTGTTTTAAGTCACCCAGTATTTGTTAATTTGTTATGCCAGCCCTAGGAAAATTATATAGTAGGTAATAAAATCTGTAAATATGCCAGATGCATTTCTCTTCTACTAGTCCTTACAGCTCGATTCTTTTACTTTTTCTTTATTTATGGTATTGTGAGAACATCTAATATTGTGTAAATACTGATAGTGATAATAGAAATCCTTATCTTATTCCTGATCTTAAAAAGAATGTGCCTATTTTTTTCCATCAAATTTAAATCTTGCAATAAGAATTTGGTATATAACCTCCCAAATTAAGAAATTTCTGTTCTATTCCTTGCCTCTCAAAGGTAATATAATAGATAGAATTTATCAGATGTGTCTTTCTGCAATTTTAAGATAACTATGATATTTTACCTTTGGTCAATTAATGAGTAAATTAAATTATTAGATTTTATAAAATATATTGCGACATCCAGCATTCCTAGATAAACTCTGTTTCATAATGTATTATTTTTATATACTTCTGAGTTCAGCCTGCTAATATTTTTTTAAGGAATGTCACTTCTATGTTTGTAAGTAAAATGGGCATATTTTCTTGTGTAAGCATTACCCAGTTTTAGAATCAAGCTTAAACTAGCTATAGAAAACAGGCCTGACATATTTTGCTCCTTTTTATATTTGGAAAATGTTTTATAAGTTAGGAATTAATAGCTTCTTGAAAGATTGGTAGAATTTTGGCCCAGGTTTCATAAAGAGGAATCTTTGAATAGCATTTCAATTTATTGACGTTTATTAGTTTGTTCAAATTTCTATTTCTTCCAATTTTGTACCTTTTTGTTTCTTCAAGTATGTATATATTTCATGTTGGGCTTTAAATTGATTATAGACATTTTAATATTTTATTTTTAATCTCTGTTGTGATTATAACTTTTCCCTTTGTCATTATGCATTTTTTCTATTGCATGATCTTTTTTTTTAATCAGTCTTGTCAGATCTCCCTATTTTATTAATCATTTCAAAGACCTTTATTTAATCTTCTCTATAGTTTCAGCTGGTGTTATTTTTGTACTGTATTTCACAGATCTCGCTCTTTATCATTTCTTTTCTTCTTGCATATTTGGGTTTACTCTATTTCTAACTTCATGAGTTGAATGTTTAGCTGATTTTGTTTTTAATCTTTCTTATTTCCTGATAAAATATTTAAAGGTATCAATCACCCACTCCCTAGTACTGCTTTAGGTATTTCTCACTGGGAGAAAAAAATGTCATAACATATCCCCATGTAGAACTCTCCTCTGGGCTGAGAATGTGCCAGTCGGGGCTGAGAATATGCAGGATACCTCCCAGACCCCTCATCATCAACAATCAAATATCATTAATGTACGCTATGCAGGAACATGAACTCAAGAGTGAAAAAGAATGAAGTGATTAGGTTTACCCATCCATGCCAGTAGTAAATGCGGAGGGAAGCAAGCTAGAGGCAAGACAAACAACTGACTTTGTCTTCTAGAGTAAGATTTTGGTCAGTAGGACCACTGGCTTTTATGGGACAGTTCTTGCTACTATGAGCTCAGTAAACTGTTTCATTGATCTGTTTACTTTCTCTTTCTCTCATTCCATGATCACCAAGTATCTTCTGATTCCCAATAAGATTCACTGAGCCCTTACTATATGTCAGGAAATGTGTTAAGCACTGGGGAAATAATAGTATAGAGGATTATCAGAGTTTGCCTTCAAAGTGTTAAATCTATAATATCTAGAACACCAGCTATCCTTTCTTAAACATCATATTTCAAAAAATTTTTTTGAATTCTTGTTAATTTTTTGTACTCAAAAAAATATTGTCTCTTCCTTTACAGTAGCTCCATAATGTTTTAATCCTACACTGAGTGGAATTCTCCCTTTCATAACAAAGCGAATAGATAGATGTGTTAGTGGAGTGGGAAATGCTAATTTTCTGACTTGAACAGTTGGTGGATGAGGATTCCAGTCACTCTAATACAAAATATCTAAGAAGGAAGGATTAAGGGAAAGAAAACTAGTTTAGGTTTTTATATGTGAGTTTGCATTTGCTTTATGAAATCCAAATAGAAATATACAATAGGTCATCAGATATATAGGTCTAGACCTGGAGAAAGATTTAAGCTGGAGAAAAAGACTATAGAATCACGTTCCAATAGACATCCATTAAATGCATGGATATGGATGTTTTCACCCAGGAAAAGTCTACAGAAAAAGAAGAGCATAGGCCCAACACTAATTGCTTCCTCCTAAGCTCACAGTCCTCATACTCACCTTCATTTCTTACAAACCTGATAAATGACAAGTCAGCACTTGTTTATTCTGCTTCATCTCTTTCTGTGCTTCCTTCTGGAAGGCTAAATAAAACTGATCTATTGAAAGATCACCAATGTTATGTCTCTAATCATATTGACTGAGCTAAATAAGACTGATCTATTGAAAGATCACCAGTGTTCTCTCTCCAATCATATTAACTGAGCTAAATAAAACTGATCTATTGAAAGATCACCAATGTTCTGTCTCCAATCATATTGACTGAGCCATTCAACTTTTTTAGTACACACACTAAGCATTCTTTCTCTGTATTCCCAAACCTAAAATCCCCTGGCTATTGTTTACTTATCCTTACAGAATAATATTCATCGAAGGCGCACTACATGCCAGCACTGTTCTATACAGCAGCAAAAGAAATCAGGTATCATCCCTGCCCTAGTGGAGTTACCTTTTCCCAATTTGCTGGCCTCTCTTCCTTTAGTCTATAGATTTGCTCCTTCATCTAAATATAGATACAATGCATAAATCTGTCATACTTTCTTCTAACAACTTCCATTACTAAGCCAATTACTGTCACATATTCCCAAATTTGCCTCTAGTGTTTCCTATATTTTGCTTCAAAATCACTGGACAAAAATCAAGTAAAAGCAATTCAGTAAAGCATTTCACTGTGTATACTATACATATAATATTATCATCCTTATTTTAAGAAATAAGAAACTGAGGCTTTAAGAGTTGTAGTAACTTCTCTAAAGTAACACATATGTTAAGTGGAAGAGCCAGGTAATAAACATAAGTTTTCTGTCTCCAAAATCAGTGTGCCATTATTTTACAGTAAATAGATTGTCTCATAAGAATATCAAATGTATGATATTTAAGCACAATTTATTAAGTCCACCTTTAGAATATTTCTCTTAAAACTATCAGAGCCATTTTCATACTTTTCTTTCCCTGGCATTACCTCAAATGATCATAAAGTTTTTTAAATGTTCTACAGTTTCACATCCATCTCCTCAACCTGATTTCAATGCCATTGCCCAAGTTCATGTCCTCATTACCTTTCTCAATGTCAGACACTCATACAAATAAAATCATCTGATCAACATCATCACTGCTTTCCCTATGGACAATTATACTGACTTTGTCACCATTCTCCTAGCTAAGTTGATCTTTCTTCCATTTAAGAAATATTTATCAAGTACCTATTATGTGCCAAGTCCTGTACCCATGTGCTGGAACTTGGATTGTAGTAATAGACATCACTGAAATTTTTTTTGGTATCCAAATGTTATCCCACTGATATTCCCAAAAAGTATATGAATTAGATTGTATTAATAGAATTTTTCCTATTCTTTAGATAAGGAAAGTAAGACTTAAGGAGTTTATGAACTTGGTCCATGGGCAGAACAGAGAAAGCCCACATTTGAGCCTACTCTTTAAATCCAACAACTTCACACTTAATCTTATGCTTTAAAACTTCTCCTGATACTCTTCTATGCATTTTGGAGTTTTGCTCTTTCTTTAAAATATAATATACCTAAAACCTTGACTTATCCAAGAAACTTTTCCTAATCAAAACCAAATTTATCTTATCCCCTCAATATTCCCAGAATATTTCTAATAACTTTTCCTTATCATAATCTACTTTTTTATTATTGCTTGCTATGTCTACAGGGGTATAACCCTAGTGCATAAATTATAAGATCCTGCAGGAAAATTAATATGTTCTGTTTATATTTATATTAGTCAAAGCAACAAGTTGAAGGATGTGTATATACTAGAGGCTAAATAGGTGGGAGAGTATGTTTTATGAATTGAGAGAATTGAAGAATATGAAATGAAGAGAGAAGATTCCTAAAAGTTGCATTCGTAAAAGATGCAAAATGGGAAAATCTATAAATATAAAATACACACACACACACACACACACACACACACACACATATGTTTATCATGAAGAACTTGCAAGAAGCATCTGTAAGGTGCTTTAGATGAGAAAATACTTCATAGTATATTTAAATCCAGTCATTTCAAAATGTGTTCTTAATAATTGTAGGATAATTATTAGAAGAAATTATTTGGAGGAAAATAATATTCTTCAATAAACATGGTATAGTTCAGAAAGAATAAAAAACATTTTATGCCATACCATAATTCCTATGGTATGAACTTGATACTTGTCAATAATTCCATATGGTAATATAGTTTCAATATAGAATAACTTTTAAGATCCATTCTTCATTATTTGGTCCTACATAATCTTCTCAAGTCTAAAGTTCTTACATATTAATTAAATGAATTCCTTAATGCTAAATAACTTACTATGAAATGGAAACTTAGTAAAGCAGGTCCTAGTCACCTTGAACTTTGATTATTAGACGATTTACATAAATGAAAGATTAAAAAGTGTGGAGAAAAAAACGAGTGCAGGGATTAGTAGTATGTTGCCTCTATGCAAATTATGCTAGAAAATAACCTGTATTCAACTTTTAGGTTAAAGAGTGATGACAGTGACAGTATAAAATGAGACCGAATTCTCTTCATCATTCATCAAGGCTTAAGGAAAACACCGTGAGTACTCTTGCCATAGACCTGAAATTCTCATCTGTGCTTGGACAAGACTCTGAAACATATTGGCTGTGTATTATCCTGCCTTTTGGGGATCTGGAGCTACTAATCATTCTAAAATCATACAATGTAATTAATTTGTAAAATTTGTACAGTGAATACACCATTAGAAATAAGGTCATAGTTAATATTCACTGACACAGAATAATGTTCATGACCTGTTATTACTAAATAAAAGGGCATTAAAGAATGTATAGTAAATATTATAGCTTTTTATCAATATATATCTATATTCATATGTATCCATATGAAGAGATGAAATACTAAGATATTTACAGTAATTATATCTGAAGAGTAGAAACCTAAGTTAGAGCCTTTTCTACTTGCCTGTATTTCTAATATTCACATGTATTTCTGCACGAAATATGCTTTTGAATTCACTATACATTTTTAAAAGCTATATTGCAAAACTGCCCTATTTATGCCTTGTAAAAAACTATCAATTTTTTTTGGTATTATTAATCTACAATTACATGTGCAACATTATGGTTATTAAACTCCCCACTTCATCAGGTCCCCCCCACCAACCCCATTAGAGTCACTGTCCATCACCATAGTGACATGCTATAGAAAGACTACTTGTCTTCTCTGAGGTGTACAACCCTCCCTGTACCCCCCCACCATTGTGTCTCCTAATCGTAATGCCTCTTTTTCCCCCTTGTCCCTCCCTTCCCACCCATCCTCCCCAGACCCTTTCCCTTTAGTAACTGTTAGTACACACTTGGGTTCTGTGAGTCTGCTGCTGTTTTTTTCTTTCAGTTTTGTTTTTCTTTGCTCTTATGCTCCACATATGAGTGAAATCATTTGATACTTGTCTTTTTCCGCTTGGCTTATTTCACTAACCACAATACCCTCTAGCTCCATCCATGTTGTTGCAAATGGTAGGATTTGTTTTCTTCTTATGGCTGAATAATATTCCATTGTGTATATGTACCACTTCTTCTTTATCCATTCTTCTACTGATGGACACTTAGGTTGCTTCCATTTCGTGGCTACTGTAAATAGTGCTGCAATAAATATAGGGGTGCATCTGTCTTTTTCAAACTGGGCTGCTGCATTCTTAGGGTAAATTCCTAGGAGTGGGATGCCTGGGTCAAATGGTATTTCTATTTTGAGTTTTTTGAGGAACCTCCATACTGCTTTTCACAATGGTTGAACTAATTTGCATTCCCACCAGCAGGGTAGGAGGGTTCCCCTTTTGCCACATCCTCGCCAACATTTGTTGTAGTTTGTGTTTCGGATATTGGCCATTCTCACTGGTGTGAGGTGACATCTCATAGTGGTTTTAATTTGCATTTCTCTAATGATTAGCAATGTGCGTTTTCATGTGCCTGTTGGCCATCTGAATTTCTTCTTTGGAGAAGTGCCTGTTCATGTCCTCTGCCCATTTCTTAATTGGATTATTTGCTTTTTGTTTGTTGAGGTGCGTGAGTTCTTTATATATTTTGGATGTCAACCCCTTATCGGATACGTCATTTATGAATATATTCTCCCATACTGAAGGATGTCTTTTTGTTCTACTGATGGTGTCTTTTGCTGTGCAGAAGCTTTTCAGCTTGATATAGTCCCACTTGTTCATTTTTGCTTTTGTTTCGCTTGCATGGGGAGATATGTTCATGAAGAATTAACTCATGTTTATGTCCAAGAGATTTTTGCCTATTTTTTTTCTAAGAGTTTTATGGTTTCATGACTTACATTCAGGTCTTTGATCCACCTTGAGTTTACCTTTGTGTATGGGGCTAGACAGTAGTCCAGTTTCATTCTCTTACATGTAGCTGTCCAGTTTTTCCAACACCAGCTGCTGAAGAGGCTGTCATCTCCCCATTGTATATCCAAGACTCCTTTATCATATATTAATTTACCATATATGTTTGCGTTAATCTTTGGATTTTCTTTTCTGTTCCACTGGTCTGTGGCTCTGTTCTTGTTCGAATACCAAATTGTCTTGATTACTGTGGCTTTGTAGTAGAGCTTGAAGTCAGGGAGCATAATTCCCCCTGTTCTGTTCCTCCTTCTCAGGATTGCTTTGGCTATTCGGGGCCTTTTGTGGTTCCATATGAATCTCAGAATTATTTGTTCCAGTTCATTGAAGAAAGCTGTTGGTAGTTTGATAGGGATTGCGTTGAATCTGTAGATTGCTTTGGGTAATATAGGAATTTTTACAATATATATTCTTCCTAGCCAAGAGCATGGGATGAATTTCCATTTGTTAGTGTCCTCTTTAATTTCTCTTAGGAGTGTCTTGTAGTTTTCAGGGCATAAGTCTTTCACTTCCTTCATTAGCTTTATTCCTAGGTATTTTATTCTTTTTGATGTAATTGTGAATGGAATTGTTTTCCTGATTTCCATTTCTAGTACCTCATCGTTAGTGTATAGGAAAGCAACAGATTTCTGTGTGTTAATTTTGTATCCTGCAACTTTTTTGAATTCAGATATTAGTTCTAGTAGTTTTGGAGTGGAGTCTTTGGGTTTTTTATGTACAATAGCATGTCATCTGCAAACAGTGACAATTTGACTTCTTCTTTACCAATCTGAATGCCTTCTATATCTTTGTTTTGTCTGATTACTTTGGCTAGCACCTCCAGTACTATATTGAATAACAGTGGAGAGAGTGGGCATCCCTGGCTTGTTCCTGATCTCAGATGAAAAGCTTTCAGCTTCTCGCTGTTAAGTATGTTGTTAGCTGTCAGTTTGTCATATATGTCCTTTATGATGTTGAGGTACTTGCCCTCTATACCCATTTTGTTGAGTTTTTATCATGAATGGATGTTGAATTTTGTCAAATGTTTTTTCAGTATCTATGGAGATGATCATGTGATTTTTGTTCTTTTTGTCGATGTGGTGTATGATGTTGATGGATTTTCGAATATTGTACCATCCTTGCATCCCTGAGATAAATCCCACTTGATCATGGTGTATGATCCTCTTGATGTATTTTTGAATTCGGTTTGCTAATATTTTCTTGAGTATTTTTGCATCTATGTTTATCAGGGATATTGGTCTGTAATTTTCTTTTTTGGTGAGGTCTTTGCCCGGTTTGGTATTAGAGTGATGCTGGCTTCATAGAATGAGTTTGGAAGTATTCCCTCCTCTCCTATTTTTTGGAAAACTTTAAGGAGAATGGGTATTATTTCTTCTCTATATGTCTGGTAAAATTCAGAGGTGAATCCATCTGGCCTGGGGGTTTTGTTCTTGGGTAGTTTTTTGATTACCGATTCAATTTCATTGCTGGTGATTGGTCTGTTTAGTTTTTCTGTTTCTTGCTTGGTCAGTCTTGGACAGTTGTATTTTTCTAAGAAGTTGTCCATTTCTTCTAGGTTTTCCAGCTTGTTAGCATATAGATTTTCATAGTATTCTCTTATAATTCTTTGTATTTCTGTGGGGGTCCGTCGTGATTTTTCCTTTCTCATTTCTGATTTTGTTTATGTGTGTAGATTCTCTTTTTCTCTTAATAAGTCTGGCTAGGGGTTTATCTATTTTGTTTATTTTTTCAAAGAATCAGCTCTTGGTTTCACTGATTTTTTTCTCTTGTTTTATTCTTCTCAATTTTATTTATTTCTTCTCTAATCTTTTTTATGTCTCTCCTTCTGGTGACTTTGGGCCTCATTTGTTCTTCTTTTTCCAATTTCAGTAATTGTATCTTTAGAATATTCATTTGGGATTGTTCTTCCTTCTTTAGTAGGCCTGGATTGCAAAATACTTTCCTCTTAGAACTGTCTGTGCTGCATCCCACAGAAGTTGCAGCTTTGTGTTATTGCTTTCATTAGTCTCCATATATTGTTTGGTCTCTGTTTTAATTTGGTCATTTATCCATTGATTATTTAGGAGCATATTGTTAAGTCTCCATGTATTAATGAGCCTTTTTGTTTTCTTTGTACCATTTATTTCTAGTTTTATACCATTGTGATCTGAGAAGTTGGTTTGTAGAATTTCAATATTTTTGAATTTACTGAGATTTATTTTGTGGCCTAGTATGTGGTCTATTCTGGAAAATGTTCCATGTGCATTTCAGAAGGATGTGTATCCTGCTGCTTTTGGGTGTAGAGTTCTTTAGATGTCTGTTAGGTCCATCTGTTCTAGTGTATTGTTCAGTGTCTCTGTGTCTTTACTTATTTTCTGTCTGGTTGATCTCTCCTTTAGAGTGAGTGGTGTGTTGAAGTCTCCTAAAATGAATGCATTGCTTTCTATTTCCTCCTTTAATTCTGTTACTATTTGTTTCACATATGTCAGTGCTCCTGTGTTGGGTGCATATATATTTTAAATGGTTATATCCTCTTGTTGGACTGACCCCTTTATCATTATGTAATGTCCTTCTTTATCTCTTGCTACTTTCTTTGTTTTAAAGTCTATTTTGTCCGATACAAGTACTGCAACACCTGCTTTTTTCTCCTTGTTGTTTGCATGAAATATCTTTTTCCATCCCTTCAGTTTTAGTCTGTGTATATCTTTGGGTTTGAGGTGAGTCTCTTCTAAGCAGCATATAGATGGATCTTGCTTTTTATCCATTCTATTGCTCTGTGTCTTTTTATTGGTGCATTCAGTCCATTTACATTTAGGGTGATTATCGATAGGTATGTACTTATTGCCATTGCTGACTTTAGATTCGTGGTTACCAAACGTTCAAGGGTAGCTTCTTTACTATCTAACAGTCTAACTTAACTCCTTGTTAAGCTATTATAAACACAGTTTGATGTTCTTTATTTCTCTCCCTTCTTATTCTTCCTCCTCCATTCTTTATATACTAGGTGTTTTATTCTGTACTCGTTTACATTCCCTTTGACTGTTTTTGTGGATAGTTGACTTTACTTTTTGCCTTTAGTTAGTATTTGGATGGTCTGCTTTGTTTGCTATGATTTTATTTTCTCTGGTGACATCTTTTTAGCCTTAGAAGTGCTTCCATCTAAAGCAGTCCCTTTAAGATATCCTGTAGAGGTGGTCTATGGGAGGAAAACTCCCTCAGCTTTCGCTTGTCTGGAAATTGTTTAATCCCTCCCTCAAATTTAAATGATATTCGTGCTGGATACAATATTCTTGGTTCAAGGCCCTTCTGTTTCATTACAGTAAATATATCATGCCATTCTCTTCTGGCCTGTAAGGTTAGTGTTGAGAAGTCTGATGATAGTCTGATGGGTTTTCCTTTGTAGGTCATCTTTTTTCTCTCTCTAGCTGCCTTTAATACTCTGTCTTTATCTTTGATCTTTGCCATTTTAATTATTATGTGTCTTGGTGTTGTCTTCCTTGGGTCCCTTGTGTTGGGAGATCTGTGGGCTTCCATGATCTGAGAGACTATTCCCTTCCCCAGCATGGGGAAGTTTTCAGCAATTATTTCTTCAAAGACACTTTCTATCCCTTTTTCCCTCTTCTTCTTCTTCTGGTACTCCTATAATGCAAATATTTTTCTGTTTGGATTGGTCACACAGTTCTCTTAATAGTCTTCCATTCCTATAGATCCTTTTATCTCCCTCTGCCTCAGCTTCTCTGTATTCCTGTTCTCTGATTTCTATTCCATGAACAGTCTCTTGCACCTCGTCCAGTCTGCTCCTAAGCCTGTCAATCACTTGTCTCATTTCTGCACTGTCTTTTCTCACTTCCTCCCTTAGCTCTTGCATATTTCTCTGTAGATCCATCAGCATGGTTATGACTTTTATTCTGAATTCTTTTTCAGGAAGATTGTGTAGGTCTATCCCATCAGGCCCCCTCTCTGGGGCTGTCTGGCTGATCTTTGTCTGTACCATATTCCTCTGTCTTTTCATGGCAATAGAAGTGGTCGCTGGTAGGTGGCACGTGTGTCAGCTGCTTGTTGTTCTTCTTGCCCTTCTCAGGGGCCTCAGCTGTTTTCCTGCCCACCAGGAGGCAGTCTCTGGGCTAATCCCCTGAGCTGCCTGTGTGCAGGCTGCCTCAGCCTAGCCTATAGCACTGTGGGGGTTTGCACTCTCGCTGGGTGCATTCTGGTCCCCTTGGTGCCTTCCAGACCTGGTTCTGCGGCTCTTACCGCTTAGCTGCACGCCAGGTGGGAGGGGATTCTGTGAGGTTGCTGTGGGCGAGGCCACTCCTCTGCTGTTCTGCAACAGTGGTGGATCTGCTGGCGGCACCGGCCGGGGGGCGGGGGGGGGCTGGGATGAATGGCAGGCTGCTAATCTCTGTGGGAAGCCTCAGCAGAGCTGCTTTGCCCGGCCGCCAGCGAGGGGTTCCAAAATTCCCCGAGACTCCCAGCCTGCTGGGCTGAGTGCACTGGGACGATTTTGTTCCGCTGTTGGGCCCTTGTCTCTTTAAGACTTTTTTAAAAAGCGCCCACTTTTCTTTTGTCCTGGGGAGCCAGCTGAAGGGACCCACTTGCAGTCTTCATCTCAGATCCTGCCATTCCATTTCTCTAATCTCCGATACACCACGTGATGTGTGTCTATGCTCCAGGCGCAGATCACCAGGGATGGTTATTTAGCTGGTCTGTGCTTCCACTCCCTCCCCACTCCTTTCATTTTCCTCCCGCTGGTGCGCTGGGGTTGGGGAGTGCTCGGGTCCCGCCGGGTCGCTGCTTTGTATGTTACCTGCTTCGTGAGATGCTGAGTTCTTGCAGATGTAGCTGTAGCCTGTCTGTTGTACTGTATCTTCTGGTCTCTGTTTAGGAATTGTTGTATTTGTTGTATTTTCACAAATATATATGGTTTGGGGAGATTTCCACCGCTCTGCTCACAGTGCCGTCTTCCCAGAAATCCCATCACAACTATCAATTTTTTAAGTCTTAATTTACTCCAAAATACAGCAATGAAACAGAAGTAAAATTATATTCTTATATGCCAAAATTTCAGAAAGTCCTAGTGTCCTGTAATAATTGTACAACACACGTACTTCACAGACAACTTTCAAGAGAACCAGGTGAATGCAGTAGTGTAACATTTCACCATTAAGGTAAGCAAATGGCATCAAAATAGAGATCCAGTGAAGCACAGATAAGATTTCATCCAAATGTTTCAAAAGAGTACTGATTTGGGCTAAAATAAAGCTGCCTAACTCTTTAATAAATATAATTACAACAAATCCATACTGTTGTTAATGTCTGAATTTCATGTATAACTACCATTTGATTTTTAAAAAAATTTTTTAACTATTCCAGTTCTGCCTTCTAAAATATTCATATTCAAGTTCTATCTGGAATTATCTAATGTGATTTTTATATTTAAAAGCTTTAAATATTTATGATAAAAGAACAGGAGCCTCAGTGTCAATGCAGAATAAAGAAGTATTGGCTAAGTGCAGACAACATAAGGGCTTTAAGGAATACATGTCTTTGATATCATAGCACATTTTAGCTTCCCAGGGAATCATAGGTTACTACAGGTAAACGCAAGCAACTGATCTCTTATTTTCACTCTGCACTGAAAGAAAAATATATTCTTTTCCTATCTTTGATATGTAAGAACCTTGAGGCTTACAGGACTTTGTCTACAAAATGTGTATTTTCCTGCCAGTAGTTGCTTACTCTAAATATAAAAATACTGAAAAGAAAAATT
Source organism: Smutsia gigantea (assembly GCA_032199065.1). NCBI lineage: Eukaryota > Metazoa > Chordata > Mammalia > Pholidota > Manidae > Smutsia > Smutsia gigantea. Next base: position 265,379 of record JAVSCE010019311.1, on the reverse strand, counting down.
AATCCATTATCAAGGATTACACATTCAGTTCAGGAAAAATAAATCTGGTAAACAGTATATGGGCTGCCTTTCAGCATGAATATTATCCTCAAGATTTTGAAAGACATACTAAAGTTCAGAAGAATGTATTTCCCATCAATGCATGACCTACAGGTTAAGTGTTCCCAGTAATGTTACAGAATTTCAATGAACAAGGCATTTGGTAACACAGAGCAGGGGTGGGGGTGGGGATGACTATATAAAAATTAAACATGAAGGTATTTAAGATCTGGAAGCTTTCACAGATGAACTTGGATTGTCCTATGCACAACATTCTAACTTTTTAATGTCTCAACTATACAATAGCCCCAAATCATTTGAGAATTTAACCAAGAAATAATATGGAGTGAGCAGTGCAAAAATTCTGGGCTAGACTAAATCCATATCCCTGTTTACTCCAGCCAAATTAATTTGACCAGGTTTTCACCTCTGACCTTAGGCTCTAAGCCACTCTATGGGACTAGCAAGCGACTGTACCTGATGGAATTGGTGGCAATGCAAATATCAAATGTAAGAAGCCCACCCAGAGAGCCATGGAAATTCTGAGAAGTGAGAACTGTGATTACAATAGAGTAAGGGAAGTAGTTATTGCTGTGTTGAGGATGAATACTAAAAGAAAGAAATATTTTCACAAAATGGGATCACTGGCTCTGAAGACACAGGTTTGGTCTGCCATCCTAAAGTTTTCTCCCAAGTTTTGTTCTCTATTTCTTTCTCTAAAGAATCTAAGAGCTGTCATATAAAGGTAAGTCTAAAATTATAATTTCGACACCACTGCCATCTCCTTTCTTTTAGGACAAAAGGAATAAAGAAACAAAAGTTAATAAATAGCCTAGTATTTAATAAAATAATTAGTATGTCTTATTAATCCTAAGGCACACTCATTTTGTTCATATTTTAATATCTCTGTAAGTGAGATATATCATTTTGCAACCACTATAGACTAGGGATCATGAACCTAATTGTTCACGTTGTTCATATTGTTATTGCATCAATTGAAATTATGTGCATTATTGGTAGTAGGAGTGTAATTATAAAATGTCTTCAAAAATTAAACTACGATTCATCATTGAAACTAAGTTATTATATATGCAGAAAGACACAGAAATGGAGAAATGGAGGAAATGAGTAAGTAAATAATCATTGTTGAAGAAATCACAAGTCCATGTTTCCTTGCAAAGGACCAAACAAGAATATTACAACAATTAAGAAAGGAAGAGTCCCACAGGTGGATAAGGCTGTGATGCATGGTAATCCTTCTCTAACTTGAATCACCTAGGGATCTTGTTAAACATGCAGATTCTGAATCAGTGAGTCTGGGGTAGGGCCAGAGATTGTGCATTTCTAATGAGCTCCCAGACAATGCCATTGTGTCAAGGTGCTGAAGGGTTGCCTTTTCATACCACAAGCAATTCAAGTAAAGGTGGCATAAAATTGCCAGTTCGCACCAAATAAATCGATGAGAGATGGCCGTGATCAATTCATATGTTTCATAGAACTACCATTATTCAGAAACTTCCTGCACACTTTAAATAGAAGCCCTTACAGTCCAGCTGCCTGTGATTCAATGGAGGAAAAAAAGTGTAGCTGTGGCTAATGAAAAAGGAAAGGACCACCATCGAAACTTACAAAATCTCTATCAATCGAGCATTTTTTTAAATAAACACTGCGTATCAGTGCTTTTGATGGCAGTGATGGTTCTATTGTATTGATGCCTGTCAATGGCTCTAAGCTGAAAAATGATTCAGAAGAATAGGGATCTGTGTGAAACATTTAAAAATATTTTAATCAATTTAAGTTTCTTATTATTCCCTATTAAATGCTGACAAGAATAATTTATTATTTTTTAATTTATGTTTGAGTCTGAAAGTGTTTTTTCTATAAATGTAAAATAAAGTCTAAGTGCTAAAGCATTGCATCATAATTGGTAGTTTGTTTTTCTCAGTACTACAGTGCATCTTTTCTCAATAATGGTGTCTTAGATGTGATAACACACAGCATAACGGCAGCCAAACATCTTACCTCCACCTCCACAAACAAGCACGCACACACACACAGGCATACACAGCATTTAAATTAGACTTTGAAGATAAAATGATAGTATAGAAAATCAACAGGCAATAAATTGGAGTGTTTTTCTGTAAAACAAAAATAATAATCCACCCTAAAAAAATATGTAAACTGGTACATGGGGAGTTTGTAAATTTCAGATTGTGTTCATTGAAATTAGTATGTAGCCTGTGCAGACAAGGACTATTAGAACATATAATCAAATAAATTGCATTGTCTCTCTTATGAAGAAAGAATATATTAACAAAAAGGGAATGATCAAGACTAGGAACAGGAAGGGGTCTCTAAAAAGAAAGCATCCAAGACAATCCAGAAGAGGGCATATCCCGATTTTAGAAATAAGTACCCAATCCTTCTCAAAAATACACCCTAAGTGAAGACGGGTGTTAATAGACACTTGTTTTTCAGTTCATTCCCCCTGGAATGGTTCCATGCCCAGCAAGCATCCTTCTAATTGTAATTTGTCTTTTCTTTTGGTGAGATGAAAGAGAATTCACTCATACCAATACATTCTACTCTGCCTGAAAGTGAGATATTTAAAACAAAAAGTTAATAAGTTAGAACTCTGGACGACACACCAGTCTCTTAGGGATTTGGCTTGGTAAGAATGCCAGAGGATGTCACCTAAAGACAAGCTTGAAAAATTAATTTCTGGGCCTACAGAAGTGAGAACCAGACCCAGTAATGTGATGACCTTGTCAAGTAGTGATTGTGACTTTGTCCAAGCCACTAGCTGGCTTCCCAAGTGTTTACTTCCCTAGTACCACAATTCCTACAATTCACATAACTAAAAAAATCAGAAAAGTAACAGGAAACTAGATTTTATATACCACTTTTTAACTCCTGACTTATTCCCCAGAGATATTTTCTCAGTCAAAAGCTACTCTGTTTTCCTACATTTTAGGTTTATTAATCAAAATATATCAGGCTATTGGTAGATGGACAGTACAGCATAAAGCTTTGCTACGCAGCCTTATTTAAACCAAATCCATTAGTATGGACTTACAAGAGACATACTGAGAACTTACCTAATAATGTACATAGATTAGATGGGTAAAATAAAGAAATAAATACAAAATGTAACATACCAATATTAATTTCAAAAAGAAGGAAAACATTTAGGCAATCTAATATTTAACAACAATGACTTCAAAATGAAACTGTTGTATATAAGTGAGTTGTGGTAATGTCTACAGTCAGTGGTTCTCAAATTTTAACATGCATTAGAATTACCAAGAGAACTTGTTCGAACACAATTTGGTAGGCCCCATCCAGGAGTTTCTGGTTTAGTAGGCCTTTGATGGGGCCAAAGAATTTCCACTTCTAGCAAGTTTCCAGGTACTGCTCATGCCACTGGTCCAGGGTCCACACTTTAATAACTACTAGTTTAACCATTCCAGGGAGGTTTAACTTAATAGAGTAAGAAAGTCTTATTAAGACACTGGTTAACACTGACTGTAAGCTGTCATCACCAGGGGACTTTTGATAACTAGACTTCCTGGGACATATGCCAAACTAATTAAATCGGGATTTTTGAGGGGTGGAGCCCTGTCTTTCATGTTTTGTCATTTTTTTAATAAAAGTTCCATTTACTCGTTTATAAACACAGAACAGACTAGTGGTTGCTATAGGGGAGGGGATAGTGGAATGGGTGAAATAGGTGAAGGGAATTAAGAGGTACAAACTCCTAGTTATAAATTAAATTCATCTTGGGGATGAAAGTACAGCTTAGGGAATATATATAGTCAATAAAATTTTAATATCTTGTATGTTGACAAATGGTAACTACACTTACAGTGGTGAGCATTTAGTAACGTATATAATTGTTGAATCACTGTTGTACACCGGAAACTAATATAATACTGTGTATCAATTATATTTCAACAAAAACCTTTTAAAATTTGTTTAAGAAGCTGTTTGCAGAGTTTGGTAAAAGTGATGGACCCAGCTACAATACCTACATGTAGTCCCTCATTGGGTGCTGCACTGATAAATGGCTTTGAGGCTCATGAGCTCCTCGCGTGGCTTCATAAGTCTCACTGCAGCGTGTCAGTTAACAGCGTAGACTGGAGGGCCTCAATGCCTGGATTCAGATTGCACTTTCATCTCCCTGTACCTCAGATGGATGCCATGTGTAAAATAATAATACCAACCTCATACAGTGGTGTGGTGATCAAATAAATTAGAGAGAGAGATCATGTAGAACAGTCCCTGGCAAGGGCCAAATAAACATTTGCTATTATTATCATCTCAACAGAATTACACCCAAGACACTTCTCTAGTGTCATAGCAGCATCTCAGTCCCTCTCAAAGTACTTTGCATTGATCTGATTGTCCCAAAAGTGGAATATCATAATAAAGGCTGTCAACAGAAGTGTTCACCCTACTTCCTTCTTATAAGTTATCCCCTGATCTGGCTCCCCCCGGTCCACGCACTTTGGATTCTTAAGGTGAATGCACTCACATGTGGAGTCATGAGACTTTATTCCTGAGCCCCAGCATGCACCTGTTTATGCCAGAGTCTGAAAGAGCCTCCTACACAGAGTAGATTCTGTGCCTCCCAACCACAGCTGATGATCTCCACTCCACTCTTGGACCAGACCAAGACACATTTCCATACCTTCCCCATTTGCCTACTTTTTTATTTCCCTTTTATTACTGAGGAGGGTTGGGGCAGGGATGAGCTTGCCCTTAACCATATCTCCTCTCTCCTCATTCAGTTAAAAATAAAACCTCTCATGCATATGCTTATTGGCTAAATTAATAAATTGTGGAGGTTACAGTAGGGACGATGGGGATTGATATGATGTCTATACTTGTAAGAGTTAGTCTAAGAGCTTCATATTCTCTTTTATTAACCTGTTATCTCACAATCTTTACAACATTGTGAAGGTGTTATCATAGTTTCCATTTCTTATGGGAGAAAGCTGAATAACAAACCCTTCCAAGGGGATTTGACTAGGAAAACTGATTAAGTATTAAAAGTACTTTATTGAAGTACTGAAAAAATAGCTGAAAAATGGCGGGAAATTGGCAAACCAAGGTTAAGGAGAAAATGGGAGTCTGGATGTTAAACAAACTCAGAAGATACTTTTGCCTTGGAGGCATTTGTCTATGGAAGAAAATTTGAAATTTCATTTGGATAGCTTCTCTAGGAAGCCAAGGTCAGAACCCAGGAACCACACAGGATTAGTCAAGCAGAAGCACAATAAAGTGGGAGACAAAAAGACTGCCCTTGATGAAAGGTTAAATTGTTAGAGAAAAAATTATTCATGGCACCTTAAAACAGTAAGACAGACTTTATTCAGGGGGACTCTCACAAAGGTACAGGAACTACGGCAATGGGGTTCTAAGTAATGGAGAGAGATTGGGCTCAACTCAACTCCAAATACAACAAGGATAAATGGATATTTTATAGCCAAGAAGTGAAGTGAGAGGATGGTGAATGGAAAATAACTAAGAGGGTAGGATAATTCTTGCTGACTAACAGGATTCTTGATGAAGACAGGCCACAGTGATCAGGTATTACCTGGGGGCAGTGAGGAATGTGGAAGGATATTGAGGATATGGGATTCTATGTAAACTGATTTAGGATTCTTGCTAAAATCTGTATCTTGAGAACATGCACAAAGACAGGGCCTGGTTGAAAAAAGAGCTCAAAGGAGCCTAATTAAAATTTGGTCAAGGAGAGAATCATTGTAGTACTAGAAGTAGATAGCTCTTGTCTAGAATTTTGCTCAGACTCCAGTCCCATTCTTTGGATAAAGGACTCAATTTTGAGCTTAGTTTCAGATGGTCCAGGGCATAAGCAAAGGAAAAGGAAGTCCTTTCTAAAAGAAGGCAACTTTATGGAGTGCTCAAATTATGCCCACAAAGTATTTTTCAAATACAATCAGAGCATAAAGATGATCAGGAACAGCACAAAGATAACCAGAAAACTAGATTCCATGAGCAAGAAACAGCAAAACCAAAGAAACAATATATAGAAACAGACCCACAAAGATTTGACACACACTATGAAAGAAAATAGTTAACATAGCAGGCCTGACTGCAATTCTTTGAAAAGCCTGCTTACAAGGTTGCATTTTGGCTGGTGCCTAGAAATGTGGATTTCAGGAGGGTTCCCTCCACTACTAATTGATAAGAGTGGTTCACTGTGCCTAAACTGTTTGTTCAAACAATATGGTTTATTCTGAAATGCTGTTCCAAATGGGAGTTTGCTTACGTGCCAGGCAGATGATACCCATGTGATATGCTCCCAGTAAAAGCCCTGGGCACTGATCTGATGAGCTTCCCTGGTTGGCAATGACTTATCAAAACTCCTTGCTGGGGGAATGAAGTTCATCTTGTGTTTCTCCCTTGGGAGAGGTCCCTTGAAAGCTTGTACTCCTCTGGACTACTCCATGAGCCTTTTCCCTTTGATGATTTTGCTTTGTATCCTTTCACTGTAATAAATCTTAACCATAAATATTGACTATATGATGAGTCCTGTGAATCCTCATAGCAAATCATTGAACCTAAGGATGGTCTCGGGGAAACTCCAACACAGACTATAAAACACTTTTGTTGTAATAACATATATAAAATAGAAATTTGAATATATCTACAGGGAAAAGAGGAATATAAAAAGTGACCAAGGAGACTTGAATAATATGAAATAATATTGAAATATTGACTAATATTTAATAATACTGAACTTTTTAAATTAAAATTCAATAAAAAAATTAAAATGTTGATTGTGAGAAAGGGAGGGATTCAAGATGGTGGCGTGAGAGGTGACACGGAGAACTCCCAAAACCACAAATGGTACAAAAATATAGTTAATTAATACAACTAACCCTAAAACAGCAACAAGAAAGAACGCTGAACCAGACTGCGTACAGACCTCATGAACAGAGCAGACCTCACAAAAAAGGGTAACATACAAAAGCCTTAATCCGGCGGGACCCAAGACCTTCCCCCACCAGAGCTCACTGGCAGAAGGAAGAGAAACAGAGTGGGAAGGGGGTGGAAGACTGGGACTGCTGAACGCCTAGCCCTGGAGATGTGCTTTGTGAGCGGAAGCCTATATTGTATGGTGCTCTGGGGGTTGGGGAGCTCAGACGGGCGGAGGACCAGGGAGACTGACATTCCGGCCGTTTATGGAGGACAGGATCCACACCTGGCCACTCTGTGTCAGAGGAAGAACAGGTGGTCTGGGAGGCTTCCTAGCAGTGAGAGGGCTGCTGAAGGGGCGGGCTTTGCACGGAGCGTACTGCATGGGAGAAGGGAGAGCTGGAAAAGGTTGTCTGGGTGTGCTATGCCCAGCTGGTTGGGAACTTTGAGGAGCTTCACATGCTCCATCCTCCTGGCTGCCTACTCAGCTCTGAGGCCCCCCACTGTGACACACAGCCAGCTGAGACTTCTTAGTGGCCTGCAGACACCTGCTGGCAAACAGCAGTCAATGTGCTGGCTCAGGCAAGCCAGAGAGATGACCCCACCTACAACAGCTAGAGACACAAAGCATAGAGGCTTACACGTGTGCACTTGGCCCACTGCATCTAATGCTGGAGACAGGCACTGCAGACGGGAATCAGGAAACAGATCTTTCCTCCCCCCAGGCACCAGCTCCACTCCCCTATGACCCCAAACGTCACTGTAGGGGCTGAGCACCTCCAGAGATGGGAGCTTCTGCACACTAGTGGGCATCACACAGAAATATGAAATGACAAAAGAACATGGTTCAGACAAAATCTCACAAACCCCAGAAAGCGTGCCAAATGAAACTGAACTCACCCATCTTCCTGAAAGAGAGTTCAAAATAAAAATTATAAACATGTTTATGGAGGTACAGAAAAATATTCAAGAACTCAGGAATGAATTTAAGTCGGAGATTCAATCATTAAGAAATTCCATATCTGAAATTAAACATACAAGGGAGGGATTTAAAAGCAGATTAGATGTAGTAGAAGAGATGGTAAATGGAATAGAAATTAGAGAAGATGAATATAAAGAAGTTGAGGCACAGAGAGAAAAAGAATCCCTAAAAATGAAAGAATATTGAGAGAAGTGTGTGACCAATCCACACAGAACAATATTCGCATTATAGGGGTACCAGAAGAAGAAGAGAGAGAAAAAGGGATAGAAAGTGTCATTGAGGAGGTAATTGCTGAAAACTTCACCAATCTTGGGAAGGAGATAGTATCTCAAGCCATGGAGGTGCACATATCTCCCAACACAAGGGACTCAAGGAAGACAACATCAAGACATATAATAATTAAAATGGCAAAAACCAAGGATAAAAACAGACTTTTCAAAACAGCTAGAGAGAGAGAAAAGATCACCTACAAAGGAAAACCCATCAGGCTATCATCAGACTTCTCAACAGAAACTTACAGGCCAGAAGGGAGGGGCATGATATACTTAATGCAATGATGCAGAAAGGCCTTGAACCAAGAATACTATACCCAGCAAGGTTATCATTTAAATTTGATGGAGGGATTGAACAATTTTCAGATAAGCAAAAGCTGAGAGAATTTACCTCCCACAAGCCACCTCTACAGTGCATTTTGGAGGTACTCCTATAGATGGAAGTACTCCTAAGGCTAAATAGAGGTCACCCAAGGGATAGACAAAGAGTACAGAATATGATTCATAACATACAAAGAATGGAGGAGGAAGTAAAAGGAGGAAACAAAAAAAGATTCTTAGTGTTGTGTTTGTAATAGCATACAAAGTGAGTTAAATTAGACTGTTAGATAGTAAGGGAATTACCCTTGAACCTTTGGTAACGACGAATCTAAAGACTGCACTGGCAATAAGTACATACCTATTGATAATCACCCTAAATATAAATGTTCTGAATGCACCAATCAAAAGACAGAGTTATTGAATGGATTAAAAAAAAAAGACCCATCTATATGCTGCCTACAAGAGACTCACTTCAAACCCAAAGACATACACAGACTGAAAGTAAAGGGATGGAAAAAGATATTTCATGCAACTAATAGTGAGAAAAAAGCAGGAGTTGCACTACTTGTATCAGACAAAATAGACTTCAAAACAAAGAAAATGACAAGAGACAAAGAAGGACATTACATAATGATAAAGGGTCAATCCAACAAGACGATATTACTATTACAAATATCTATGCACTTAACACAGGATCACCTACATATGTGAAACAAATACTCACAGAATTAAAGGGGGAAATACAATGCAATGCATTCATTTTAGGTGACTTCAACACACCACTCACTCCAAAGGACAGATCAACCAGACAGAAAATAAATAAAGAGACAGAAGCACTGAACAACATATTAGAAGAGATGGACCTAATGGACATCTAGAGAACACTCCATCCAAAAGCAACAGGATACACATTCTTCTCACTAGCACATGGAACAAGAAGAACTCAGTTAATTCAAAAAGACTGAAATTGTACCAACCAGCTTCTCAGATCACAAAGGTATAAAGCTAGAAATAAATTACACAAAGAAAACAAAAAAGCCCACAATCACATGGAGGCTTAATAACATGCTTCTAAATAATCAAAAGATCAATGACCAAATAAAAACAGAGATGAAGCGATATATGGAGACAAATTACAACAATAATTCCAACACTGCAAAATCTGTGGGAAGCCACAAAGGCCGTGCTAAGAGGGAAATAAATATATTGCAATACAGGCTACCTCAGGAAAGAAGAACAATCCCAAATGAACAGTCTAAACTCACAATTAATGAAACAAAAAAAGGAAGAACAAATGAGGCCCAAAGTCAGTAGAAGGAGGGACATAACGAAGATTGAAGCAGAAATAAATAAAATTGAGAAAAATAAAACAATAGAATCAATGGAAGCAGGAGCTGTATCTTTGAGAAAATCAACAAAATACATAAACCCTTAGCCACTCTTATCAAGAAAAAAAGAGAGTCTATACACATAAACAGAATCAGAAATGAGAAAGGAAAAATCACTACGGACACCACAGAAATACAAAGAATTATGAGAGAATACTCTGGTAACAAACTGAATAACCTGGAAGAAATGGACAACTTTCTGGATAAATACAACCTTCCAAGTCTGACCCAGAAAGAAACAGAAAATCTGAATAGACAAATTAGCAGCAAAGAAATTGAATTGGTAATCAAAAATTTATCTAAGAACAAAACTACTGGACCAGATGGTTTCACTGCTGAATTTTGTCAAATATTTACTGAAGACCTAATACCCATCCTCCTAAAATTTTCCAAAAAGTAGAAGAGGAGGGGATTCTTCCCAACTCATTCTACAAGACCAACATCACTCTAATACAAAAATGAGGCAAAGACACCACAAAAAAAGAAAATTACAGACCAATATCCCTGATAAACATAGATGCAGAAATACTCAACAAAATGTTGCAAACAGAATTCAAAAATACATCAAAAAGATCATCCATCATGATCAAGTGGGATTCATCCCAGGGATGCAAGGATGTTACAACATTCAAAAATCCATCAACAACCACTACATCAACAAAAAGAAGGACAAAAACCACATGATCATCTCCATAGATGCTGAAAAAGCATTTGACAAAATTAACCACCCATTCATGATAAAAACTCTCAACAAAATGGGTATAGGCGGCAAGTACCTCCACATGATAAAGGCCATATATGACAAACCCACAGCTAACATCATACTTAACAGCGAGAAGCTGAAAGCTTTTCCTTTAAGATTGGGAACAAGACAGGGATGCCCACTCTCCCCACTTTTATTCAACATAGTTCTGGAGATCCTAGCCACGGCAATCAGACAATACAAAGAAATAAAAGGCACCCAGATTGGAAGAGAAGAAGTCAAACTGTCCCTGTTTGCAGATGACATGATATTGTACATAAAAAACCCTAAAGAATCCACTCCAAAACTACTAGGTCTCACACCTGAATTCAGCAAAGCTGTGGGATACAATATTAATACACAGAAATCTGTTGCATTCCTATACACTAATGGTGAACAAGCAGAAAGAGAAATCAGGAAAACAATTCCATTCACAATTGGATCAAAAAGAATAAAATACCTAGGAATAAACCTAACCAAGGAAGTGAAGGACCTATACCCTGAAAACTACAAGACACTCTTAAGAGAAATTAAAAAGGACACTAAGAAATGGAAATTCATCCCATGCTCTTGCCTAGGAAGAATTAATATTGTCAAAATGGCCATCCTGCCTAAAGCAATTTACAGATTCAGTGCAATCCCTATCAAAATACCAACAGCATTCTTCAATAAACTAGAGCAAATAGTTCTAAAATTCATATGGAATGACAAAAGACCCCGAATAGCCAAAGCTATTCTGAGAAGGTAGAATAAAGCAGGGGGAATTATGCTCCCTGACTTCAAGCTCTACTACAAAGCCACAGTAATCAAGACAATTTGGTACTGGCACAAGAACAGACCCATAGACCAGTGGAACAGAATAGAGAGCCCAGATATAAACAAAGCATATATGGTCAAGTAATATACAATAAAGGAGCTTTGGATATACAATGGGGAAATGACAGCCTAAATCTCTTGGACATAAACATGAGCAACTTCTTCATGAACATATCTCCCCGGGCAAGGGAAACAAAAGCAAAAATGAACAAGTGGGACTATATCAAACTAAAAAGCTTCTGTTCAGCAAAGGACACCATCAATAGAAAAAAAAAGACATCCTACAGTATGGGAGAATATATTCATAAATGACGTATCTAATAAGGGGTTGACATCCAAATTATATAAAGAGCTCGCACACCTCAACAAACAAAAAGCAAATAAGGCAATTAAAAAATGTGCAGAGGAGCTGAACAGACAGTTCTCCAAAGAAGAAATTCAGATGGCCAACAGGCACATGAAAAGATGCTCCACATAGCTAATCATCAAAGAAATGCAAATTAAAACCACAATGAGATATCACCTCACACCAGTTAGCATGGCCAACATCCAAAAGACAAACAACAAATGTTGACAAGGATGTGGAAAGAGAGGAACCCTCCTACACTGCTGGTGGCAATGTGAACTAGTTCAACCATTTTTGAAAGTAGTATGTAGGTTCCTCAAGAAACTCAAAATAGAAATACCAGGAATTTACCCTAAGAATGCAGCAGCCCAGTTTGAAAAAGACATATGCACCCCTATGTTTATCGCAGCACTGTTTACAATAGCCAAGAAATGGAAGCCACCTAAGTGACCATCAGTAGATCAATGGATAAAGAAGATGTAGTACATATAGCCAATGGAATGTTATTCAGCCATAAGAAGAAAACAAATCCTACCATGTGCAACAACATGCATGGAGCTAGAGGGTATTATGCTCAGTGAAATAAGCCAGGTGGAGAAAGACAAGTATCAAATGATTTCACTCATCTATGGAGTATAAGAACAAAGCAAAAACTGAAGGAACAAAACAGCAGCAGACTCACAGAACCCAAGAATGGACTAACAGTTACCAAAGGGAAAGGGACTTGGAAGGATGGGTGGGAAGGGAGGGATAAGGGGGGAAAAGGGGCATTACGATTAGCACGCGTAATGAAGTGGTGAGGGGCACGAGAAAGGCAGTATTTACAGAGATGACAAATAAAGATTTTATAACATCTTACTATGCTGATAGACAGTGAATGTAATGGGGTATGTGGTGGGGACTTGATAATGGGGGGAATCTAGTAACCACAGTGTTGCTCATGTGATTTTACATCAATGATACCTTAATAAAAATAATAATAATAATAATGAGGACTAGTTTTATTTGTTTTTTTAATTTCACCATACACTAACAATGCTAAATAATAATCTGCAATAAAATATTCCTCACCACCAGAGCATACTGCTCCCACTCTCCTTCTCCTTGGTAAAAAGAAATAATAGATCAGGCAGGACAAACAGAAAGCAAAACATAAGATGGTACATTTAAACCTAATATATGGTGTTTACATTAAATCTAAATGCACTACATGGTCCAGATAAAAATAGTACAATTATTAGCCAAAAAATAATATCCAACTACTGTATATGCTTTTTATCAGAGATACATCCAAAACATGATAATACAGATAGTTGAAAACATAAGAAAAGTAAATATATACTATGTAAAGTAAAAAAAAATTGTTATTAAAAGTCAGACACAATATACCTTAAAGCAAAGAGCATTAACAAAGTTAGAAAGATAAAGATACTAAGAAAAGTTTTTTAATTCACCAATGATACAATTTCAACATCTGTACCTAATTGATATGAGATCAAAATATAGAAATTATAAATTAACAAATTAAAATGACTAATAAAGAAATCAATGATCATATTGGGATATTTTAAGTATTAAGTTTAAGTAATGATATTTGAACAACATGATTAACAAATTTGGCCTAATATATACATAGATATATAGAATATAATACTAAATAATTGACTACATGGTTACCTAGAACACATCATTCCATTTATATAACATTCAAATGCAGCAAAATTATTATTTGGAAAGGCATATGAATATGGCAAAAGTATTAAAAAATAGGAAAAATATTATGATAAAAGTCAGAAAAGCTGTTTCTTCTGATGGGAAGGTAGGACAGTAAGGGGCATCTGGAAGGGACTAATGGGTAAGGTCTCCAAGGTTCTACCAGTGTTCTATTTAGAACATTGTCAATGTTGATTTTGTTAGTGGCTTTCATAGATGTTTACTTTATATTTATGTGTCAGACTGAAAATTTATTTTATGCATTTATATTGTTTTTACATTAAGAAAGACAACAAAATATTAAGGCCAAGAAAATATAAGTAATTTGCTAAAGACCAGTGGCATTACCTTATTGAACTAGGATTATAACCTAGACATTCTCATTCCCAAACTCTCTTCTATGCTTTTTACTGAAGTAAAACCATAAAAATCTTCCCCTGAAATCAAACTTTTGTCTAACAGTCTCTGCTAGTCATTTTGCACAAAGTAGCCATGTGAAAAACATCTTTGTCTTATTTTCCTTGAAGCAATTATTGAAATTCACAGTACAACTAAATCAGCCTCACTCTAGACACGAAGGAGCAGACTGTGTGAAGGCAATTACTTGATTTGTCTCCCCTTTCCTGTATTAATGCCAACTTCCTTCTATTTCTCAGACCCATCTATTCATGAAGCCAAAGTAGCATATTAAAACAAGATCAAATATTCTGTTCAACTGCAAAATAGACTTGGTCTTTTAACTAGAGATTAATGACTATGTTAAAGATGGGCAAAGAGTTAAAATAATCTGGTAACATAAAATCAGACTGAAAGGAAGAAAATTATTAGAGCACAAAGTTATTTTATCTTTCTGTAGAGCATAACACTATGATGAAACACAGCAGGCTGAGTGAATAAGGTTGTTTGTCAAATTGTATTGAATAATTTTGACTTTGGAATATATTTAAAATAGTTCATTTATACATAGAATCTTACCTGAGAATTATTATATGGATGTGTATACCCCCTTGTTGATGGTTCTTTCTTTTATAGTAACTAGAGTATCATTTCTCTTAATAGACCATTTGGGATTAGGAAGGACCACAGATCATTGTAGAAATGTAATGAATAGTTAGTAATTTTATGATTTTTTAAAATAATCATTTCAGGGATGACCAGTTCTGGGCACTGAGGCCACAACTCCCCTTCCACACATAAGAGAGACATCACAAATTCACTCTCACCACCTCACTGCCCTGAGCCAGAGCTGGCCCCAGAATCCTTCTCAAACAAGTATTCTGAGGAACCACCATCCACCTATTGGAATTGGCACAGGAGTAGGAACCTATTGAAAATCTATTCAGATTATTCCTTAAAAATCATGCTATGCACATAAACGTGTTGAGATACAGAATATTACTTTATTAAAATATTATTATATAATTGATGTAATGTAGAGGAAAAAGCAGGGACTTTGGAGTCTAAGAGCCCTGGGTATGAATCCTGGCTCCATTCTTAATTTACCCTGTGGTATTAGCAAACCACACCTCCCCTTCAAAAAAGGAATGATCATTGTTATCTTAGTGAGTTTTTGTAAAAAATTAGATGTAATTTTTTAAGTGTTGGGCACATAATAGAGAGTCATTAAATAATGGCTATAGGTCTTATCATAGTGGACAAAGCACAGGTTTTGAATCAGGTAGACCTAAATTCAAATCCTGACTCTGCTCCTTTATGGTGCATTGAGATAAATGACTTACTATCTCTTAGTCTGTTTCCTCATAGACAAAAGAAAAGAAAATAGTAATAACCACCTTGATGAGTTGTTTCGTAAGAATCAGGGCTAATGTGTGGAAATTGCCTGAAAGTCAGTCAAACTTGACCAATGATAGCTTTCATTTCTCTAACACTACAGTTGTTATTGTCCTCCCCCACCACCCTCAAGAGAATGTGAAAAATAATGGAGAGAATGTGTACCCAACTGTTGATGGGGTGAGGGCAAAAGTGAGGAGGGAGTAGAATTTGGAGAGCTCCCAATATCTACAATTGATATTTTGTATTGTTTGAATTTTCCAGCTCTTGATATATATTTGAAATGGAAAAGCAGTATAATGTATAATATTAAGACTTTAAAAATGTGAAATGTTTCCTAACTACCCATAAGTAATTTTTCAAATGATGATTCATCCATAATAAAACAAAACTCCAAATGACTGGAACACAGCTATAGTATTGCCATCAGTTTACAGCTTTCATGTTACATTTACATGTTACTGTCATGTAGAATGAAGAGCAAAAGAAGGAAGTATTTATGATTTTTTGAATGAAGTGAAGAGCTGGTAGGTAAATAGAGAAGATAGAGGCTTTTAAATATCCTTTGGTCAAGAAGCACCCTCTCTGGGATACATGAATCATTCCCATGTCCCTTTAATAACTTCCCTTTTGTGCTTAAACAAGTTTGAGTTAGGATTCTCTTATACAAAATCAAAAGAACCTTCAAAAGTAATATAAAAATGCTAAAAGTTCCTAACATACCCATAGTAGGTTTATTTCTAGTTAGTAAAAACTTTCTGAAACTTACAGAGCCAGCCTTCCATTTTGCTACTCGGCTTTTTAAGTTGAAACTGTTACAAATTCCAAAATTCAGTGTGATGCTCTTAACCACCTCTTTACAAATTACTTGACCTAGAAGTTTCTATTAAAAGGTGTTCTCTGAAAAAAAAATTTAGGAAAATAAAAACAAAAAGGAAGTTTCTGAATGGAGATTATTATTTAGCTTATAAAAAATGCATTGAATTATTTCCTTTCCATGAAAAACTGGAGTCTGCCTTTCTATCTATTGAAACTGAGTTGAACATAGGACTTGCTTTGACACAATGGGATATTACCAAAAGCTATGCAAAAGACATGAAAAAAAACTTGTAGAGAGGCTTGATTTCTTGCTGCACTTGGTACCCTGAGACCATCATGTAAAAGAAACTAAAAGAGGTAGAGAATGATAAGCCATGTGAAAGAATCAAGAGAGCTAGATCAACATCCTACCAGCCACCAGTTTGTGTGGGGCCATCTCAAACCCATCAGCTGCCAGCACCGCCTGACCTACTACCTGCCAGTGTTACTGCAGACACATGAAACAGCGCAAGGATTAGCCAGCCTAGCCCACAGAATTGAGATAAATTAAATGGTTGTGGTTTTAGGCACTAAGTGTTAAGGTGATTTCTTTTTTTAATGCAGGAATAGATAACTAACTCAGAGATTTAAACTGTTTTCTTAATTTGACCAAAAAGCAAACAGGAAATTTCTTCCAAACGCATAAATTCTAGAGGATACACCAAGCTTCATATAATTCAGCTCAGTCTCATAATCTATATCTTTTCCCCACCTGGAATGCTCCCTGCCAACATCCTCATACAAGTGAGTCCCTTCCTCTGAGTTTCTCGATTTCCCCACAAGTTTCTACTTAGCCCTCGAGAATCAGCTTCTGAGAAGCCTTCTGAAAATACCATGTAACAAATAAGTAAATTGCTCCATCCTTTGTGCTATTCCTGTACAGTATACATACATCTATTGTAGTATTAGTATAAATGTATATCTCCACTGATTCTCTGACTCTCCACCTCCACTAGGATGTGGCCCTCTCAAGTCCAGGATCTTATCTGATTAATCCAGACACAGAACAATGCCCCAAAGTAGAAAGCACTCGATATGGATATAAATATAGCTCACAGCACTTTATTGAGTTATAATTAATACACAATAAAATGTATAAACATTAAATGGAGACTTCACTAAATTTTGACAAATATAGTACACCCATGTAAGCACCACCCAGATCAAGATATAGAACATTTCCATCACCCCAAAAAGTTCCCTCCTTTCCTTTCCAGTGAACTCTCCCCATACTACCAAACACACCCCACCACCTAGAGGCAACCACTATGCTAATTTGTATCAGCATAGATTAGCTTTGTCTGTTTTTTCACTTCAAGTAAATGAAGTCATTAGTTATATATTATTTTGTGTCTGGCTACTTTCTCTCAGTACAGTGGTTTTAAACTACTGAGAAGTTTGATTAAACTTTTTAGAAATATTAATTTGACAAGGATGTATAAAATAGATGGTATCATCATATAGAAAGACAGGCCGGTAGTTTTTTAAACTGTTAAATTCACGAAAGATGAGAAAAGACAGAGGTTCATTCTAAATTGAAAGAGACTGAAGAGTCATGACAATTAAATGCAAACATATGACCCTGTTTTGGATCCTGGACCAGGAAGGGAAATGGCCATGGTTGAGACAGTTGGAAAAATTTAAACAGAGTCTGTGGATTGGATGGCAGAATTATGTCAATGTTAAGCGCCTGATTTGGAAGTTTGAACTGTGGTCCTTTGCAGAGTGTCCTTGTTTGAGAAACACACATTGGAATACTTAGGAGTGATGGGACACCATGTTTGCAGCTTGCTCTCAAGTGCTTTAGAAAAGGACTAATGATAATTAGCTTATGAACAGAGAGAAAGGACAAAGACAGTGAGACAGAGAGGGAATAATTGTAGCAAAATATAAAATGTGATCCAACTTGGGAATCTTGAAACTTCTTTGTAGTGCTCTTGTAACTTTTCTCTAAGTTTTAAACTGTTTTAAAATTTCTGAAAAGGGCATTGGAAAATTCAACATGAGAGATATGTATAAATCAATTTTAGAACTTATTTTCAATGAAACCAGTGACTTTGATATTACAGAAAAATATGGACATTTCTCAAACAATTGCTCCGCTGGACTCATTGCCTTTTAGGGTTGGTGTCTGCCTACACACACACACACACACACACACACACACACACGCACACACACGGATTCCATCTGGATTCCAAATGCAATGACTGCAGCTTCCTCTGGCCAGACCAGAAGTTATTACAACAGTAAAGCACTCCCTAAGTGCTTAGGGAGAGTGGTGAAAATGGGACTGAAGAAAAAGGGATAAGGAGAAGGAAGTCAGAGGGAACAATCAAGGAAACAACTGTTTCATATAATAAGAATAAAGGAAGAAATTGAAGGACTGATAGTGTCGTTAACAAAACGGAGTCAGACAAAGCTGCTATATTGGTGGTGAAAAAGATAAACTTGTTAAATTGATCATAAAATGATTACAAGACATTCCTAACTAAACATCCCTCAGACTGTAGAAACCATGAGGCTAAAACTCAAGGATGAAATGGATTCTAACTTCTAAATAAAGAACTAATAATCATTCTCAGAAGATTTCCAAATTGCTGTATATTACTTCATTCCTCAGACTTAAGAGACCAATAAAGTTTTCACCACTGATAAATTTGAGTGTTGAAAACTAATAACATCCACATGTTGGGTCAAGGATTAATATATATTTGCTTTATACACAGCAGCTTTTATTTTTGAGATAACAAACAGTTATTATTC
Source organism: Smutsia gigantea (assembly GCA_032199065.1). Classification (NCBI taxonomy): domain Eukaryota; kingdom Metazoa; phylum Chordata; class Mammalia; order Pholidota; family Manidae; genus Smutsia; species Smutsia gigantea. Next base: position 246,400 of record JAVSCE010019311.1, on the reverse strand, counting down.
ATAAACCAACAACCACCTCCATTAGTAGTTAAGTGTATTTTTTTATTAGAACTAAGAACATCCTGGTATAGCTCAGAAATTTCTAACACATTAGGTTAAGAACATCAGTAAATTTAGAATGAAGAAAAAAAAATCCATTTAAAAGTAGCTTAGCTAAGGAGCTAACTGTATACAGACAATCTTCTTTATGAACTGTACTGTTAATCTCCTTACATAACAGTAAATCATGATGTTCAATTAACTGAAGTGCTTGAAGTTAGTCCACTAGATGACAAAAAATAAATAAATAAGCAATGATAGTCCATAATTGGAAGCAAATACTGAAGCAGGCTAATCAACTTTGTAAAAGAATAAGGAAACTTCATATAGTCACCCCATCCATATTCACATAACAAATCCATCACGACCTGATTACTGTTTATAAAATACTAACATAAGGATTTTTTTCAAAACATTTATTCTATTAGTCACAGTCTAAGCCAATATAGCATTCATTAGTCACAGATGCCACTAGTTATTAACAATTTCCTGAAGGCATTTTTACCCTTAATATCTGCTACATTTGATGCTCCTGAATTTTAATTATAAATTAAAAGCAATGCAAATATTATAATCAGAGAAACAGAGCATTTCTACTCACTGAAAGACTATATTTAAAAATCATTTTAGTTTCAGAAATTCTTCATGTCAGCTGAGTTGTACTACCTCTATTTGCATTATACCTGCAGGTGACTGAAAAAAATCTAAATAATCTAAATTTGTCATCATATAAAATCATGCTGGCAAATATTTCTAGTTATACATACTTTATGATGGAACATTTCCTAAGTTTCTATAAATCCATTTTGTAAGATCATTAAAAATTAAATGTCATCAATTCAAATATATACATATATATATGTGTGTTTGGAAGTTTTCTTAGGATATTTTTTTAACTTAGTATTTTGCTAGCTCTACAACAATGAAAAGGACATAAACTTGGTACCTTTGTGTCCTTTGGAAATGATACAGACTATGGCCTAATGTAAAGAAAATTATGTGTATATTTCATATTTATTGTTAATACTCAGTTTAACAAATCTGTGTCACATGTCTACTAAGATCCCTGTGATGGCCCCATTAACTGCCACTTACTATAATACCTTAATGAACAGATGCTCTTTCTGTGTCTACTTTCCCGCATCTACTTGGTAAATTCCTCCTTCTTCAAACATATCATAAGCATTAACTCTTCTATGGAGGTTTATTCACTATCATACTGTACACTCACACCTTGGCAGACTTGGTCACCTGCCCTTCAATGCTAACATAACATTGTTCACACACTTCCATTAGAGAAGTGGAATTTTGATTATTTACACATCTTTCTTTCTCAAGAATGAGGGTAGACACCATGTGTTGGACATCTCTGTATACCCACAACAGCTGGCAAAGGCTCTGAAACATAGTAAGAACTCAAATGTTTACTGCTCCATAAAATTGTATGCTTCAGTAAGCAGAGTATTTTAAATTTTAGAGCTCTCCAGAAATACAACTTGGTTTTATTCAACTAATTAACAAATATTTGTTGAGCACTTAACTTACACCAGATGCTTTTTCTACTTTTCCCATCAATGGCATGTCATGTATTCATTAGCTTGTATAATCTTCCCTAAATTCTTAAGAACTTGTTATTCTAACTTCCACGCTATAGAAAAGGGCCCAAACTGGGTTCACAGGTAACCTAACAACATGCTTTTTGCTCTAAAGTCTTTTAATTGAAAAAAATGTTCATAATTAATCTGTGTTCCTGCCTTACTAAGTGTATGTGCTCAGTACAGTGAACTCTTCAGGGAGTGGTCAATGTTCACTATATATTTTTTTTAATGAAATATTATTTGTTGTCAACTTTTTAAAGCATTATAAGCCTGACACCATTTTTAAGCAAATAAGAGCACAAGTCCAAAGTATAAACTTTTCCCAGCCCTACATGTATTTAGCGGTTTTAGTATGCTCCTGTTAAATGCAGAACATTTGTTTTCTCTAATTAAAAAATTTTTTTTGGTATTATTAATGTGCATTTACATGAGCAACATTATGGTTACTAGACTTCCCCTATTATCAAGCCCCCCCCCACATACCCCACTACAGTCACTGTCCATCAGTGTACTAAGGTGCTATAGAATCACTACTTGTCTTCTCTCTATTATACTGCCTTCCCCATATCCCCCCCCACTACATTATGTGTGCAAATTGTAAAACCCCTTTTTCCCCCTTATTCTTCCCTTCCCACCCAACCTCCCAAGTCCCTTTACCTTTGGTAACGGTTAGTCCATTTTTGGGTTCTGTGAGACTGCTGCTGTTTTATTCCTTCAGTTTCTTTATTCTTATACTCCATAGATGAGTGAAATCATTTGATACTTGTCTTTCTCTGCCTGGCTTATTTCACTGAGCATAATACTCTCTAACTCCATCCATGTTGTTGCAAATGGTAGGATTTGTTTTCTTCTTATGGCTGTATAATATTCCATTGTGTATATGTACCACCTCTTCTTTATCCATTCATCTGCTGATGGACACTTAGGTTGCTTCCATTTCTTGGCTATTGTAAACAGTGCTGCAATAAACATAGGGGGGGCATATATCTTTTTCAAACTGGGCTGCTGCATTCTTAGCGTAAATTGCTAAGAGTGGAATTCCTGGGTCAAATGGTATTTCTATTTTGAGTTTTTGAGGAACCACCATGCAGCTTTCCACAATGGTGGAACTAATTTACATTCCCACCAGCAGTGTAGGAGGGTTCCCGTTCCTCTGCATCCTCGCCATCATTTGTTGTTGTTTGTCTTTTGGATGTTGGCCATCCTAACTGGTATGAGGTGATATCTCATTATGGTTTTAATTTGCATTTCTCTGATGATTAGCAATGTGGAGCATCTCTTCACGTGTCTGTTGGCCATCTGAATTTCTTCTTTGGAGAAGAGTCTGTTCAGCTCCTCCTCTGCCCATTTTTTAATTGGCCTATTTGCTTTTTGTTTGTTGAGGTGCATGAGCTCTTTTTATATTTTGGATGTCAACCCTTTATCGGATATGTCATTTATGAATATATTCTCCTGTTCTGTAGGATGTCTTTTTGTTCTACTGATGGTGTCCTTTGCTGTACAGAAGCTTTTTAGTTCAATATAGTCCCACTTGTGCATTTTTGCTTTTGTTTCCCTTGCCCGGGGAGATATGTTCATGAAGAAGTTCCTCATGTTTATGTCCAAGAGATTTTTGCCTATGCTTTTTTCTAAGAGTTTTATGGTTTCATGACTTACATTCAGGTCTTTGATCCATTTTGAGTTTACTTTTGTGTATGGGGTTAGATAGTAATCCAGTTTCATTCTTTTACATGTAGCTGTCCAGTTATGCCAACACCAGCTGTTGAAGAGGCTGTCATTTCCCCACTGGATATCCATGGCTCCTTTATCGTATATGAATTGACCATATATGCTTGGGTTTATATCTGGGCTCTCTAGTCTGTTCCATTGGTCTATGGGTCTGTTCTTGTGCCAGTACCAAATTGTCTTGATTACTGTGGTTTTGTGGTAGAGCTATAAGTCATGGAGTGTAATTCCCCCTGCTTTATTCTTCTTTCTCAGGATTGCTTTGGCTATTCAGGGTCTTTTGTAGTTCCATATGAATTTTAGAACTATTTGCTCTAGGTCATTAAAGAACGCTGTTGGTATTTTGATAGGGATTGCATTAAATCTGTAGATTGCTTTAGGCAGTTGGGCCATTTTGCACAATATTAATTCTTCCTATCCATGAGCATGGGATGTGTTCCCATTTATTGGTATCTTCTTTAATTTCTCTGAGTGTCTTGTGGTTTTCAGAGCATAGGTCTTTCACTTCCTTGGTTAGGTTTATTCCTAGGTATTTTATTCTTTTTGATGCAATTATGAATGGTATTGTTTTCTTGATATCTCCTTCTGCTAGTTCATCGTTAGTGTATAGGAATGCAACAGATTTCTGTGTATTAATTTTGTATCCTGCAACTTTACTGAACTCAGATATTAGATCTAGTAATTTTGGAGTGGATTCTTTAGGGTTTTTTATGTATAATATCATGTCCTCTGCAAACAGGGACAGTTTTACTTCCTCCTTACCACTCTGGATGCCTTTTATTTCTTTGTGTTGTCTGCTATGGCTAGGACTTCTAGAACTATGTTGAATAAAAGTGGGGAGAGTGGGCATCCTTGTCTTGTTCCCGATCTTAAAGGAAAACCTTTCAGCTTCTCGTTGTTAAGTATAATGTTGGTTTGTCATATATGGCCTTTATTATCTTGAGGTACTTACCCTCTATACCCATTTTGTTGAGAGTTTTTACCATGAATGGGTGTTGAATTTTGTTAAATACTTTTTCAGCATCTATGGAAATGATCGTGTGGTTTTTGTCCTTCTTTTTGTTGATGTATTAGACGATGTTGATGGATTTTCAAATGTTGTACCATCTTTGCATCCCTGGGATGAATCCCACTTGATCATGATGGATGATCCTTTTGATTTATTTTGAATTCCGTTTGCTAATATTTTGTTGAGTATTTTTTGCATTTATGTACATCAGGGATATTGGTCTGTAATTTTATTTTTTTGTGGTGTCTTTGCCTCGTTTTGGTATTAGAGTGATGCTGGCCTCATAGAATGAGTTTGGGAGTATTCCCTCCCCTTCTACTTTTTGGAAACTTTTAGGAGGATGGGTATTAGGTCTTCAGAAAATGTTTGATAAAATTCAGCAGTGAAACCTTCTGGTCCAGGCGTTTTATTCTTAGATAATTTTTTGATTACCAATTCAATTTATTTGCTAGTAATTGGTCTATTCAGATTTTCTTTTTCTTCCTGGGTCAGCCTTGGAAGATTGTATTTTTCTAGAAAGTTCTCAATTTCTTCTAGGTTATCCAGTTTGTTACCATATAATTTTTCATAGTATTTTCTCATAATTCTTTGTATTTCTGTGTTATCCATAGTGATTTTTCCTTTCTCATTTCTGATTCTGTTTATGTGTGTAGACTCTCTTTTTTTCTTGATAAGTCTGGCTAAGGGTTAATCTATTTTGTTTATTTTCTTGAAGAAGTAGCTCCTGCTTTCATTGATTCTTTCTATTGTTTTATTTTTCTCAATTTTATTTATTTCTGCTTCAATCTTTATTATGTCCCTCCTTCTCCTGACTTAGGGCCTCATTTGTTCTTCCTTTTCTAGTTTCATTAATTGTGAGTTTAGACTGTTCATTTGGGATTGTTCTTTTTTCCTGAGGTAGGCCTGTAGTCCAATATATTTCCCTGTTAGCACGGCTTTTGCTGCATCCCACAGATTTTGTGGTGTTGAATTATTGTTGTAATTTGTCTCCATATATCGCTTGATCTCTGCTTTTATTGGCCATTGATCCATTGATTATTTAGGAGCAGGTTATTAAGCCTCCATGAGTTTATGGGCTTTTTCATTTTCTTTTCATAATTTATTTCTGGGTTCATACCTTTGTGATCGGAGAAACTGGTTGGTACAATTTCAATCTTTTTGAATTTACTGAGGTTCTTTTTGTTGCCTAGTATATGATCTATTCTTGAAAATGGTGCATGTGCACTTGAGAAGAATGTGTATCCTGTTGCTTTTGGATGAAGTGTTCTGTAGATGTCTGTTAGGTCCATCTGTTCTAATATATTGTTTAGTGCCTCTGTCTCTTTATTTGTTTTCTGTCTGGTTGATCTGTCCTCTGGAGTGAGTGGTGTGTTGAAGTCTCCCAAAATGAATGCATTGCATTCTATTTCCCCCTTTCATTCTGTTAGTATTTGTTTCACATATGTAGGTGATCCTATGTTGGGTGCATAGATATTTATAGTATTTATATCCTCCTGTTAGACTGACCCCTTTATCATTATGTAATGTCCTTCTTTTTCTCTTATTACTTTCTTTGTTTTGAAGTCTATAATGTTCAATATATTATCAGGTTATTATCTGCTCTAAAAAAATAGAATTACCCCACCCCTCTCAAAATCTGGAGAAAAAAACTTCTGGTTGCTTCTTTTCAAGTTATTGCTTGAGGTTATCTACTATAAACCACTTATTCCCTTTATAATTCAGAGTTTACTCTTCTACTGAAATAATGTTCAGACTATTTTAATTTAATTCAGAAGGAACTCAGAGAATTGTTTAACTGTTACTTTCTTTAGTAGACATAAATGTTACCTTCTTTAGTAGACACAAATATAACCTTCACTGGTGCTGTAGTTTGTTTTCAAGTAGTCTGCCAGATTTAAAAAAAAAGAAAGGACTCCAACACATTCCTCGTTCCAGAAGCAGAAGAGAGCATAATTTGAGAACTACTAGAAAGTCCTCCCTATATCTCCAGGGGGAAAATATTTTCCCACAGCAGGGCAAATCAACTTTGAAATCTAAATCAGTCAAAGAGCAAAATAAAGTGGGAGAAACACGTTTACTGCTTATAAGCAATCTTCCACTTCTGCTTGCTTGTGTTTCTCTCAACTTGGCTGCAAAAAAGGGACCCACCCAACCTCTCTTTTCCATGTAATCCCCTTGCTCCCCCATGTAGTCACCTTTTGATATGGAGATGGACTACTTCTCTACTCCCCTGCAAACACCTATTGATACAGAGATGCATTAAGGCCAGGCAAGAGAATCTGGAAATATTGCAATTTTACCCACACTTCCCATGCAAAATCAACTTTGGATGGGACTATCTAGAAGGCCATCATGAAAAATTCCTTCAAAGAAAATTAGCATTTCTCCAATTTGATTTCCACTAAGTAGAAAGTTTATTATGGATCCTCCAGCAGTGATTTAAATAATTTTATAGCAGTGGTATGTAATTATGTTCAAACCTGAAGTTCGATATAAACTCCATTTGCCTGTATCATTTTTATAAGTATAAAGCTAAAATCTATCTGTAAACTTAACATAAAACTTAAAAATCAAAAAGATTAAAACAAAAAGTATTGATATGATGGATAATGCTAAGCTGAAACTAAATTACTGTCACAACAAGAATATGGTACTATTTGCTAATGATAATTTTACTGATTTTTATTACCATCTGTGAGTGTAATAGCATATATATGCATATATATTACTGTCATTCATAAACCATATTCATTGAATCTAAAAAACCATTTGTCGTGAAATAAACTATTTTATGCATGTATCTCTTAGCCTACCCCACTCCCAGCCTACGTCTTGCATAACAATGACTACCTGTAAAAAGGCAATGAGAACTTAACATCTCTGTTCCTTAAGAAAAGGTTTCCCTACTTCTTACATTCTACATCCACCACAGAGTACCACTTTATTCTTAATCCAGAGCTAAGAGATGGTCTGAACCATCATCCTCTCATCATTCATTCAACAAAACATTCATGGACTACCTAGGGTATATCAAGCACTGAGCAATGCACAAGAGATTTAACAGTGGGCAAAGCACAGCCTCAGCTGGAGGAAGCTTACATTCTGACAGAAAAAACACAACTGGAAATGGCTGTAAAATTAGGGGTGATAAAGTGCAGATATGTATATGCTACCATGGGTACAACAAAAAAGGAGTTATATTTATACTTGTTGAGAAGAGAGGAGGGAAAAAGGAAGAAGAAAGTACCCAGCTTCGGCTAGAGAGACAAGAAGTGAAACAGCATTTCAGGCAGAGGAAAAGTAAGTATGAAGAAAGACATGGATAAAGGTAAGAAACAGCAGAGTAATTCAAGTTACCATAAATGATTTATTATGGTAACAGCTGAGAGTGGGAAGAAAGGGGTTACAGATGAAACCAGGAAGTTAGGCGAGGGCAATTATATAGGGCCTGGAATGTTATGGTTAGGAGTTTGGACATTATGCCATAAGGCAGAAGGAGTCACGGAGGGCTTTCATTAAGACACATGATCAGATTTATATTGAAAAATAATTGTTTTTATTCATAGTTATAGATACTTCTGCAGCACTATCATAACTTTGTACAAAAAATTTAGAGTACTATTGGTGAAATTCCAGTAGCCACTTCACTCAAAATACGCAACCCTCTTCTTTCCCTTTTGTTCTTCTTGCTTAGCTGGAGAGCTCCTCCACAGAATGCAAAATCAAAAAATTTAGAGTTAGAGGGAAACTTAAATATTGTTTTTCCTAATTATAATTTCCAGATTAAGGCAAGAGACTCAATTTAGCTCACACATCCACTCAGTGAAAAAGAGTGAGCCAAAATTCATGTTCCTCTTTCTAGAATTCTTTCCAGTTGTCCATTTTCTGAACTTTAGACCCTTGATTGAAACAAAAATAGTCATCCATAATTTTAATTCCCATGTTAATCATCATTCTATTGACACAAATCAAGTTGTTGGATATAAGCTGGTCACAGGGACGGTAGTACAGCATGGAGAATATAGTCAATGATTCTGTAATATCTTTCTACGATTATAGGTAGTGACCTCACTAGAGGGGGTGAGGATTTAATAATATAGGTAACTATTGAATCACTGGGTTGTACATTTGAAACTGATATAAGATTATATATCAACAATTCTTCAATAAAAAAAATAAAGTTGTTAGAAGTATTTTAAGTCATTTATAAAGATGCTTGAATTAATATGTTTTCTTTTGACCTCTAATGTAATCCTAAGAGTTGAATTGTCAAAGCTGACTCCCCATAATCATAGAGTTTACCTAGCACAAACTTCATTAATGATTCAATGGATCCAGGCCACCATCAGATATAAACATCCTTTTTGGGAAAAGCCCAAAACCATCAGACACAGCATCCAAAACTGTCCATTTTCTCCTGCATCCAGGCACATTGTGGTTTCAGATTTAATACTTCACCAAAAACATGTCACAGAAAGAAGGGGCTTGGTTAGAGGACATCTCCATATGTTCTCTCTTACAAAGTTTGCATACTCCTCCCTTCTCCATTCTTCATCCAGTCATGCTACATACATCTATAAATTCCAGGTTTATTTGCAATAAGCAATCTAGACAGACAAGAAAAGTTCTACTAAATATATTTCATATATAAAGGGACTCCCTGGTATCTGTCCACTAGTAAATACTATGAACAAGTTTACAAGGAGATCTGGGGAGGCCATTTATTCCTCTAAGGGTCCCAGGAAGGGAGTGAATTAGTCATAAACTGCTGTCAACCCTTCCTTCTCATGAGTGGGCTTTGATTTGTATATTCTAAATTTAAAAATACAGTCAACTATAGGATTAGAAGATTATCTGAGAAGTTCCTAAAATGACTCCATACATATTTGATAATTTATTCAAAATTATTTCTGAAGCAACAATGTAATCAAAAAGTAAATTTTGCCTTTTAAAACAAAGAACGCCCATTTGTTATAACAAAAATAAGTAATTTTGTATTTCCAGGACATACAAGTCAAATCATTGGTTCAATCATGTTACTTATTACACAAGTTTATTTTTTGATGAAATGACTGAATCTAAAATTAAAACTTCTAATTTCTTTTAAAAATTAGTAAGGGACTTGTGATTTAGTAATATGGAAAACTAAAAATTCTCCCTTAACTTGTACTTTTTTTTTATAAACTGTAAAACATATACTTTAAAATGCATAACTAGTATCTCAAGGAAGTACCCAGGTTGCAGAAATACAGAGGTTAGAAGTATTAACTCAGTCTCCCCTGAGTGTGGAGGATGTTGAGGTTGGTCTTGGTGCTTAAAGACTTTGGTTTCAATTGGAAGTCCACAAGAGAAGTTGTCCCTTTAAAAATAAAACAAAAACAAAGACAAGACCTGCTTAAAGTACATCCCTGGTGGACTGAAAAAAAAAATCCATCCAGCAGCACAGAACATCAAGCAAGTTCTTCCGGGCTCTGGGTAGGAATGTAAGGTTCTCCTTAACAAATTTTTTTTGGAGGTAAAATTGTTATAATATATAAGATTCAGGTGTACATTTTAATTTGACATCATATGCACTATAAAGTGATGATGCCCAGAAGTCTAGCTGCCGTCCATACCTTACAACTGACTCCCTTCTCCCATTTCTCACACCCAGACTCCTTCCCCTCTGGCAGTCATCAATCTGTTCTCTGTATTTATGGATTGTTTTTTGTATTGTGTTGTTTACTCATTTGTTTCTCCTTAACAATTTGTAATGTTGAACCTGTGCTTCACAATGGTTTAGGGTCCAAATTTATACACACAAAAAAAGTGTGAAATAAGCAAATTTTTTACTTATGTAGAAATAATCACCAGAAGTAATTATAGTTAACAATATCGTATACTTGAAAGTTGCTAGGAGAGTAGTGTTTAAATGTTCTCACCATAACAACAAAACAGTAATTATGTGAGGTGAAGGATATGTTGACCAACTTCATTATGGTAAACGTTTCACAATATATATGTGCATCCAATCATATTTGTACACCGTAAACTTATACAATGATATACATCAATTATATCTCAATAAAGCTGGAAAAAATTAAGTTTTTTTAAGTTATTTAATTTTTAAAACAGGGCAAGTTAAGAAATAAAATTCCGCCAATAAATAAGGCTGTACATTAATAATTCCTTGTCAAAATATGCAAATATTTTTATGCCCCAAATACAATTATGGATTTTTTAAGAAATAACATTTTTATATTTATATAAAATGTTTATATTATCAGAAAAACTGGTACAATGTTATTAATTCATTAAACTTTCCCATATTTTAATGTTTAGGTGTCTTTGTAACTCTATACAATAAGCAAGACTTCACTTTAGAAGTATTTTCATATCATGGAAACAGGGCCTTTTTATTATGTAAATTACTTTTATTTTATGAGGACAGACAAATTTCTGTAATTGAAATACTCATATTTTTTAAATGTTCAATATATTTGAAAAGCTAATTGGTTAAAGGGTAATAACATGACTTGATATTTTCTATTATAGAAGGACATGGAATCCTGCCTGTCCAATTGGGTCTTTGAAATGTTTTGGAAGAAGAATCTGTTGAAGGTAAGAATTAGTTGTCAATAGACATTCGTATGTTTAAAGCTAATATACCAAGAGGTGGATTGTGAAGAATAGCTTAGTTTATGATGAAAAGTAGCCATTCCCATAATCTTATTGCTGTTGCTGGATGGCATGTAGAGGTAAGGAATTCAGGCAACCAGTTCCTATCCCCTCCAACTATCTATATCTTAATAATCATATGCTATTAAGGTCTCACACTGGTGTCTCTGCATTTAGTAGGCATGTCACTACTGGGATGGAAATGAGAGTTCCGTGGATTTCCCAGGGACTATGATCCCACCTTCCTCTACTCTCCTTGCTTTGAAATTGGACTTCCAAAAGGAAGAGATGAGCTCTTCACTGGAATTTCACAGACCTCTGATACAGACTTTGGTGAGTTGGCTCTTTTACAAAATTGTGAGTTTTTCAGAAAGTGATTTTGGTTAACAGTCAAACTGTGAAAGAAATACTAGAATGTTCTACATATCTGGTTAAATGGTACAGATACAGTGAAAGGTTACTGCATTAGATGACAAGATGATCTCAGAAGAAGTGGCACCACAAAAGGTCTTGATGGTAAATACTGACCTTCCTATTTATTTGGAAAGAAGACACAGATGCAGGAAAATACTAGGGAATGAAGCAGCATACTGTGGTGCCATATATTAAATAAATGCCATTTTAAATGCTGCAAGTGTAATATATTAATCAGTTCTGAATTAAAGCAGAAATACAGTGAGGACTAGAGATGCCATATCTCCTGAAGAGTTTTCAATTAAATCAACTCAGCAGAGGATTGAGTTTCTCTTCTATATAAATGTGCTGTGGAGATAAAATAAGTAGTGCACAGTGGCCTTCAAGGAGTTGAGCCTTATTAGTTAAATGTAAATCAGAGAGAAAACATCTTTGCTGGAGAAGGATTCATTTTTTTTACAATTTATGAAACTAATAATCCAATAGAATTATCTAGGGTAATAAAACTAGGAATCATATATAGCTTTCAGTGATATTTCAGTGATCTATGAAAAGATAATAAACTTGTAAGAAAATTATAAACTTATAAGAAATTTTGGAATAAATTGTTTCGGAGGGTATATATGAAATACATACCCTCTAAAGTGATATTCATCAAATATGCTCTCTCTCTCATGGGTTGAATTGCATCCCCTCAAAAGTTCATGTTGAAGTCCTAATCCCCAGTGCTTTGGAATGTGATTATATTTGGAGAAAAGTAATTAAGTTAAAATTAGGTCATTAAAGTGGGCCTTTATCCAGTATGACTGGTGTCCTTCTAAGAAAAAGGACTTTGGACACAAACACGGAGTGAAGGTTGTGAGGACACAGGGAGAAGATGGCCATCTACAAGTCAGGGCGAGAGACCTTAAACAGGCCGTTCCTTCATAGCCTCAAATGAAACCAATCTTGCAGACACCTTAATCTCAGATATCTAGCCTCCAGAACTATGAAAAACTAAATTTCTATTATCTAAGGTACCCAGTCTGTTAGGACAGGTAGCAAACTAATACACTTTCTTTGCTTAATTCTAACATAATCATCATCATGTATCTGAGGTGGACATTTACATTTAGGCTTTTGGGAATGGGAAGCAATATATTGCATTTTTTATTAGATTTTTCTAAATCCATTAACCTAATCAAATAAAATACTGAAGGCTAATTTAAAAAAAAAGCCACAAAGGAAAAAGTATTTAACTCATGGTGTAGGACTAAGTACGGGAACTTTGGGGGAGTGAACTGCTGTTTATGTCATAAGCCCTTATGCCCATTTTTTAAAATCATTTGCATTTTTACTTTGATTAGAATTGGATAGATGGAAATAGGCAGGTGGGTACTTAGAAAGAAATAAAAATAAACCAGTGGGCAATGTGATCACATTTAAACAATTCAAATCAACGATGAAGTTTTGTTTAATCCTCCACTTCTAAATTGTTCTCAGGGGCATTTTGACTCTCTAAAGTTCATAAACAGAATTCAAATCACCCAAGCAAAAGTAATTTGCTGCTTTTAATCCAAAGCCCTTACAGGCTAGAGTTGCTGCTAGGAATTAACCAGAACAAAATCCTGATTAAACAACTAATTGGCTTGTCTACTAGTGAAAAGAAAAACGAAGTACATTTCTCTACATTGACACACAGAGTCATAAAAACAGAAGATTTCAGAACCACCTTAACAATGTTTAAATCGCTGACAACAAAATTCAACAAGGTGAAGCCTAGGGAAGAGAACGATGAGGTTAAACAAGGTCCTGAACCAAGAAATCAGTCTCAGCAATCCACGACACAGGTATGCTCCTCACATTCTTACATCGGCCTTGATTTTCATCATTTCTTTCCCTGTAATGGATTTTAGTAAACACAGTATAAAAGATTGCTTTGGAGTTTTAATTGCTACCATCTGGGTCACCTGTTTGTCTTTGGGGTTTATCCCCATTATTTTATGTATACATATATATGTTCTTTTATTTAAAACAGAATAATAAATGTTTAGAAGACTACATTAGGATTTGGAAAAGCCAAATAAAACTTCTCATTGATGATTTTCACTTTTACCATCAGCCAAAATGAAATCATTTCTTGAGTATTAAGTGGGTTATATCATCTAGTTTCAACAAAGAATGCCAAACATCCTGTTCTTAGTAAACCACAATTCACCAGTAATTTCTCTAGACCAGGAGTTCTTGATAGGGAACAGTTTTGTCACTTGGGACAATTGACAACATCAGGGGATAATTTTGGTTGTCAGAGCTCTTAGGGATGTTATTGGCATTTAGTGGGTAAAGGCCAGAGATGCTGCAGATATCCTAGAATGTACAGGAAAATGCTTCAAAATGGAGAATTATCCAGTTCAAAATTTCAATACTGCCAAAGTGGAGGACTCCTACTCTAGACAAATCTTTTCATAAGTTCTAGGTCTATTCATTGGTAAAATGAAAAAAATACTTGCTTTGTAGCTTTGTTATACAAACTAGAAACAGTATATATAAGGCACATAATAGGGACTTCCCAAGTGACTATTACTGTTATCATTATTGTTAATAGCTTGTATTTATATGACAGATTTAAGTCCAAAGTGATAGTTATATGATTATTATTCACTTACAACTCCCTGTAGAAGTGGTTAGGAACTACTCCCTATATTTACCTAAAAGTACTACTAAAGCAGTAATTATTTCCCATTTAAAATTTAAGAATTGGATGGAAGATGTCAAGTAAAAGCAGGAGTGTACCTCAGGAACCAGAATAGCATGGTCCAGTGTTTCATGTTCCAGTAAGGCTAAAATATAGAAAACACAAACATTTCTTAATATTGTCCCTGGAAAATTTGCCTTCCTTTTCTGATTAATATTAACTGTTTTTGCAATGGGGAGATTTGGAAAATGTGCTTAGCATTGCTTCATGAGAGTGCCCTTGTCTTCTTTTTAATTTTTCTACAAAATAAAAAATCTCACACTCTAAATGTTATTTATAGGTTTTAAAATTTATGGAATATCACAAACACCAAGCTGGGTACTTCCTTTCAACTAGTTTTACTGTGTTTCTCCTTGGGTATATCACTACAATGATGTTTAACCCATAATTATCAAGATTATTTTCCCACAGAGCACATAAAAATAGCTAATGGATTTTTCTCTCAGAGAACATAATAGTTAACAATAATGACTATGTGCCAAGCAAGATGCAGTCCCCTTCCAAGCACTATTTTCTTGAATTGCCATTATAACCAAGGGTCCTGTTATAATTTGCTACTAACACACAACTGACAAATGACAGAGCCTGGATTGGAACTCCATTCCAAATGACTTCAGTGCTTGAGAGCTATACCTCTAAGCTATAATGCTTCAGAACAGAAGGAATATTAGTTGAATCAAATGTCCAAATACTTTTCCCACAGGATAAAGGGATGTTAGAGAGAAGGCAAAAAGAACAGAAACTCCTTAAGGGGTTGTCTTTACTTCATAAATAGTAATATGGAAGACAGACTAAACACAGGTAGAGCAACTCTTGGATATATCCCATGCCATACTATCATAATATGGATGTTAATCATGAAGTCAGCTGGCATCACATTGTATATTAAAAGTCAAATTTGTGGAATTATTTGCAGTTATTTTATCCAACAACATGTAACGGAAAAATGTTTTTCTCCATTTTTAAATATGTTAAATGTTAGAAGTGACAGAAAGTTTAAATTATATTTTTCTCCACAGAATATAACCTTTTAAAATGGCATTAAAACAACAAGTTTCTGAAGTACAAATAGATTTTTTGAGTCCTATAGGAAAATATCTATGGATGAATAAATCAATTTACATTATTTTTTAAAGTATCATTTAAAGATTTAATTCTCAAGCCAAAATATCATAGGTGATTCCCATTCGTCAATAACCAATAGATCAAGAACTGCAAACTCAGACTAATCTGAACTCTCTTGTACTCTAAAGTAAGACACTGTTCACATAAATCTTCGTTTGTATAAACAATAAGACTATACTAGAAATGTTTATAAATAACATCATAACTTGGTGTAAAAGTACTTCATTGAAGTCAGAAGTCTTTATCACTACTTCATAATATATCCAGGGATCCATACCTTTCTAGCCACTTAATCAATTTCCTATCCAATAAGATGAGAATAATAACAGCTGCCTTGCCTTACATATATGGTTACTATGAGGCTTAAATTAAATCATCTGATTAATTTACTTCCCAGTTTAAAATGTTTCTGACATACAGTGCCTATAAATAATGTCAAACTCTGTAACAAGGTTTACAAGACTCTCAAGATCCTTGTCTCTCCCTACTTAGCTAGCTTCATCTTCTAACATTCTATTCCATGCAACCACTTCTACTTTAGTCTCCCTCCACCTATATTCAATCACACCTTGGGCTTTTACTAAACATGCATCCTCTGCCTGGAATATTTTCCATGCCTTGTCCATCTGGAAAACAAAAATCTCATGTTGATTTGTAAAATCAAGAGTCACTTCCTTTTTAATAGTCTCTTTCCTTCTACTCCAGTGGAGTAGACCACTCCACCTTTATGATCCTCTATAACATTGTCTTACCATGTAAAGCATTTCTTTACACTTATATTTTTGTATGTTTGTGCCCCCTATTAGACTGTGAGCAGCTTGTGAGCCAAAGTTTCTATGTTCTAACAGTGTATCTTTTTTCACTGTCCCCATAGTAACTTCCTCACACACACTCTGGCCACTTCCAGTGAGACATACCTACATTTCAAAAGAAAGCTTAGATGCTTAGATAGATGATGAGGTAGAAACAAATGAAATCATGGAGAGCAGAGAGCTATGAGTAAAGGAACTAAACTGCTTTCTTCTCTGCATCATTTTAAATTCTACTACTTGAGACCTAGACTGGACCAATATTAGGCTGTGGGAAGAAAGGGCCAGAACTGGGAGAGACATGGGCTAGGGAGGCAGAAGCAGCCACACTAACACAAAGAGGGTGCCTGTGGTCTACAAGCTGTGAGGCTGATTATTCAATAGTAGAGCCAAGAATATTCACTTAAGTGAGAGAATGATCATTTTTATTATGTCATACACAAATGACCAATTTTAATGAGTGGCTTGATAATTGAAAAAGTGATAAGCAAAAAACATATTTTACATTCAACATCATTTGTAAATAAATTCATCACATACAACCTCTATTGTGTTTCTCAAAGAGAGAAGACAAAAGTGAAAAGAAATCTATCAAACCCAAGATGACACCAGTCACTTCTGAAGAGTCACACACCAAAATTCAAGGTCAGAACTCAAATCCGTAGGGGAAAAAAATATATAATGCATATTTCTCTGAAATGTGTTACTTCATGAAATACTTGTCCCGGCCTAGGTAAATTATTTAGGGTCATACTTGAGAAAATCTGAAGATCTGAATATTTACAAAAACATTACTTCTTCATTCAGTCACTTATTCAGTAGATGCTTTTTTATTACCTACTATGTGGCAGGCACTGGTCTACAGACTGAAGATACAGTGGTGAACAATATGTGCCAAATCTGTGTTAACATAAGCACATAATGGACAGTATAATTTCAGATAGGACTATAAAAGCAATAAAATAGATGTAGATTGTACATGTGTAAAGGTTCGGTGCCCATCCCTCTGCTCTTCTGCCTTTAAATTCTCTCCACTAGAAATTTCATCTACTCCTAAGGCTACCACACTTGTTTCTACATTGATGGTGTCAAATCCATAGCAGACTGATTCCTTTCTTAAGATCTTGTCCAACTGAAGGAAAAATAATATATTCCCAGTTGAGAGGACATTTTAAAGAAACTGATTTTTCCCTAAATTAATTCATTTTTCTATTTTTTATGATCTTCTCTACCCACTTTCAACATTATAATTTTCTTTAAAAAGACTAGGGGGAGAAAATTCACTTTAGCTTTCTTGACTTTACTTATTTATGTAACAATGCTGCGTTTTTATTCAGATTAGAGTGTAGAGAATACTTAAGTGTCCCTATACGGATCAGCTGTTTTCACTACTTTCTTCTGCATTTTCATCTCAGCCAAGATAGCAAACAGTGTCTCCCAAATAGTCAGCATTTACTAACCTGTGGAAAAAGAAAAAAAAAGCACACATTCTGCAAAAGTTCTTCCACATGAATGCAATTTAATACTACCTTCCCACTGATGGCTAAAGCTTGGCTATTCAATTGTTAGATTATCTGATTCCAAATATTGAGTACAATGTGCCACTGAAAAAAGAAAACATTTAATAATCATAAAGCTCCATTTCTGATAAAAGCTCACATATATAAAACTTCCACAGATAATAAGATTCATATACCAAAAGGATATAATGAAAAATGTTTTATCATCAATAGAAGAACATTAATCAATCTTGAAATTTTTTCAGAAGGAGAGGAAGATTATATCTAGATTCTGTAGCTTATATAAGAATTTTCATTGCATACAATGAAATGTGGTTAATAAACAGAGGTATTGAGGAAAACAGAAACACTCCATGACAGAAATCAGATCTACACAGCCAAGAAAAGTGAAAAAAAAAAGACCACAAAATTATCAAGATAATTCAAATTACAATTCTATTTTACTATGAGTTATTTTATGATAGTGATAGTTTAAAATCTACAGTTTTTCCCCCATAAAAATACATCCTTAATGGCATGAAACCAAGGATCACATCTTTGGGATGACAAGTTTATTCTTCCTTGTTACATTTTTTTCAAAATGTATTTGTAAGCTTAATTTTTCATAGCTAGTCTTGTGGAAGCTTCATTTAACATATGAGCTATTTGAGTAGAAAGGGAAAACATAGTTTCATTTAAATCTGCATACTGAGCATGCCTCCAAGACTTTAATGTGAATAATAGTTATATTTAAGATATTTTGTTTTGAAAAAGCAAAATTATTAGTGTTTAAAGATAGCCTCTTATATGTGCTTGGTATTTTTATGTTCTTCACTTCAAAACATGCAGGTGCAATATCACAATATCTGCAGATGTTGATTTCTGATTACAGAACCTTATCTTCTTCAGAGCATGGTTTAATTTATGTCTGCCATGGAAATGAAGAACATGATACATTTTGGATTCAAATAAAGATAACTTTCTAAAGTCCTCTTTTGATTACAATCATCTTTCTTAGGTTTCTACATCATTTGTATTACATTAAATGCTTCCTTAAATGTTTCGGTCCAAGTAGAGGATATATAAATGATTTACCTAGTAGTTTATCATGCTGTAAAGTGACTTTGAATGGAAATGGATCAAAGTTAGGTGCCCGTAGCTCATGTGGTATGGCAGGTTGAATAATAGCCCCTTAAAGTTGTCTACACCCTAGTCCTAAAACCTAGGAGTTTGATAAAAGTATTTAAATTAAGAGTATACATATAATTAGGATATCACATTATTCTCAATCCATAAAATATGTAAAAGTGCACATTAATCCATACATGGTGGAAAATTCACAGTAAATAATTCTTACATGCAAATAAAACATGAATCTGAACTTAAAAAAATTAAAATTAAATAAATAAATAAAACCTATGAGTATGTTACATGGGGGAAAAGAAATTGCATACTTATAGTTATAAAATAAATAAATCAGGGGGATAAAAGGTACAACGTAGGAAAATAGTCAATAGTATTATTGCCATAACTTTGTAGGGTGACAGATGGTAACATCATTTATTTTGGTGAGCATTTCATAATGTTTATAATTGTCAAATCATTTTTATTGTACACCTGAGATAAAATTACATGTCAACTATACTTCAGTTAAAATTTTTTTTAATTTCTGATATTATTAAGTTAAGGATCTTGGATGGAAAGATTATTCTGTGTTATCCAGGATGCCTTAATGTAATCAAGGAGTCTTTATACAAAGAAGGAAAAGGGTCACAGGCAGACCCTTGGATGGAAGCAGAGGTTGGATTGGTGCACTCTGAAAATGGAGGAAGAGGCCATGAACCAAGCAATACAGCTTCTACAAGTTGAGAAAAGGAAACAGATCCTTCTGGAGCCTCCAGAAGGGAATGCAGCCCCTTCAGATTTATTTTAGACTTCTGACTTCCAGAACTACAAAAAATTAAACCCCTGTTGCTTTAAGCCATTAGATTTGTGGTCATTTGCTACAGCAATAGAAAAAGTAATGCATACAGCTTTCAAATATTCCATGCTTTGGCAAAAATATAAAATTGAATTTTACCCCAATTAATCACATAAATCCATAGTGAAGGCAGTATATTAAAAAGAGCACTGGTTTTAGAGCTTGACACCTCTGAGTTCAAATTATAACTCTGCCACTCACTAACTTTGTGTGATCTTAGTCAAGATATTTAACTACTCTCTGAGACTCAGTTTGCTCATGTATAAAATGACTAATACATTCATTACTAGGTTTAGGTACATATTAAATTAGTTAATATATGCAAAGCATTTAGCATGGAGGTTGGTAAATTCCAATGCTGATAGAAGTCTAATAGCATAAAGGAGGCTAGTGCATGCCCTGTATAATGAAGCTAGAGGCTTCTCAGCTACAATTAATAGCTGCCATGTGGGATTGAAGGTTAGGAGCTGCCAGATGTTCCATCTTCAGTCTAGAAAATCTGCAGGTACAAATTTTAATTTGAAATCTCCCATTTCTTAAATGTTGACTTTTTTGATGTTCAAATATTCCCTTTTTTAAATCAATGAAAGAAAAACTGAGTTCTTGTCAAATTGAGCCAACATGGCCAATTTGTGACATCTAACCAATCACATGGTAGGTGCTCGATATTGTTCATCCCTATGAACAGTGACAGCCCTAGACAAGATTCTGAATCCAGGAATGTTTTTGGTTATCCTCTTACTCTTCCATTTCTCTTCACTCATGACCTCCATCCCATACTTTGTGTTGCAAACAGACTGCAAGTGTAGTATCCTCCCTGGACCTCTTGTGCCAGATAGCTCTCCACAACCAGAACCTCTAGGTTCTAGGTATAGCATATTTCTAGATCTGCAGAGCTGTCCTAGGCCTTTCCAGACCCCACCTCTATCCTAATTGACCTAGGCTGTATCTCAGCCAACTCTTAGTTTGGACAGAAATCTAGAAAACTAAAACTGTTCTAGAACTAAAACTGATCAAAAAATGAAGCATATTGATTTTTAAGATATAGGGAGAAAACAAAAAGGGAAAATCCTAGCTTGTTTAAACAGGAAACCACTGTTTAGTCTTCGGCAGTAACAATTAACTTATTTGATTTGTCTTATATGGAATAGGAAAATAGCCAGACTTTTCTATTAAAATTTAATTTACAAGAACCAATAAAGGTATCCCTATATAAGATCACTGATCTTGATTGGCATGCATGGGAGATACTATGGCTAATTTTAGTAGTATAGTCCACTCCCTATAATTGTCAGTCCTATTCATCAGCCAAAGGATAAGGTGGGAATACAAGAACAACAGGAAAAAAAATGAATGAAACTTTTTAATCAAAACTATACAAGCATATTTCTTTGCTTCATCCAAAAAGAAATAGCCATATATAGTAAACAATTAGAACCTTATTATAGAACCTAATAAGAAATACTTTTCCGAAGTGACACCTGATGTGATGATGAACAAAAGAATGAGAAATGAATAAACTTGCATGTGAAATTTCTGAAAACTTAGTCTAGAAAAAAGATAAACATGATATACTTAATAGTTTGAAATGATGAAAATAGTTTACCATGCTGGTTTGACAATGTACAGAAACATAATCAGGGCACCTTCCATTGGAAAGGCTTATCATAAGAAAACTATGGATTACTGGAACTGAAAAACTGTTCAAGGGACAGAGGCAAACCTAGAAGCTAATTACTTTCTCTGCCTCTTGCTCACAGTCAACAAGGCTTAATTTCTCATGACTGCTGTGTTTCTCTCTGCTTATCTCCTCTGGACTGCTTTCACTCCCATCTACTCATTTCCCAGTCGAAATTCTTGAGGGAGCAATCTGACTACCTTAGATAACAACTATTGTTCCCATTGAGCATAGCCTTTATGCCACCATCCAGGTCACCAGCCAGCTACAAACGGGCTACCTTCTTTAGGTCAGGCACCCAACTGTGTGCATAATCATACCATTCCTCCATATAATAAAGCAGAGAATTGCCTCACTGAAGACAGAGAGGTGGGGAGAGCTATATCAGCTAACATGAGAAGTTAAGCACAGAAATCATACTCTATTTTAAATACCAAATAGAAGACCAGACTCTGACATAAAATTCCCATTTCCACCTGGTTTTTAAACTTTTCTTTTGATAAAATGCCATACATTTGCAGCTTGCATGATTTAAATACTTGCATAATTCAATTAAATCAAACTATATTTCTAAGCTTCTTCTGCTGAAGAATGTAGCTGATATTTGGGAAATTACATTTTGCTTTCCTGATCTGAAACCCTCTTAAGTATATAGGAGCTCCTGCTTACTCACATATCAATGCTGTGCCAACTTGAAATAGTAAATATATACATTTTTATTTTAAAAAGATAATTTACCCCCAGTTGACTGGTGGAACACTTGGTGTTTATACTGCATTTTTCTCAAATGGAGTCTTTATCTAATCCTTACAGAAATCCCCATATGAAAGTATTTCTCATTTTATGGATGAGGAAACTGTTATAGAAAAGCAATTTATCCAGAGTCACCCAGAGAATTAGTTATATAAGAATTAGAGCTCTCTGTTTGGTACCCAGCACCGGTAACTTACCACATTTCTTAATTCCTGTACATAAAATGTATTCTCTAGGTGAATTAATCACAATTAAAAAGTCCCTGAAACTAAGCATAACATTGAGGACAGAATCCCTCAATGTACACAGTACCAAAGCTACCTTAGATGCACCTGTATTCTCTTTTGTATGTTGCTTTGTTCTTTATTTGTGATCATGTATCTTAAAGTAAAACAACCTGCCTAAATACAAAAAGCCCTTCAGGATTTTTTAGCACTTTAAATCTGACTAGACAACTGCTAACCTCTAACCGAGTGCAAGGACCCCAACCTACCTTCCTTAGCGCAGGGTCTAGCTTCCACCTGTATTCTTCCCCACAAAGCCATGTCTAACTGCTAGACAAGTTTAGTTCCTAGAATTTGGGGGTTTTGTTTGTTTTGTAATTCTCATTGATGGATCCTTCTTCTGCCTTCTGAAATATATGAAATAAATCTATTTTCTCTTCTTTGTGACAGCCCTTCAAAGAATTTGAAATAACTGCTAGGTCATTAGTTAGCCTTCAATACTTTGGCTAAAGAATCTCAGTTCTTAAACCATTCCTCATATGGGATGGTTTCCAGAACTCTCACCTACTCTGGTTCCTTCTCCTCTGGATTTTTTGTAGGTCGCATGAGCGCTGCTTAATATAAAGTATTTTTCTATTCTGAAATATTTGAAGGCTCTCTTTTGGATGCCATTTTATATGCATTGCTTTAATGTTCATTAACTTCCCCTATGCCATTTGACAATGTACAAAGAAATAATAAAATTTCAAACGTAGTCGAAGTGTTATAATTAAAATTATTCTAAGAACATTATGTATACAAAATAACCATAAGCCAAGTAAAAAATACAATCTTAGGTGCCAGAAAATAATTATTAATCATGCATCTCTTAAAACTGTTATTCACTATTTTATATCCAAATGTTCATTCACTAAGATGAAAATACTAGTATCATTTATGCATCTAATCAAAGTAGTCAGAACTAGTCTTTATTAATTCATCTAACAGCTAGTTACTCAGGTATTGTTGGCGTCTAATAAAATGTGCTTTGTTTTTGAGACAAAGTCCACATTGTATGTGGTGTTTTAAGAGTTAGAAATTCAACCAAGTGACATCATCACCCACACCAAGCATTCTAACCAATGAAAGCATTTTCAGATCTTCTCCTTTTTATATATTTTCAAAAAAAGCTAACAGAACCTGCACCTAATTCATAACCTTATTCCTAAATTAGGTTCATTGTTTGAATTCCTCCTTTACAACAATTATTTAGTGCACTGATAAAAAGTGGAAGATTAATGGTTTTCTGCATCGATTATTTCCTCACTTGAAGAGGGAAGAAGATGTTCCACACCTGCACAAGTCTTCTCAGTGTGCTGCTACAAGGGAGGCCAGCAGTTGGAAGTATATTACAGAGGCCCAGAGCGAGATACTGCCAGGCTGACGACAGAATCAGCCAGGTGTGGGCACAAACTCAGTACTCATCCATGCACATTCAATAAAAGCGGCCATATTAGAACACTTTGACTCCAGAATTTACTCTCCGCCATAGGCACACATTCCAAGGCAGAATTTGACCAAGTGTACTGATGAGATCTGGCAATTGCTATGCAATATTCAAAGGGCACAACTGGCAAAAAGACTTCACTATTCATTTGGGCAGCTACAAAGGAAGGAATCCTGCTGTCTGTGTGTGAGGTTGGGAAGTATAATGGGCAGTTGACAAAATTTCTCTTGGATGCCAGAGCAAGATTTGCCATGAATTTTAGGTTTCTCTTTCATGAGGAAGATGATGCAAACAATCTGACCCTCTGTTCCCACAAACAAATAACATACTGTATGGATAAAAAGACACCCACACTGACTATAGTTGACAGGGATCCTTTGTTTTTAAGTCTTCATGGGTATTTTTTAAGTTGTTGCTCTGCTTTGTATCCAATAATGGACAATAACTGGTTTCTCATCTTCATCAATAAGCTATGACTGAGAATTTATTTGTAATTAAAATGCTTACCCATAACACAAATTAGGCTGTAGTTAATTTCTAAATAACCTAGACTTCTCATGATAGAGGCAATATCAGCTTAAAAGGTCTTGGTAATGTCTAGAGAACACCTAGTAAGCTACAAGGATAAACAAATAGTCTTTACTAGAGTGAAATAAAAGAGTTATCACAGTACAGTTGGTCATTTAATTGGTATTAGCAGAAAAGCAATACTGCAAATATAATACATATGCTATAGCTTGGATGAGCAATGGAAGTATATGATGCAGCTTATATTCACTACCTTTATAAGAAATAGTCAATAAAAGCCTCTGAAGAAATATTGTCTTACAGATTCTGCTTGTTTTATATTCCTAAGAATTTTTTTCTGATTCTTTTACTCATATTCCATGCCACTTTTCTTTTTGGGGAAGATGTTCCTAGAAAACAATATGAACACAATGGTTCATAACCTTTTTTTGGTGCAGACTCCTTTGAGGAGCTCATGTTAACCCTAGAGCCTCTCCATGTAAAAAATGCAAGCTCAGAACACAGTCTCAAACCTTCCAATCCATGAATGCACTAGACATCCATGGCCAGAGGTTAATAAGTCTGCTCTAAAGTATTTTACAATACCTGCCCCAGTGTTTGTGGATATACGAAAAGGATTTGGCTGTCTCTTAGGCAGCAATATGTAGCATAATGTCAGAGATCTGAGAAATGACTTTTTTTTTTAGTTGGATAAAGAGAAATGGGGAAATGTGGCTTGACCCAAACACAAAGGGAAAACAGATGCTTTTCTCATTTCTACAAAATCCTCTTAGTACAAAATGATATACTAAAAGTGCTATCTTTTTACTCTGAAATATGATTGATACCAATAAACTCACTAGTGTATTACATGTTCTTGCATAAAAAGGACCCTATCCTACAATTCTCAGTAAGATTTTGTACAGATGAAAATATATTCCCTGGAATATAGTCTTCAGAGTCCTTTATTCAAGGACATGATTACAGTGAAACTCCCTTGTATCCTAAAAAGTTCGGGAATTTGGGGGTTTTTTTTTCATTTAAATGTAAAGAAAATATACTTATTACTGTGTTTCCTATCTTCTAGCCAAAAGTACTATAATTCTAAATAAAGATAGATAGGAGATACATAATGAAGAAAATGTGTCTTAGGAAATCCACATTCTTATTCATAAACTTTTAAAAACTGTAAAGTAATGACTCAGTTTTAAGACTCCCTTTATTCCTGAAGAATGTTCCTGAAAGGTTTAGTACACTGAAAGATTTAAATGGATTATAGAAATTTTCATATTAAATGATTTGAATGGTGAAAACTTTTGTAAAGTAAGGGATAACCCCCTGATTGATTGTTTTTGCAAATCCAGATTTTACATAGTGGGTTGGTTTAAGATTTAACATTACAGTGTATTACTATAAAATAAGAGCTTTGATTTGGACCTTGATTTCAATTTTCTAAGCATAATACATCCAATTAAAAATAAATTAGAAACTTTGGATAATGAATAACCATTAAATTGTGTTCACTGTACTGCTTTGCTCCATGTTTTCTTTTTATATTAAGTAAGTTACTTTCATTAAAAGCTTCTCTACAATCCAAATATTTGCCAATGAATTGATTATTCTCTGCATAAATTACAAATTAAACTATATTCATTGGAAATTGTATTTGTAGAAAGGAAAATTTAATTTTTGGACAGAAAATGAAGCTAGTCCATATTAGTTTGTGTTGTTTCTTCAGGAAAGAAGTCATTGCTAAAGATGATCCAACCAAAAACAAAGATTTTATTTCATTAAAAAGTAGAATGCAAAATTCTGAAATAACATCAGTGACATTATTCCTGCCTAATTTATTTTCCTGGATTTTATGATGCATCGATTTCAGCCATGTTACAAATACTTTAGCAGAACTGAAAATGCCTTTTGAGTGATGACTTGTTATTAATCTCAGCTTTGCTAATTTCAAAAAGAAATATACCAGTTGAACTTTTCATTTCATAATACACGAACTATAAAAATATTTTTCATCAGCCTGAAGATGTCTGCAGGTTAACTGCTCCTGCATAAGGTTCTATTTTGTTAAGCTGGAATCCTAGGCGAGACATTCCTGAGAAGACTATTCTGATAAAACAAGAAGCATCTCTGTAACTTACAGTGTCCACATAAGAGTGACATATATTCTATTTATGTGTTGTTTCCTTTCCATAGATAAAATCTCCAAGAAAAATTCACTCAGAGATTTGACCACAAATTTTGACCCTCAAAATCTAGCAGAATCAACAGGAAAAATGCCAGAACAGATGGAAATGGGAACTAGGAAAGAAGGTCTAGTCAGGTAAGAATTCAATAAAGTACATAATACCTGCTGAAGATATTGCTCAGACTGCACTGAAAAATTCAAACACCTGTTTCCGACTTCAGCAGAGCAAAGGGCAGAACGCCAGTAGCCACATAACACAGGGAACTGGGCCAGAACTACAAGATTCAGTTCATTGTTCTTTACCAGTTTGTCATACACCCAACCAGGATCTCTAGGCACCCATTTAACTATAGGCCAATTCACACCAACAAAAACGTTGCAGTCACATGCCTGAGTCATTAGTGTCATCATGGAAACAGCCTATATATTTACTAGGTATGAATATTTTTTTGCTATTATTAATATACAATTACATGAGCAACATTATGGTTACTAGACTCCCCCTATTATCAAGTCCCCACCACATACCCCATTGCAGTCGCTGTCCATCAGTGTAGTAGGATGTTATAGAATCACTACTTGTCTTCTCTGTGTTATACTGCCCACCCCCACTACATTATGTGTGCTAAATGCAATTGCCCCTTTTCCCCCTTATCCTTCCCTTCCCACTGCTCTTCCCCAGTCCCTTTCCCTTTGGTAACTGTTAGTCCATTCTTGGGTTCTGTGAGTCTGCTGCTGTTTTGTTCCTTGAGATTTTGCTTTGCTCTTATACTCCACAGATGAGTGAAATCATCTGATACTTGTCTTTCACTGCCTGGCTTATTTCACTGAGCATAATACCATCTAGCTCCATCCATGTTGTTGCAAATGGAAGGACTGGTTTTCTTCTTATGGCTTAATAATATTCCATTGTGTATATATACCACTTCTTCTTTATCCATTCATCTACTGATGGACACTTAGGTTGCTTCCATTTCTTGGTTATTGTAAATAGTGCAGCGATACACATAGGGGTACATATGTCTTTTTCAAACTGTGCTGCTGCATTCTTAGGGTAAATTCCTAGGAGTGGAATTTCTGGGTCAAATGGTATTTCTATTTTTAGTTTTTTGAGGAACCTCCATACTGCTTTCCACAATGGTTGAACTAGTTTACATTCCCACCAGCAGTGTAAGAGGTTCCCCTTTCTTCACATCCTCGCCAACATTTGTTGTTGTTTGTCTTTTGGATGGCGGCCATCCTAACTGGTGTGAGGTGATATCTCATTGTGGTTTTAATTTGCATCTCTCTGATGATTAGGGATGTGGAGCATTTTTGCTTGTGCCTGTTGGCCATCTGAATTTCTTCTTTGGAGAAGTGTCTGTTCAGCTCCTCTGCCCATTGTTTAATTGGCTTATTTGCTTTTTGTTTGTTGAGGTGTGTGAGCTCTTTATATATTTTGGATGTCAACCCCTTATTGGATATGTCATTTATGAATATATTCTTCCATACTGTAGGATGTCTTTTTGTTCTACTGATGGTATCCTTTGCTGTACAGAGCTTTTTAGTTTGATACAATCCCACTTGTTCATTTTTGCTTTTGTTTCCCTTGCCCAGGGAGATATGTTCATGAAGAAGTTGCTAATGTGTATGTCCAAGAGATTTTTGCCTATATTTTCTTCTAAGAGTTTTATGGTTTCATGACTTACATTCAGGTCTTTGATCCATTTTGAGTTTTGTGTGTAGGGTTAGACAGTAATCCAGTGTCATTCTCTTACATGTAGCTGTCCAGTTTTGCCAACACCTGCTGTTGAAGAGGCTGTCATTTCCCCATCGTATATCCATGGCTCCTTTATCGTGTATTAATTGACCATATATGCTTGGTTTATATCTGGGCTCTCTATTCTGTTCCACTGGTCTACAGGTCTGTTATTGTGCCAGTACTAAATTGGCTTGATTACTGTGGCTTTGTAGTAGAGCTTGAAGTCAGGGAGCGTAATTCCTCCTGCTTTATTCTTCCTTCTCAGGATTGCTTTGGCTATTTCAGGGTCTTTTGTGGTTCCGTATGAATTTTAGAACTATTTAGTCTAGTTCATTGAAGAATGCTGTAGGTATTTTGATAGGGATTGAATTGAATCTGTAGATTGCTTTAGTATAGGCATGAATTTTTAAAAGAAGGAATTGAAGACAATGTTTGATTCTTCTCTGATTCACAAAGAAATAGCTATTCTAGTTCCATAAATATTTTATCGTTCAGGAAGATTGATTTTTATTTCTTTTCATCTGCTAAAGAGAGTGTGGCATGATAACTAAGAATAGTTACAGAAATGAGTAACCTTTATGCCTCTGAAGGAATACAACTTTATAAATGCTTCCCACAGAATTATTGGAAATATCACAAAAGAGATGGCAATTTCAGTGTGAATCAGTGAATCCACAATAAAACCCAACTAGGAAGCTGTTCATTTTGTCACTTCTTGGAATGTTATTATGTGCTGCTGAACCAATCTGAACTGCTTAACTCTAGTTAATATAATTGCAATAGGCTTATGAAACAATAAAAGTGTGCTCTTCTTATTTAACAGGAAAAAAGTTAACAGTACATATTCCTCTCCCTGAACCACCCCCATTTCCACTTCTCTCTCAGCAGCTCCTTTACTGTGTTAAATCATGTGCTACCAATAGGAGTTATGTAATAATCTAGGACCCAGAATGCATTTTCAGTAAACACACATTTGGCTATATATGAAAATAAACCCAAGCTCACTCTGCCACTCACATAAAAAATAGTTTGACAAAAATTAAACCTGACATATAATTTAGGCAGAGAGAAGATGTTTAAACTCTGAGGTAAAGACTAGAATCTTACAACTGAGTAATGATTTATATTATTTCTATAACTGTTGGTGTTTATATTTGATTTGTTGTTCTAATAGTAGGTCGTTACTATCTTCACTCTACAGATAAGCAGCCAAGGCAAAGAGAGGTTAATTAGTTTACCTATGCTAATAGGTCAGCTCAGTCAAGATTACACTGCAAAAGACTCAGATTCCTGAGTGAAAATTTTTCCTTCCTCCTACTAATACACTCACCTTTAATCAACAGCTTAACCTTCTGAACCAATCTCTCTTTCTAGCATTTATTTTAGTATACTTAATTTTTTGTAATAACCAGGAAAGGTAGGTTTTCAAAGGACTGAAGTGGAAACCATAATTAACATTATTTTAACATTAACATAACTAACCATATACATCCCCAGTATTGTACTTTTACTCTTCTAAAATATGAAAATGGAGACCTTTCAGTTATCCAGAAAATGGGTCAATCAGTATATCTCAAACACACAAAAGTCCTTGATATGACCTATAAAACTATGCCTGCCCTGTCTCCCACTTGTTTTTACCTTGTCCTTTCCTAGCACACAACTCCTCTCCCACCTTCCCATCTCTCTGCTCAAGTCACACCTGTCTTATTTCAGTCTCTCACACTTGAGCATTGATTATTCTCTGGAATAACTGATTATTCTTTCTGCAATATAGGCAGTAAAGTGGCTTGAGAATTATTGACCAGCTGAGTAGATCCAAGTTAGCTTATAGATCTTGTTTTTTTATTAGATGACTGGTCACACACTTTTGGGGGATTGAATAAAAACCAGTTTCATTGAAGGAGCAACTTAAAAGGGTCACTAGAAGTTCCAGTGTCACTTTTGACTAATATTACTGGGAATCCTAATGTTCCAGTACCATGTAGGATTTAACCAAAGCTTTCCTGTTTTGATTTCATGGGTATCAGTGGTACCACATCTAGAATCCTAGAAAACAGAGTTCTTGTACATCACTACAAAATATCAATTATAAAATAACTTCCCGTTGAAAGTGTTGTTTCACAATATTCTCAATAAGTAAACATCATTTTAGTATTTTCAGTTATTAAAATGAACATTAACCTTGAGCAAGGCCAGGTTTTAAAAAGCTCTTTCCCCTAGAAAAACATTAGGGGTTTGATTGATTGCAAGCACTAAATGCTATGGAAGTGATGGATTTTTGCCTCAATTTTTTGAATTTAGAAAAAGTTAGATTATTAAAAAATTAAATGTAAAAGTAGGTTCCTTATTCTAAATGCATTTACATTATCCTCTGGCATAAGCCCTAGGTTGAATAAGGATTATTTGTCTAGGCTGATCAATAAGTATTGGGGGGAATGCATGTTGTGGATTTTGCTGTCTCTGTGTGTGAAGTGCAGTTTGATATTACTGACTGCATTCTACTTTTATCACATGCAGAAGATAGACAGAGACTGATACCAAGAGAACCAAAAGGATATAGATAGACAGATGAGAGAGAGAGAGAGAGATGTAGATATAAAGATAGATAAAGAGATTTATTATAAGGAATTGGCTCATATGATTATAGAGTCTAAAAATCCCAAGATCTCCAGTCAGCAAGCTAGAGGCCCAGAAAAATCAGTGGTGTAGTTCCAGTTGAGTCTGAAGTCCCAAGAACCAAGAGAACTGATGGTGTACTTCCAATCCAAAATCTGGCAGGCTCAAGACCCAAGAAGAGCCAATGTTTCAGTTTGAAACCAAGGCAAGAAGAGATCATGTCCCAGCTCAGCCAGGCCAAAGGAGGTCCCTCTTACTTGTGTGAGGGCCAGACTTTTTGTTGTACTCAAGCTGTTGATTACATGAGGCCCACCCACATTAGGAAGGGCAGTCTGCTTTACTCAGTCTACAGATTCAGATGCTAATCTCCTCCAAAAACACCCGCACAAACACATCCAGAATAGTGTTCAACCAAATAATGGGGTCCAGACAAATTGGTACATAAAATTAACCATGACACCATCTCCATTATTCACATGAAGGAATTGAAACTGTATAAATCTCAGTTTTTCTGATACTAAAATGTAGTCTCTTCTTACCATTTTACACTGCCCTCTCACTTCACCTGCAACAGATTGAATATTTGTGTCCCCTCAACATCCATATGTTTGAAACTCTAAGCACCAATGTGATAGTGTTGGGAGATGAGATCTTTGGGAGGTAATCAGGTCATGAAGATGGACCCCTCATGAATAGGATCAGTGCTGTTATAAAAAGAATCCTAGAGAGCTCTCTTTTCCTCTTTCCACCCTATGAGGATACAGCAAGAAAAGTCTGCAAACTGGAAGAGAGCTTGCACCAGATCCCAACCATGATGGCAGGCTGATCTTGGACTTCTAGAACTGTGAGATATAACAGTTGTTTTTATGCCACACAATCCATAGTAACTAGTTACAGCACCCTGAACTGACTAAGACGTGATCCAGCTCAGCCCCAGACTCTTTTTTACATAGAGCTTCTGTACACTTAGGGACGCATAATAATGATCTTCTTCATCATCCTGGCACAGAACAGAAAGCCTAATGTTAACTATTTTCAAAGTTGGGTATCTTATTTACAAAATGTTCCTTTGTGGCCTTGTCTCAAGTATTGTTTTGTAAGGCTAAAAGGGTATGGATATATATTTAAGCCGAATTCACATTATCTATTTAGCTTCTTATATAAACACAAAAAGAAGAGGTGAGTGATGTTTACTTATTATTAAAAAGACATAAATTTCTCTTCTGTGATTTTTCTTTTCATCCAACCCTCAATAAGATTTTAAATAGAGCCTAAAACTAATTTTCTAGCCAGAGTAATAATACTTATCTCAATACATGTCAGCCCACAAGGAGAAATTTTTCAAGATAATCCAAGTATTAGATGTCCACATTTCTAACTGGAATCCATTTGTATTAAACTAGCTTTCTTTTTTTATTCTCTCTTTTTATATACTTTCACAGCATTTTCTAAATTGTCTATTCATGGAAAATGGGCAAATCTTTCTCAAAAAAACCAACCAATTCATTATCTTGTCAGATGAACTACTTAGTTTCTGAAAGTCATGGGATTCACCCCTGGAAAGTCCCATTGATGCCATTTGTTCATTACCAAGAAAAATAGCCTGTTCATCTCAGGCATTCCATGTCAGCACATTCTTATTTTTTAATATAAAAAGGTATATCTTGATGGACACTATAAATAGCAAGCAAAAGAATATGTGTTATGCCTGGAAACATCAAATAGCTATGTTGGAAAAGGAGGCCGAGTTGAATGGCTGATAGGTTAAGTGGTTAAATGATGAACAAGCACATGAGTGAAACATTCAGTGCCTTTGACTACGGTGCACTGCAAGACTGACTTTTCCAGTATAGTGTATGAGTTTTCATCACCACTGCTACCCATAATTCTGAGAAGGGAGGTTATTTCTATGAATAGTCTTCTTTGTTCATAATAGCAATCAGTCTCTGTTTGGGTGGTGTTAAAATAGGCAATCATTTCACAGTAGGAACAGAATAGAATTCAGTCTTATCAACACTCATAAATGCTGCTGTTTATTGTCTTACAGCTAGAAAAAGCAAAACTCATTGCAGTAAAGATGCTTAAAAATCTATATGTGACTTTATAGTTGAGAAAGAAAAGGAATGTCAGCCATCAAGTTTAGGAAAATAAAATACAATTTATACTTCCATGATTTATAACCTTGTAAACAAAAGGAAATCAGCTACACATTTGCCAATTTTGTGGAATGCATAGTAGAAATGATACACTATTACTTTTAGTCCCAAATTAAAATTTCCCTCTATAGTAAGCAACACTTTGATATTAGGCATT
This sequence comes from Smutsia gigantea, assembly GCA_032199065.1. Lineage (NCBI taxonomy): Eukaryota > Metazoa > Chordata > Mammalia > Pholidota > Manidae > Smutsia > Smutsia gigantea. The sequence goes on along the minus strand of JAVSCE010019311.1, from coordinate 213,292 downwards.
GCAAACACTTTTAACAACAGATTGGCAGTTCATTTTTAATAATGATTCCTAACTTCTATTTCTAGCAATATTGCAGACTAAACGTTTGTAGAAAATTCTTGGGAAGAATGTAATTAAAAATATCTGATAAAATATAAAACCTACATTGAAATGCATGCCTGAGCTGGTGGAAAATAAATTCTATTGTTAGAATGTTTCAAGAAATGGTGTTTGCTCTTAGGATTTATTCCAAACGCTTATGGTCTAGATATAAGTTAAAAATGTGTCATCAGAGAGACAAAACTTGGGGTTAAACTAGATACAAGGATGGGTTGGAGACTCCATAAAGCTAGGACTCCAAAGGGTAACCCACTGGAAGGTAAACTATCCTCCAGAGAAAAACAGTAAGAATAATATTTGTCTTAGTCCTGGCTCTGGGTAGAAAATAAAAACAAAGACATATGAAATGGGAGAGGGAACAGGAGAGGAGAGGAGAAGTGGAGACAGAAGGAAAGGAAGGGAAGGGAAGAAAAGGAATTCTTAACCATAAGCCAAAATTGAAGTAGATCTGGAACCAGAATCCCTATAACATCTACATCCTGAAAAAAAAAATAAGGCCAAAATAAAATATTTAAAATAGTTACATTGGAGAGCCAAATATCTGCCAAAAACCAACTCAATTTAAAATAAAACAAATTTTAGAGATTCAAGATGGCAGTGTGAGAGGTGACATGGAGAACTCCTCCAAAACCACAAATAGTGCAAAAATATAGTTAATTAATACAACTAACCCTAAAACAGCAACAAGAAAGAAGGCTGAACCAGGCTGCATACAGACCTTACAAACAGAGCAGACCTCACAAAACAGGGTAATGTATGAAAGCCTTAATCCGGCAGGACCCAACGCCTTCCCCAACCCCAGCTCACCGGCGGGAGGAAGAGAAACAGAGTGGGGAGGGGATGGAAGCCAGGGACTGCTGAACACCTAGCCCTAGAGATCTGCTTTGTGAGCTGAAATCTATATTGTGTGGTGCTTTGGATGTTGGGGAGCTCGGACGGGCATAGGGCCTGGGAGACTGACATTCCGGCCATCTGTGGAGGATGGGATCCACACCCAGCCGCTCTGTGTCAGAGGAAGGGCAGGCGGTCTGAGACGCTTCCTAGCAGTGAGAGGGCTGCTGAAGGAGCGGGGTTTGCACAGAGCTTGCTACACGGGAGAAGGGAGAGCTAGACAAGGTTGTCTGGGTGAGCTCTGACCAGCTCATTGGGAACTTTGAGGAGCTTCAGGTGCTCCATACTCATGGCTGCCGACTGAGCTCTGAGGCCCTCCACTGTGACACACAGGTGCTGAGGTTTCCTCCTGGCCTGCCAGACCTGCTCGCAAACCGGCAGTCACTGCGCTTGCACAAGGGCAGCCAGAGGGAGAGACCTACAACAGCAAGAGATGCAAAGCACAAAGGCTTACATGTGGGTGCTTGGCCCACTGGCTCTGACACTGGAGACAGGCACCGCAGATGGGAATAAGGAAAAAGATCTTTCCTCCCACCAGGCACCAGCTCCACTCCCCTATGACCCCAACCTCACTCTAGGGGCTGAGCAGCTCCAGAGACTGGAGTTTCTGCGCACTAGTGAGCACCACACAGAAATATGAAATGTCAAAAGAACATGGTTCAGACCAAAATCTCACAAACCCCAGAAAAAGGGCCAAATGAAACTGAACTCACCCATCTTCCTGAAAGAGAGTTCAAAATAAAAATTATAAACATTCTTATGGAGGTACAGAAAAATATTCAAGAACTCAGGAATGAATTTAAGTTGGAGATTCAATCATTAAGAAATTCCATATCTGAAATTAAACATACAATGGAGAGATTTAAAAGCAGATTAGATGTAGTAGAAGAGATGGTAAATGGAATAGAAATTAGAAAAGAGGAATACAAAGCAGCTGAGGCACAGAGAGAAAAAAGAATCTCTAAGAATGAAAGAATATTGAGGGAACTGTGTGACCAATCCATACAGAACAATATTTGCATTATAGGGGTACCAGAAGAAGAAGAAGAAAAAAAGGGATAGAAAGCGTCATTCAGGAGGTAATTGCTGAAAACTTCCCCAGTCTTGGGAAGGGGATAGTCTCTCAAGCCATGGAGGTGCACAGATCTCACAATGCTAAGGACCCAAGGAAGACACCACCAAGATAAATAATAATTAAAATAGCAAAGATCAAAGACAAAGACAGACTTTTAAAAGCAGCTAGAGAGAGAAAAAAAGATCACATACAAAGGAAAACCCATAAGGCAATCATCAGACTTCTCAACAGAAACCTTACAGGCCAGAAGGGAGGTGCGTGATATATTTAATGCAATGAAGCAGAAGGGCCTTGAACCAAGAATACTCTATCTGGCAAGGTTTTCATTTAAATTTGAAGGAGGGATTAAACAATTTTCAGATAAGCAAAAGCTGAGAGAATTTGCCTCCCACAAACCAACTCTACAGAGCATTTTGGAGGGACTCCTATAGATGGAAGTATTCTTAAGGCTAAATAGATGTCACGCAAGGGATACACAAGAGTACAGAATATGATTCATAACATAAAAAGAATGGAGGAGGAGGAAAAAAAAGAACCTTTAGGTTGTGTATGTAACAGCATATGAAGTGAGTTAAATTAGACTGTAAGAATAGTAAGGGAATTTACCCTTGTACCTTTGGTAACCACGAATCTGAAGCATACAATGGCAATAAGTATATGCCTATCGATAATCACCCTAAATGTAAATGGTCTGAATGCACCAATCAAAAGACATAGAGTTACTGAATGGATAAAAAAAAAGACCCATCTATATGCTGCCTACAAGAGACTCACTTCAAACCCAAAGACATACACAGACTGAAAGTAAAGGGATGGAAAAAGATATTTCATGCAACTACTAGTGAGAAAAAAGCAGGAGTTGCAGTACTTGTATCAGACAAAATAGACTTCAAAACAAAGAAAGTCACAGAGACAAAGAAGGACATTATGTAATGATAAAACGGCCAGTCCAGCAAGAGGATATAACTATAAATATCTATGCACCCAACACAGGATCACCTACATATGTTAAACAAATACTAACAGAATTAAAGGAGGAAATGGAATGCAATGCATTCATTTTAGGAGACTTCAACACACCACTCACTCCAAAGGACAGGTCAATCAGACAGAAAATAAATAAAGAGACAGAGGCACTAAACAATATATTAGAACAGATGGACCTAACGGACATCTAAAGAACACTCCATCCAAAAGCAACAGGATATATATTCTTCTCAAGTGCACATGGAACATTTTCAAGAATAGATCATAAACTAGGCAACAAAAAGAACCTCAGTAAACTCAAAAAGATTAAATTATACCAACCAGCTTCTCCGATCACAAAGGTATGAAACTAGAAATAAATTACACAAAGAAAACGAAAAAGCCCACAACACATGGAGGCTTAATAACATGCTCCTGAAAAATCAACAGATCAATGACCAAATAAAAACAGAGATCAAGCAATATAAGGAGACAAATAACAACAATAATTCAACACCACAAAATCTGTGGGATGCAGCGAAGGCCATGTTAAGAGGGAAATATATTACAATACAGGCCTACCTCAGGGGAGAAGAATAATCCCAAATGAACAGTGCAAAATCACAATTAATGAAACTAGAAAAGGAAGAACAAATGAGGCGCAAAGTCAGTAGAAGGGTCATAATAAAGTTAAAGCAGAAATAAATAAAATTGAGAAGAATAAAACAATAGAAATAATCAATTAAAGCAGAAGCTGGTTCTTTGAGAAAACAAAAAAAATAGATAAACCCCTAGCTATACTTATCAAGAAAATAGAGTCTACACACATAAACAGAATAAGAAATGAGAAAGGGAAAATCACTACGGACACCACAGAAATACAAAGAATTATGAGAGAATACTATGAAAAATTATATGGTAACAAACTGGATAACCTAGAAGAAATGGACAACTTTCTAGAAATATACAACCTTCAATGCAAACCCATGAAGAAACAGAAAATCTGAACAGACCAATTAGCAGCAAAGAAATTGAATTGGTAATCAAAAACTACATAAGAACAAAACTCCTGTACCAGATGGTTTCACTGCTGAATTTTATCAAACGTTTAGTGAAGACCTAATACCCATCCTCCTTAAAGTTTTCCAAAAAGTAGAAGAGGAGGGAATACTCCCAAGCTCATTCTATGAGACCAACATCCCTCTAATACCAAAACCAGGCAAAGACACCACAAAAAAGAAAATTACAGACCAATATCCGTGAGAACATAGATGCAAAAAATACTCAACAAAATATTAGCAAACTGAATTCAAAAATACATCAAAAAGATCATCCATCATGATCAAGCGGGATTCATCCCAGGGATGCAAAGATGGTACAACATTCAAAAATCCATCAACATCATCCACTACATCAACAAAAAGAAGGACAAAAACCACAAGATCATCTCCATGGATGCTGAAAAAGCATTTGACAAAATTCAACATCCATTCATGATAAAAACTCTCAACAAAATGGGTGTAGAGGGCAAGTACCTCAACATAATAAACGCTATATATGACAAACCCACAGAGAACATTATACTTAACAGCGAAAAGCTGAAAGGTTTTCCTTTAAGATCGGGAACAAGACAAGGATGCCCACTATCCCCACTTTCATTCAACATAGTTCTGGAGGTCTTAGCCATGGCAATCAGACAACACAAAGAAATAAAAGGCATCCAGATTGGTAAGGAAAAGTCAAACTGTTTCTGATTGCAGATGACATGATAGTGTACAAAAAAACCCTAAAGAATCCACTCCAAAACTACTAGATCTAATATCTGAATTCAGTAAAGTTGCAGGATACATAATTAATACACAGAAATCTGTTGAATTCCTATACACTAACGGTGAACTGGCAGAAAGAGAAATCAGGAAAACAATTCCATTCACATTTGCATCAAAAATAATAAAATACCTAGGAATAAACCAAACCAAGGAACTAAAAGACCTGTACCCTGAAAACTACAAGACAGTCTTAAGAGTAATTAAAGAGGACACTAAGAAATGGAAATTCATCCCATGCTCCTGCCTAGGAAGAATTAATATTGTCAAAATAGCCATCCTGCCTAAAGCAATCTACAGATTCAATGCAATCCCTATCAAAATACCAATAGCATTCTTCAATGAACTAGAGCAAATAGTTCTAAAATTCATATGGAACCACAAAAGACCCCGAATAGCCAAAGCTGTCCTGAGAAAGAAGAATAAAGCAGGGGGAATTATGCTCCCTGACTTCAAGCTCTACTACAAAGCCACAGTAATCAAGCCAATTTGGTACTGGCACAAGAACAGACCTGTAGACCAGTGGAACAGAATAGAGAGCCCAGATATAAACCAAGCATATATGGTCAATTCATATACGATAAAGGAGCCATGGGTATACAATGGGGAAATGACAGCCTCTTCAACAGCTGGTGTTGGCAAAACTGGACATCGGCATGTAAGAGAATGACACTGAATTACTGTCTAACCCTATACACAAAAGTAAACTCAAAATGGATCAAAGAACTGAATGTAAGTCATGAAACCATAAAACTCTTAGAAAAAAATATAGGCAAAAAACTCTTAGAAAAAAATATAGGCAAAAATCTCTTGGACTTAAACATGAGCAATTTCTTCATGAACAAAGCTCCCTGGCAAGGGAAACAAAAGCAAAAATGAACAAGTGGAACTATATCAAAATAAAAAACTCTGGACAGCAAAGGATACCATCAGTAGAACAAAAAGACATCCTACAGAATGGAAGAATATATTCATAAATGACATATCCAATAAGGGGTTGACATCCAAAGTATATAAAGAGCTCACACACCTCAACAAACAAAAAGCAAATAAGCCAATTAAAAAATGGGCAGAGGAGCTGAACAGACACTTCTCCAAAGAAGAAATTCAGATGGCCAACAGGCACAAGCAAAGGTGCTCCACATCCCTAATCATCAGAGAGATGCAAATTAAAACCACAATGAGATATCACCTCACACCAGTTAGGATGGCCGCCATCCAAAAGACAAACAACAACAAATGTTGGCGAGGATGTGAAGAAAGGGGAACCTCTTACACTGCTGGTGGGAATGTAAACTAGTTCAACCATTGTGGAAAGCAGTATGGAGGTTCCTCAAAAAACTCAAAATAGAAATACCATTTGACCCAGGAATTCCACTCCTAGGAATTTACCCTAAGAATGCAGCAGCCCAGTTTGAAAAAGACATATGTACCCCTATGTTTATCGCAGCACTATTTACAATAGCCAAGAAATGGAAGCAACCTAAGTGTCATTCAGTAGATGAATGGATAAAGAAAAAGTGATACATATACACAATGGAATATTATTCAGCCATAAGAAGAAAACAAATCCTTCCATTTGCAACAACATGGCATGGATGGAGCTAGAGAGTATTATGCTCAGTGAAATAAGCCAAGCCGAAAAGGACAAGTATCAAATGATTTCACTCATATGTGGAGTATAACGTCGAAGCAAAACTGAAGGAACAAAATAGCAGCAGACTCGGAGACTCCAAGAAGGAACTAGTGGTTACCAAAGGGGCGGGGTGTGGGAGGGTGAGTGGGGAGGGAGGGAGGGAGAAGGGGATTGAGGGGTCGTTTGCTTAGTACACATGGTGTGGGGCATCACGGGGAAAACAGTGTAGCACCGAGAAGGCAAACAGGGAATCTGAGGCATCTTACTACACTGAGAACAATGACTCCATTGAGGTATGGGTGGGGACTTGATAATATGGGTAATGTAGTAACCACATTGTTTTTTCATGTGAAACCTTATAAGAGTGTATATCAATAATACCTTAATAAAAATAAAAAAAAGACCAGGTCTCTAAGTATTCTTAAAGATAAAGTTCCAATGAACATGAATTCATAATCAAAAATTATTGAAAAAATGAAACAAATCACTGTGAGCAAGAAAACAGAAACAGACTTCACCATCAGACTCTTAATATCTGCAAATGGTGAAATTATCAAAGATGGAATATAAAATAAGTCTGTTAAATATATATAAAGATGTAATGGAGTAGATTGGCAGAGGAACAAGAAATTGTCAGGATTGATAAGGCACTTTTGCAAACTAAGCAGAACATCTAGACATAAAAAATACAATCTCTAAAATTAGGAAGTCACTGAACTAGACAAAAGATTAGACAGAGTCAGTAAAGTGGATGATGGATCTGAAGATATCCCCAGAATTCCATGGAGAGAAAAAAGATAGAAAATACAAGAGACAGATTAAGAAGCAGGGAAGAGAGTGGGAGAAGGTACAAATCACATATAGTCCAGAATTCCAGAATGATGGGGAATCTATATTCAAAGAGAAAACACAGTTGATGAAAGATAATGCTCAGGATCAGTAAGCCAAATAAATTCAAATCAAATAAAATGGATTAACCCTAAATATATTCTAGTGAAACTTAAAAGTACAAAAGACAAAAAAAAAATCTCTAGCCAGAAAGAAACTACTACATAAAATGGACATATAAACTGATATTTGACTTCTCAACAGTAACAGTGGAGCCCAGCAGGCAGTAGAATAGCATTAGCAAGATTCTAAAAGTGATAGTCGACCTAGGATTCTATGCCTGTAAAAATTACTCAAAAATAAGAGTAAAGTACAGACATTTTCAGACTGGCAAAAGTAAAGCAAGTTTAGAAAAAGTTTAATGTTTTCTTCAGGGAAAAGAAAAATTACCTGAGGAAGAAAGACTCAAATTGTAGTAGTTAGGGATCAATCAGGAAAAAAATAATTTATTCTAAATATTTCAAAATGAACGTCGTTAAATACAAGGAATTTAGTAGTTTAAAAATTGTAAGGCAGTTCAATAGTGGAGAATACAATCCAAAAATTAGGAAAGCACAGAAAGTAGCTGTCAAAGCCACAGCCGCCCCTTAACTCCAAAGCTGTAGACTGGCAGTGGAGTATGGAGTCTGAAGAAGGGTCAAAAAATTGCTGCTGCTTCTGAGGAAGTATGCTGTGGTCTTCTGCCAGATGAAAACTGAATTGTGCCTTCCTTTCAAATTCCAAAACTCTGTCAAATGTCTCACTGGCAGTCTCTAAATCAGAATCCTGGCAAGGGATTCTTAAAAATAAAGTTCCCACGTTCTTACACTGTTGGCAGGAATGTAAACTGGTGTGGCCACTATGGAAATCATTATGAAGGTTTCTCAAAAATTAAAAATAGAAATACCATTCAACACAGTAGTTCCACTTCTGGGAATTTACCTGAAGCCAAAATCACTGATTCAAAAAGACATATACACTCCTATGTTTATCACAGCATTATTTGTACTAGTCAAGATATGTAAACCACTAGAGTGTCCATCAATAGATGAATGGTTCAAGAAGCTATGGTACTTATATATATATAAAACAGAATGATGGTGTGTGTTGGGTACAGGGAAGACAGTGTGGCTCAGAGAAGACAAATAGGGACTCTGTGGCATCTTACCACACTTATGGACAGTGACTGCAATGGGATATGGGGGGGACTCAATAATAAGGGTGAATGTAATAACCACATTGTTTTTCTTGTGAAATCCTCATAAGAGTGTTTATAATTGATACCTTAATAAAAAAAAAATCCAGAATGTTGCTCAGCCGTAAAAAAGGAATGAAATCTTGCCATTTCTGAAAACATGGATGGACCTTAAGGGTACTATGCTAAATGAATTAAATCAGACAGAGAAAGATAAATACCATATGATTCCACTTACATATGAAATCTAAAAGCCAAATGAACAAACAAAACAGAAAACGACATAAACACAGAGTGTACACTGGTGGTTTCCATAAGGGAGGGAGGTGGGAGGATGGGTGTAGTAGATGAAGGGGATAATGAGATACAAACTTCCAATTATAAAATAGTCATGGGAATGAAAGTACAGCATAGGGAATATAGCCAGTAATATTATATTTGTGTGTTGACAGATGGTAACTACACTTATCATGGTGAACATTTAGTAATGTATATATATAACTGTTGAATCAGTATGTTTTACACCTGAAATATAATATTTTATATATCAACTATATTGCAATAAATAAATAAGGTTCCCAGGCTTTCAGCACTGCAATAACATGGGAGAGTATAAAAAAGGAACAGAAATGAAATGCTACTGACTGCAAACAGTCCAGCACAGATATACAAGAATTAAGCAAAGAAAATAGCAAGCATGTGGATAAATAGAAATAAACATTGACAGCATAAAACAGTTGCATTAATGTCTAAATTGAGGATAAATATTGAGATAGAACTAAACTATCCCCTTCTACAGTGGGGTGATTGGCACACAAAAGAATTAAGAGTTTGATTAATTTTAGAATTTCTTAATTAAACATGCATCTCTAAAAATCTTTGAAAAACACAAAACAGAGTATTTGACCTCAATAAATTATACTTAGACGGTTTTAAGACTGTAAGATGAAAGATGAGAGAGAGCACCCAATCAATTCAGCCAATTACAAAATGAAATTGATAATTCCACTCTCCTAAACTGAGTGATTGAAAAACACTTCTGTTTATTAATAGATCAAATATTTAAAAAGTAATTAAGGATACAGTATATTTGAATAACACAAGTTAGACCTAAAGGACATTTAGAGAATCATTATTTTCAGTAACTGAAGAATACACTCTTATTTCAGGCTTACATAGAACATTACAATGATTCACAATATACTCTGCCATGGTACACTGTCAAATCTCCCAGAAGCACTTTAAAAATGCAAATGCTTGAGTTCTAGCCTCAGTGATACTAACTTCACTGGTCTGGAATGGGTTCCAGTCATCAGTGTGTCTGAAAACCTCCTCGTATGTTCTAACATGCATCCAGTATGAAGAACCATTTCACTAGAATATAAAGTAGGTTTCAACAAATTTCAAAGATTTCCTATCATATTAAGTATATTTTCTAATCACTGTGCAAGAAAGTTAGGAGTTAATTTTTAAAAATTAAAATTTTGAAAAAAGTCTCACATAATTAAAGCTTAAAACATGCTTTGAAGTGATCCTTGGGTCAACAAATAAATCATGAATGAAATTAGAAAATAGAAAGGAACAACAATGAAAATATCACACATTCAACTTAGAGAATAATAAAAAATAGAACCAGATATTTGTTTCTGCTTTTCTGTATGGGTTTTTTTTTCTTTTCCTTTTTTTTTTTAACCTTGTTTTAAATTTTACCTAAATATCAGTATTTAAATGTAAAATACTGAAACAATAAAAGAAAAAAAAAAAAAAGATGCAAATTCCTCTATAGCCTTGAAATGCACCTTAAGTCCAATGATTCAAAATTCAGAAGCAATAAAATAACTTTTTTACTATATTTTTAAAAGACTGCAATACAAAAAGTAAGTCATAAGCAAAATAAAAGGAAAAATCAGAAAAATATCTAGATACGAAAATTCTCATTGCTACTTTCTTTGGGGAGAGATCATTTTATTCTGGAATTGACAACAAGCATTTAAAATTTGTTTTGTATTAAGATACTTTAAGATTGTTAAAATTCAATTTACTTGATATCTTTGTAATATGCTACTACCACAGTTTGATTCCCCCTTTTCAAAATTTAATACCAGAAACACAATGCACTTAATTAATAGCATAGAGTAAACTAATATATCATGTAATCCCAGGAATAAAACAATGATCCTGAAACTCAGTATGGCACAATCTGAAGGCCCATCTTCACCTCAAAAAATGAAAAACGTAATCATTAGTAGTATATACACAAGCATATATTATATATAACAGTCATATGTTATGTATGTATTATTAATATACATATATACATTTTAAATTATATTGAACATTATATTATATGTATTATATCATATGTATATTTGGAGGCAAATTACCTGCTAGAGCCTCAATCTGTGCTTTCTTTCTTAAAAGTCATTAATAATGCTGCCAGGAATTAGGTGAGGTGTACCAACATGAAACAGCAATAGTGATTAACTGATAGTTGGTTAGACATGAGTCAGGAAACAAAACACAAAAATTTTGAGTATGCATAGTAGCCCTGAGAGAGGAACAAGCCTAGAGACACTTCGTAGTGCTATTTTAAATCACTTCACTATTTATCATGAAGAGACAACAAATCAGTTGCCTTTTGCCATAGAAAAGCAGAGCAGACAGAACTTGTGTCTACTTTCTTTCTCTTGGCAAGTAAGACCCGTGAATAAAGTACAAAGGGATATGGAAACAATAGAGCAAGCCTGAGGATAGAAGAGACAGAAAGAAAGGGGTAGTGGAGTGAATGAGAGGGCGCCTAGATAGTCTTCCTTTATCACAGCAGCCAATCTAGGTGAGAGTTGCCATATGGAAAAGTGGGTCCAGTGATGCCAATACTGTCTGATTTTTTTCAAGAAAACACCAAATTCTAAAAGCCTGTATGTTGAATACTATCCAAATAAATTGAAATTCTTTTAAACTATAGGCCATAAAAGCATAGCTATAGGTCACCAGTTTATCATCTTTGCCTTAAAATAATAGATTAGTTCTATTATAAGGGAAATGCAAATCAAAACTACAGTGAGATGTCACCTCACACCAGTCAGAATGGCTACTAACCAAAAGACAAGAAATAACAAGTGTTTGCAAGTATCTGGAGAAAAGGGAACACTGTTACATTACTGGTGAGAATGTAAATTGGTGCAGCCACTGTGGGAAGCAGTATGGAGTTTCCTCAAAACACTAAAAATGGAAATACCATATAATCCAGTAACTCTGCTTCTATGAATCTACCTGAAGACAGAAAAATCTGACTCAAAAAGACATATACACCCCTATGTTTACTGCTGCATTATTTACAATAACCAAGATAAGGAAGCAACCAAAGAGTCAATAGATGAATGGATAAAGATGTGGTACATATGCACAATGGAATATTATTCAGCCATAAAAAAGAAAGAAATCTTGCCATTTGCAACAATATGGATGGACCTAGAGAGTATTATGCTAAGTGAAATAAGCCAAGCAAAGAAAGACCAACACAATATGATTTCACTTATACATGGTATCTAAAATCAAAACAAAACAGAAATAGACTCATAGACACTGAGAAGTGACTGATGGTTCCCATGGGGGAGGGGTTGGGGTGGGTGAGTGAAATAGGTGAAGGGGATAAAGAGGCAAAAATCTCAGTTATAATATAAATTAGTCATGAGAATGAAAGTATGGCATACAGAATATAGTTAATAGTACTGCAATATTTTTCTTTGTTGATAGTAACTACACTAGTTGAGATGAGCATTTAATAATGTAGATAACTGTCAAATCACTATGCTCTGTACTTCAAATATAACATTATACATCAATATTATATTTTGATAAAAATAGATTATAATTTCATTATAAAATTAGAGATTTGGTCTACAGAAAAAACATTCATTAATACTGTTCCTAATGTAAAGTATTTATACAGGATAGAATTAAAACTAAAATGAGAGTATTTTGTGTCTTTCAATTAACAAATTTATTGCCTTTCTTTCCAGTATTATTATTATTGTTACATTTTAGGATTTGGGTTTATATTGTGGTATTATTTTAGATACTGTATTTTAGATTATTTTGCCTGACATTATTTAATAGGCAATCTTCCATGTTAATAGAATGTTTTTGTAGCTAATCTCTTTAATAAATTCATGTATTTCAAATATGAATCAATAGCAAGAACCTAGAAAAGAGGTTTGGTTGATTCTACTCATAAGTTAATTAACTATTGTAGGCTAGAAGATCTATTAAAATAGACAAAATAGAAGCTCCCCATTGTGAGTTAATAAATGGGTGACTCATCAAATTCTTTAAAACTTTATCCCCTTGAGAATAAAGGAAAGTGATTGGTTTGCCTAGGATCTGCTTTTTTCCACCTCTCAGAAGCAATCACAGTTGATCACTTCCTTCTTTAAACGATGTCTTCATTTGGCTTCCCAGATACCATTTTCTCTAAAGCCCTACCCCACTGACCACTCTTCCTCACTGTCCTCCTTTTGACTGCTCCTCCTCATCTCCCCAACCTCTAAACTTTGAAGGGCCCAAGCCCAGTCTTCAGACACCTTCTCTGCTCCTCATAGTATGTGAATTTTTCCACTAAAATGGCTTTAAGCAACACTGACACCCTGGTGACTCCAAAATTTGTATCTCTAGCCCATATCTCTCCCTAGATCCCCAATTTGAATTACCAATTGCCTACTTAATATCTCCCCTTTGGTGGCTATTTAGATATGTCAAAATGGACATGTCCAAAACCAACTTTTTAAATAAAATCAACTATTGAGATAGAATTCATATATAATAAAAAGGCATCCATTTTTTCCCCCTTCACCTCTTTCTACCCACCCTCCCATTGCCCTCCCCTATTACAACCACTAGTCTGTTCTCTATAACTATGAGTCTATTTCTGCAAAGCCAACTCTTAATTTCCCTCACCTCTTCCAAATCTATACCTCCTGCAATCTTCATCATCTTGGTATAAGGCACCTTCATTCTTCCATTTGCTCAGGCCAAAATTTTACCTTGTTCTTTATCCCAAACACTATAGCCAATCTAATAGCAAATTCTGTTCCCTATTCCTCTGGATCTTAACCACATCTCAGCACGTCCCTACTACTACCCTAGCCCATATCTCTCACTGCAATATCCTTGTAAACCAGTCACCTACTTTCCACTCTTTGCCCCTCTGTGATCTATATTCAACAGAGCAGCCCATGTGATCATGTGGAAATGTAAATCATCGCTTTCTTCTCCAAATTCTCCAGTGGCTTCCCATCTCATGCAAATAAAAGCTGATGTCTTCACAATGGCCCACAGAGCCCAACATGGTCTGTGCTCCCAATCTCCCCAACTGCTTTTCTGACTTAGCTCCCACCACACTGCCCTCTTACTGGAGACCACTGGCCCCAGAACAATCTTCCCTCAGATAGCATCTTAACTTCCTCCCTCACTCATTTCAATGTCTCTACTCAAATACCATCTTTTTGGAGGAGCTTTTCCTGGCCACCCTATAGGAAATAGCAGTTCCTTAACTCTGTCTCCTTTACCTGTATTTGTTTTCTCTGTAGCATTTATCATCATCTGATGTATTCTGTATATTTTAAATATTTGTATTTCTGTCTCTCCCAACTAAAAAGTAAGGTACTTGATGGAAGGACTTCACTATGTTTACTTCTACACTTATAAATAAATGTTGATTGAATGAATGGGATCTCCAAATTATATAATTTTGGGGGGAAAATAATGTTTTTCCAATAACCTTATGACTTCATTCTTAAAATTCTTACATTTAAAAATTAATTTCTCTTAAGTAACTGCACATCTTCTTACATGAATATATTTAATCAAGCTCCATGTCTGATTTCACAATATTTTTTTTTGCTATTATTAATATACAATTACATGAGCAACATTATGGTTAGTAGACTCCCCCTATTATCAAGTCCCTACCACATACCCCATTGCAGTCACTGTCCATCAGCATAGAAGGATGTTATAGAATAACTACTTGTCTTCTCTGTGTTATACTGCCTTCCCCATATACCCCCACCCCACCCCCACACCCGCTACATTATGTGTGCTAATTGTGGAAAGCAGTATGGAGGTTCCTCAAAAAACTCAAAATAGAAATACCATTTGACCCAGGAATTCCACTCCTAGGAATTTACCCTAAAAATGCAGCAGCCCAGTTTGAAAAAGATATATGCACCCCTATGTTTATCGCAGCACTATTTACAATAGCCAAGAAATGGAAGCAACGTAACTGTCCATCAGTAGATGAATGGATAAAGAAGATGTGGTATATATACACAATGGAATATTATTCAGCCACAAGAAGAAAACAAATCCTACCATTTGCAACAACATGGATGGAGCTAGAGGATATTATGCTCAGCGAAATAAGCCAGGCAGAGAAAGACAAGTACCAAATGATTTCACTCATCTGTGGAGTATAAGAACAAAGAAAAAACTGAAGGAACAAAACAGCAGCAGATTCACAGAACCCAAGAATGGACTAACAGTTACCAAAGGGAAAGGAACTGGGGAAGATGGGTAGGAAGGGAGGGATAAGGGGGAAAAAGGGCTATTACAATAGATTTTTATCACAAAATATCACCAAGTCTTTTCCAATGGCTCATAGCAGATTCACAATTTAATGTGCTTTTAAGCTTATTTGGGGTCGAGAACAAAATTGAACCCTCATGCTTTAACTGATTTCACAAATATAATAAGTAGAAGTTATACACTCGTTTTCCTCTTTACAATTGTTAGCTTTAACTGCAATTGTTCTAATGACTCCTGTGATAACCAGATATGGAAAGAGTGCTGTAATCAGGATGTGATTGCAGTAGGTGTTTACCTCCAGAGTCTAGGACATGATTTAAGACTCAAATGAAAGGAAAACAGTGGTTTAAGTCTGGACTTCAGCGGGCATCCATCTAGGTAATGAAAGCACCAGCCTGTGGGACACAGTAAGCCTTCTATTCAGGGCAAAACTAATTGAAGAAACGTTTTGCCTCCTTCCCAAATTAAGGAACAAATGGTGGCCACATGAAAGAGCTCTCAAGGCTGCTGCTCTTTTACCCACTTGGAGCTCAATGCAGTGTTTTTCTCGCACTAATGAGCAATGCATTTACTCACATATTTTTAAAATTAGAATCAGAGGATTTTTTTTTTTAAGTAATGAATGTTTTGTTTAAACCATACCAACATGTGTTTTGAAGGGAACTGGAAATGTAACATATGGTTCACGTAGACTTAAATAGGTCTTGTTCAGACATTAATCTGAGGGGAAGAAGGCCTGTTTGCCTAGGCAGCCCCCTTAGGCACAGCAATCTTTACTCAATCAGCAATCTAGTCTCCTTGGATCAGATATTTGGTTTTACTAGAATTTGAAAGAATATTTCAGTCCCTAGTTTATAATGACAAGTTTTAAAAATTCACTAAGGAATATACACTGCAATATGAAAAACTTCATATTCTAGTTATTAACAAGTAATTTATACAACAATCACAATTAAATTACCATATGTAGTTCTTTCTTACTGTAGGGCCTCAGTAAAGAAGTTCTGAAGTTAACAATTCTTCCTTATCAATCATCTGGTGAAAATTTAGCCAGGTGTCTCAAAAACAAGTTTCTGTCTTGGTTTTTTCAGATCAGCATCTGGCTCTGCATCACTTTCTGTTCCTGTTCCCTGTCCCCTATGTCCTCATTTTGGATCACTTCTATACATTAAGGCAAATACAAATTTAGCAGGCCCAACAACTTACCATCTCACTGTCCCACTGAGGACAAGTCCTCTGGCACCATGTATAAGCCATCCGCCGCTCCACACCAGAAGCTCAGGGTATAACTCTTCTGAATCCTCATGTGGATGTCCATGTCGGGTGTGTTCCTGATGTCCAGCCCTTCCTCAGTATTTGGATTTGACTAATTTTGCCTATAGCACCCTTTCTGCTTGCATCCAGAGAAGGTTTTCTGCTTTTAAAGGCTTATTTGATCAGATAGGACCCACCTAAATGGTCTTCCCATTTTAAAGTCTGCAGAGTTCTTTTCACCATTGACATAACTTATTCACGGGTTCCAGGGATAAAAGCATGGACATCTTTGAAGAAGCCACCTTTTGCTTTTTTTCACACTGAAGGTTTATTTATTCTGGAGAATTAAATAGTTTAACACCCATTGTATGATTTTGGCAAGTAAATACAGTAAAAGACTGAACAAATCTTAAATGATGAAAATGAAAACTTGTCAAGACATGACTTTCAATTGACCAAAGAATAAAGCTGCCTACTCAAACTCAATGACAGAAATACTTAGAATTCTACTCAAAGTGAAATACTGGCAAAGACTTCAGGAGATAATTGGAATTTCTAGGCAATTTGTTTCTTCCAAGATGCTTTTTGAGAGGTGTGGGGAGGGGTTTATTGCCAAGGGATAGCTTTAAACACTTGGACATGGTTTACTTTATATTAATTCCAAATTTAATTTTTAACTCTAATCTTGTCTTTAAATGTAGCTGCTAATACCATGTTCTAGTTCCCAGGTTGTTGGTATTCTCTGAATGAAGAACTACTACTTCCCTGTCATTTGCTTATACAGATGATCTCTCAAATTAAAAAAGAAAAAAATACACTGTTTTTTGAAAGTCACTGGTTGTTTGAAATTCCTAATGAATTTTTGCCTTGTAAAATATTATAAATAACAGTTAGATGCCAAGGTAGACCAACAGAATACAATTTAGATTATAATTTATTTAAGACCAGGACTGCTTGAAAAGAACTATAGAATTAATCTGTGAGAAAGCATATTCTGAGTCCCAGTTTGGAGCACATCACTGCTATGTTTCTTCTGATACAGAGCTCACTATCTCAGCTCCCTACAGTGGATCAAATCAGCAAGAGATTAATCTGCTAGAGAGGAACCTCCAAGCCCCTGATGTGGTTTCCAAAGCCTGGGCAGAGTCTTTCAGAGCAATGCCTGAAAGGAAATGGCAAAAGCTACAAGGGTTTGGGGGTGAGGAGCTGCACGGACAAAACTTCCCAGCCAGGAAGCCTCAAATAGGCCTAGTCTCCAGTGATTTACAACCTTTCTTTTCTTCTTGACCAGGACTTTCCACTGGCTCCATCAATGCCTCATAGCTGTTTTTAGCATCCATGGCTAACAATATAGGAAAACACAGCCTATGGATTTTCCTTCCCTTCTGTCCCTATCATAAACACAGTCCTTTAATAATTTGCAATAAGTTTTGACTGCTAAAAACAGTAAGAAATATTAATTCTACAGCATCTTTTCTTTCTCATTATACATTTTACATGTCCACTCTAGCAAATTTGAAAAATAGTACAAAAGTAAAAATCACTCATAATCCCACTCTCATATATAGCACTATAGCTACTCACTCTTTGCTGAAAAATAAAACGAATGAATCAATCAATCCATCAACAAGGTCAGAGGGTAAGATTAAAATAAGACTTTACTTGACTGTAGAAGCCCCCTGGCAGTATGCAATAGTGTGTTCAGCTCTGGTTCCTACTGTGCAGTGGACTGCTGAACCAATGCATAGATTAAGTTAAGAAAAAGAGGCACAACAGCAATCAGTCACAACAAAGCTTCAACTGTACTCAGAACTGCCTCTGAGCAGTGGTACGTTTTGCAACCACAAACATGCGCCTACACTGCCCTCTCCTGCACGACCACTAGATGTAATGCAGCAGCATATTACACTGGAATTGCAAAACTGAAAAGAGATCAAAGGAAAACAAAAACTAACGGGTAGAAGGAAATGCTTAGAAAAGAAATTAAATTGTGTGCTCTCAGTGAATTCCTATTATGGAAAAATAAGCTATCAGAAGGTTCTCATCTCCTTCCCAGCCCATCCACACTCCCATCTCTCTTTACCAGTATAATACACACACACACCCCTTTTTCATTCAGACCATATCTGTAAGTGGGAGGAAAGGATCCCTGTAATGAAGCTATGAATTAAAGAATTATGTTATTTATAAATATTGTGATGCACATGACAGATTAATTACCCTTGTCTGAAATAGGAATCTGATTAATAGAAAAAGAATATTGCACTAAAGGAAAATGAAAATGGCATCATGAATCACAAGAAAACAAAAAATTATTCAAAAAATTGTTAGGTGGTGACCTATTTGGAAAAAAGGGAGATATATTTAGATCCTCATATCAGAACAAGAAGCCAAATAGATTTTAGATGAAATTTAAAACAAAATAAATTTCAAAAATTATAAGAAAAATATAGTAAATCTTTATCAAATGTATGGATAACTGTCTGGAAAATGACAAAGGAAAAATGTGGGTAATTCAACTATACCAAAATTAAATTTTTTATATGTTAAAAAAACATGAGCAGGACCACAATAAACAGAGAAAATGTTTACACATATATAACATATTTAATGCTCATACAAAGAGATTTAAAATAAAAGAATATAACTTCAAAGCCAGCAATTAAGAAGTGACAAGAGTAACTTGCAAGTAAATGTGAAAGCATTCACCTTGCGAATAATCTAAAACTGCTAATTAAAATTACATGCCATTTTTCAACCTAAGTTAGTTTTTAAAGGAATTTTTGGTGCTGGAAAAGGGAAAGCCAACTAAACATTCTCAAATGTTAACAGTTCACATTTAGAAACATAATTGGCATGTATCAGATTTCTTAGAAATAGCCATATCGAAAATATTCAATGCTACCATTTTTTAGATTTATTCTAAGGAAATATCCTTAAATGTGATAAAAGATGATACTGCAACATTATGTGTAATAATATAAAAAGTTTATACATCTTAAATGTCCAATGATAGAACAATACAGAAAAGCCTTAAGAATTGCCACCTGATGGGTCTGCCACCCTGCAGAACAGATTACAGAATCACTGATCCTCTCAGCGCCCAAAGATAATAACAGGGTCTGTCTACACAGCTGGAGTCCCAGGATAGTTGCTACTGGCCTAAAACAGCTTCATCATTCACCTCAGAGTGGCTTAAAAATAGTCATTTTCTAAATGTGCCATGATACAAGAAAAGATGAAGAAGCATTTTATAGTATATATATATATACATGTGTGTGTGTATATATATATATATATTAAATGTGGTTGTTACCTAAACATTAAAGTGTTTAGAAGGAAATTCTAATTCTTCAACTGTTAACATTATTAATAACAAAAAAGAGAATACAGGGTTGCATATCTCACTTAAATATGTTTTCAACCTATATATGGAACACAAAGAATTAAAGAATATACACCAAAATGTTAAATGGTTTTCCTTAAATAAGTACACCTAAACGCATACTGTTTTTTCTTTCTTCACCTTTCTGTATTTGCCAAGTCCTCAACAAAAACTAGTACTCATTTTTAATAAATACAAAATAAATGTAAGGTCTTTAGCTGTAAAATACATAACAAAAGAAAACAAACATAGCACAGGGGAAGTGACCATTCCAAGTAATTATCTATGGAATCATTTTTAAAATAAAATAAAATCTACCATGAGATGGCATGATAGTGATTTTCCAGTAAGAGAGCTATGTTTAGATAATACACTATGTCACCATGATCCTCCTGTTTTTCTAATCTTTTATATTATCTCAAGAAGTCCACAAAGGGCCTATCCTGAAAGATTAGATAATTATCCATGTAGATATGATGCAGAAAGGATTCTTGCTCAAGTAAAATTGGATTAGAAGACACCTGAGATGTCCTTCAAAGCTTGCATTCTGCACCCAATTCACAAAAATCATGTACTAGTATTACGTTAGCGTCCATATGTATTTCAGGAAAAACTTTAACATTGAAAGAAATTAAATCCCATGAATTCTGTAATATTAACAATGTTGATATATTTTTCCATTTTAGACTTAAAAATTTGAAGTTCCAGTTTGTACTCTGTTTCCTCCTGCTTGACAGAGATTTTTCTAGAGCTAAGGAACATCTGAAGCTAAAAGAAGGATAGCTACCATGTGCATAAATGTAGATTTGGATAATTATGAACTCATAACTATTAAAATAATAAAAAGTTAATTTTTGTAAGTCATCAAAGTATTTTTAAAAAATGAAACATTCTTTCCAGGTTGAAGAGGCAGGGATTATAGAAGAGCTAGGATTCAATATTTGCAATACTGTTCATATTTGACACAATATTGAAAAGTATAATTATCCAGAAGCTAATAATCAAGATTTGAAGAAAGCAGTATGGAAGCGCCTCAAAAAAATTTAAAATGGAAATACCATACAACCCAGTAATCCCACTTCCAGGAGTTTACCTGAAGAAAACAAAATCCCTGATTTAAAAGATATATGCACCTTTATGTTTATTCCCACATTATTTACAATAGCCAAGATATGATAGCAACCAAAATGTCCATCAATAGATGAATGGATAAAAAAGATGTGGTATCTATACACAATGGAATATTACTCAGCCATAAAAAAGAAAGAAATCCTGCTATTTGCAACAATATGGATGGACCTAGATAGTATTAAGGTAAGTGAAATAAGCCAGGCAGAGAAAGACAAACACCATATGATTTCAGTTATTTGTGGAATCTAAAAACAAAACAAAACTAAACTAACAAAATAGCAATAGACTCATAGACACTGAGGAGTAACTGATAGTTACCATGGGAAAGGAGTTGGAGTGGATGGGTGAAGAGGGTGAGGGGGATAAAGGGGCATAAAAATTCTCAATCATATAAGTTGGCCATGGGGATAGTAGTACAGCATGGAGAATAGAACCAACGATTCTGTAACATCTTTCTATGTTGACAGATAGTAACTGCACTAGTTGGGATGAGGATTTAATAATGTGGGTAACTGGTGAACCACAGTGTTGTATACTTGAAACTAATACAAGATTGTATGTCAACTATTCTTCAATGAAAAAAAAAGATTTGGAAATATCCAAAATACACCTTCCCTTAAGCCTATCAGTATATCCTTAGGGGCTGTTCTGGTTTTTATTCATAACATAACATGAAGGTACTGGAGGTGGGTAGAAAAAAGGAGTTAGAATTTAAACAACTTAATCTGGTTGATTGTAAATAAGAGACTTTTTGTAAATAGAAAGTAATGTCCTATGCCAAGAAAAATTCCCAGAATTTTTACTGTGACTACCTTTTAAATATAACAAGCTGAAATATTTATTCATGAAAATTCCCTAGTGGTAAATTTCCATATGGTCAATTAAATGGTGCTGAGTATGTAAGTGTTTGAAAATTGTAAGCAATATACCTTAATAATTTCCAAGATGTTATACAAATGCCCCAGATAGAGCTAAGTTAATCATTGACAATATTTTTTAAATAGCACAATTTCAGAAGTTTATATTAAAGTGAAACAATCCTATTAAAAAATATTGCTTTTCATATGATACTGCTCTTATTCTGCAGGAAATGCTTAGGCCTCCTTTTTTAGAAGTTGAAATAAAAATGTACAGCAATTAAGTATCTGCATTAGTAAAACAAGAAATTGAACATGTTATAATTTTCTGGAGGTATTGCTATTTCATTTGGCTTGATTGGATTTGGAAGGAAGGAATGAAGGAAGGAAGGAAAGAAGGAAGGATGGAAGAAAGAAAGGAAAGAAGGAGGGGGAGAGAGGAGGGAAGGAGGGAAGATTATGAGCATGGTATAAAAAAATACTCTGACAGCCCTATAAATTTAGCAAAAGGATCTAACACAATGAGATTGAGAATATGGAAAATTAAACTTCTATCCAAACTAACTAAAGTTTTCAAACAAAAAACACTTGAATGCTTTCAATTTTCCCTTTTATTGATTATTGTGGGTATCAGGACATTATTGGTCCTGGGCCAGCATCATATATAATATTCAACAAGTGCAAGTAGTAATGAATTGTTCATTGAAAATGGTGCTCATATGAAATATTTTGACATTCAGTAGTCTTAATTCTATTGTTCATTTGTAAAATAAGAGCAAATCAATCTATAAAGTATTTATCATTACAGCAATATAATAATGAAGATGATCTTTTAATCCTGTTGTAATTCCACTGAGACACTAAAACTAGGAAAGGTGTTTAAATTGAGAGGAACTTAAAACTTAAACCTCTGCCTCTGATAACAAATTGGATCTCTTTTTCTATGAGTTTGGTTGGTAATTTAAATCTTAACATAAATTGTATAATATCTCTCCAAAAAGCAAGTTAGGTATTCAAATTGTGGAATAAAATTCTTTTTCCCTATTAAGAAATTTTGAATATCATAAAGGAAGTGGGGAAGTACCAAGAAGGGAATGGAGCAAAAGAATCAAATAATAGGTTTTTTTTCTCTTTGTTTAAAGATGTCCTTGCCCCAGTCAAAGCTGCCTCCCACTACAAGATTGAAATATGCTTTCTATACACACATTAAAGAGAATTACTTAACCTTGACTTTAAGGACATAATAATGCTTACACCCAGATGGATTCAGAAATGTCACTTTGCCCTGATGAAAATGCTATTTTATGTTTTGCTTCCAAGGACATCTAAATAACAAATAACATTTAGAAGACTCTTCATTAAAATCATTTGAATCTGCTACATAAAAATGAGCAAATATATTAATTTTCAAAGATGGGTATAATGTAGAATCTGGAAACTATAGATCACAGTTTTATGTTGATCCTTGGTAGAACTCCAGAATGTATTGTTAAACATGATTTTTGAGCACTTAGAAATCAAATGGTTGTCCCTACATAATAAAGGGGGTTTGCTAATAAAGAAGTCCAGTTAACCTCATTTTAGAAAAGAATTTGACAATCTCTTCTTTGTATTATCATTGACAAACAATATTATATTGGTTTCATTTGTATGACAGTAATGATTTAACAATTATATACATTGCAAAATGCTCACCATGTAAGTGTACTTTCCATCTGTCTCCATACAAAGGTATTATAATATTATTGACTATATTCCCTATGCTGTACTTTTCATCCCTGTAACTTATTTACTTTATAATTGGAAGTTTGTACTTCTTATCTCCTTCACCTATTTCACCCATCCCTGAGTAGACATTTCTGCAAAGAAGACATACAGATTGCAAACAGACACATGAAAAGATGCTGAACATCACTAATCATCAGGGAAATGCAAATCAAAACTAGATCTATCACTTCACTATAGTCTGAATGTCTAGTATCAAAAAGACAAGAAATAACAAGTGTTGGTGAAGATGTGGAGAAATGAGAATCCTCCTGCACTGTTGGTAGGAATGCAATTGGTGCAGTCAATGGAGGTTCCTCAAAAACCTGAAAATAGGACAACCATATGACCCAATAATTCCACTGTGGAGTATTAACCTGAAAAGAAACAAAATCACTAATTCAAAAAAGATATATGCACTCCTATATTTATTATGGCATTATTTACAATAACCAAGATATGGAAACAGCCTAAGTGTCCATTGACAGATGAATGGATCAGGATGTCCTTATATGCAAAATGGAATATTACTCAGCCATAAAAAAGAATGAAATATTGCCATTTGTGACATAAATGGACCTAGAGTGTATTGTGCTAAATGAAATAAGTGACAGAAAGACAAATACCATGTGATTTCACTTACATATGGGAACTAAAAAAAATAAAACAAATGAACAATTTCTTACTATATCTTTTCAAGTGATATGGAGAAATGTGTTCAGTGAATTCATAACTGAAAAAAATGTACCTGCCTCCAATTTTAATAATTGAACCAATGTAAACCTGATCACTAATAATGTAAGTATGGACTGTATATTTTACACTATGCAGCTCAACTTTTTTTCAGTGACTAGGATAAAGTCATTGATGATTCAAGTCCCAAATCTATAAATGAAACAAAATAAGACAGAAAAGCTAATATATATGTGATAGAGCAAAAGGAATAATAGATTGAAATAGATTGAAACAACTAAAGAAACTTGAATCTGTTCTTCGCTTTTCTAGTTACTGTTGTTCTAGATTTTGACAAATCTCTTAGCTTGCTAGAACCTCAGTTTCTTCATCTGAGAAGGAGGATAATCACATTTGAGCAGCCTCATTCAAGAGGTTGTTGTGAGATTCAAATGAGACAAGAATGGTAAAAATCCCTTTTGAAATCATGAAGTGCAATTCAGTTTTTCCAAATGTACCAGAGAATAATGTGGAGTTATAAACGGAAGTTTAAAACATTCAATTGGAGGACTTCCGGGAAGATGGCGCTGTGAGCAGGGCAGCAGAAATCTACTCCCAATACTATATTTATCTACGAAAACATAGCAAATACATCGATTCCTAAGAGAGAGACGAGAATGCACAGGAAAGAGCACAGCGTGCAGCTACACCCAAGAGGACTCGGCACCCCAAGAGGCGGGTAAGATACGGACCCGCGACCCGGCGGGACCCGAGCACTCCCCCACCCCAGCACACCGGCGGGAGGAGAGGATTCAGAGCCGGGAGGGAGTGGAAGTACACCCCGCGAAGTAGCCAGCCCAGGTGATCTGCATGGGGAGTGCTGACCCACATTGAGCAGTGCAGCGGAGATTGGAGACACAGAGGGGCAGGATCTGAGCCGGGAATGTGCCAGGGTGCTTGCAGCCGGCTACGGGGAAGGAAAAAAAAAAAAGCGCGCACTTCCTTCAGCGGTCTTAAAGAGACAGGAGCCCAGCAGAGGAGCCGATCGCCCCAGCACACTCAGCCCAGCAGGCTGGGAGTCCTGGGGAGTTTCAGAAGCCTTAGCTGGCGACTGAGGAACCGTAGCCATACTTACACTTCTTACTGAGATCAACAGCCTCCTATTCGTTTCCACCCCTACCAGAGCAATAAAGGGCCCTGCGGAGCAGCGCAGCCACAGCTGTGGAATAGTGAGGCAATAGCGCCACCTACAGCATTCCCACAGAATCTACGTCTGGTGGGCGGGTTTTTTTTTGTTTTTTTTGTTTTGCTTTGTTTTTTGTTTTGTTTTTGTTTTTTCTTTTCTTTCTTTTTTCTTTTTTTTCTTTCTTTCTTTCTTTTTTTCTTTTTTTTTCTCTTTTTTTTCTTCTCTTTTTAAAGTCTTAAAGGGCCCAGATGACATACGTGGCAACTATCAGTGACCAATTCTATAGCCATGAAAAGACAGAGGAATATGGTTCAGACCAAAATCAACCAGACAACCCCAGAGAGGGAGTCTGAAGGAATGGAAATGCAAAGTCTTCCTGAAAAAGAATTCAGAATAAAAGTCATGACCATGCTGATGGACCTACAGAGAAATGTGCAAGAGCTGAGAGACGAAGTGAGGGAACTGAGGAAAGACAATGCAGAAATCAGACAAGCGATCGACAGGCTTAACAGCAGAATGGATGAGATGCAAGAGACTGTTAATGGAATAGAAATCAGAGAACAGGAGCACAGAGCAGCTGAGGCAGAGAGAGATAAAAGGATCTCTAGAAATGAAAGAATATTAAGAGAACTGTGTGACCAATCCAAAAGGAACAATATTCGCATTATAGGAGTACCAGAGGAAGAAGAGAGAGAAAAAGGGATAGAAAGTGTCTTTGAAGAAATAATTGCTGAAAACTTTCCCACGCTGGGGAAGGAAATAGTCTCACAGTCCACCGAAGCTCATAGATCTCCCAACACAAGGGACTCAAGGAAGACAACACCAAGACACATAATAATTAAGATGGCAAAGATCAAAGATAAAGACACGGTATTAAAGGCAGCTAGAGAGAGAAAAAAGATCACCTACAAAGGAAAACCCATCAGACTATCATCAGACTTCTCAACAGAAACCTTACAGGCCAGAAGAGAATGGCATGATATATTTAACGTTATGAAACAGAAGGGCCTCGAACCAAGAATATTGTATCCAGCACGATTATCATTTAAATATGATGGAGGGATTAAACAATTTCCAGACAAACGAAAGTTGAGAGAGTTTGCCTCTCATAAACCACCACTACAGGATATCTTAAATGGACTGCTCTAGATGGAAGCACACCTAAGGCTAAAAAGATGTCATCAGAGAAGATAAAATCATAGCAAATAAAGCAGACCATCCAAATACTAACTAAAGGCAAAGAATAAAACACCTAGTATAGAAAGAATGGAGGAGGAGGAATAAGAAGGGAGAGAAAGAAAGAAACATCAGACTGTGTTTACAATAACTTAACAAGAAAGTTAAGTTAGATTGTTAGATAGTAAAGAAGCAACCCTTGAACCCTTGGTAACCACGAATCTAAAGCCAGCAATGGCAATAAGTACATACCTATCAATAATCACCCTAAATGTAAATGGACTGAATGCACCAATCAAAAGACACAGAGTAACAGAATGGATAAAAAAGCAAGACCCATCTATATGCTGCCTACAAGAAACTCACCTCAAATCCAAAGATATACACAGACTAAAAGTGAAGGGATGGAAAAAGATATTTCATGAAAACAACAAAGAGAAAACGGCAGGTGTTGCAGTACTTGTAACAGACAAAATAGACTTCAAAACGAAGAAAGTAGCAAAAGATAAAGAAGGACATTACATAATGATAAAGGGGTCAGTCCAACAAGAAGATATAACCATTATAAATATATATGCACCCAACACAGGAGCACCAGCATATGTGAGACAAATACTAACAGAATTAAAGGAGGAAATAGACAGCAATTCATTCATCTTAGGAGACTTCAACACATCACTCACTCCAGAGGACAGATCAACCAGAGAGAAAATAAGTAAAGACACAGAGGCACTGAACAACACACTAGAACAGATGGACCTAACAGACATCTACAGAACTCTACACACAAAAGCAACAGGATACACATTCTTCTCAAGTGCACATGGAACATTTTCCAGAATAGACCACATACTAGGCCACAAAAACAACCTCAGTAATTTCAAAAATATTGAAATCCTGCGAACCAACTTCTCAGATCACCAAGGTATAAACCTAGAAATAAATTTTAGAAAGAAACCAAAAAGGCTCACAAATACATGGAGACTTAACAATACTCTCCTAATTAATCATTGGGTTAACGACCAAATCAAAACAGAAATCAATATATGGAGACTAATGACAACAACAACACAAAGCCACAACTTCTGTGGGACGCAGCAAAGGCAGTCCTAAGAGGAAAGTATATTGCAATCCAGGCCTATTTAAAGAAGGAAGAACATTCCCAAATGAATAGTCTAAGGACACAATTACTGAAATTGGAAAAAGAAGAACAAATGAGGCCCAAAGTCACCAGAAGGAGGGACATAATAAAGATCAGAGAAGAAATAAATAAAATTGAGAAGAATAAAACAATAGAAAAAAATCAATGAAACCAAGAGCTGGTTCTTTGAAAAAATAAACAAAATAGATAAACCCCTAGCCAGACTCATTAAGAGAAAAAGAGAATCTACACACATAAACACAATCAGAAATGAGAAAGGAAAAATCACGACGGACCCCACAGAAATACAAAGAATCATAAGAGAATATTATGAGAATCTATATGCTAACAAGCTGGAAAACATAAACGAAATGGACAATTTCTTAGAAAAATACAACCTTCCAAGCTGACCAAGCAAGAAACAGAAAAACTAAACAGACCAATCACCAGCGACGAAATCGATTTGGTAATCAAAAAACTACCCAAGAACAAAACCCCAGGGCCTGATGGATTCACCTCTGAATTCGACCAGACATACAGAGAAGAAATAACACCGATTCTCCTTAAAGTTTTCCAAAAAATAGAAGAGGGAATACTTCCAAACTCATTCTATGAAGCCAGCATCACTCTAATACCAAAACCTGGAAAAGACCTCACCAAAAAAGAAAATTACAGACCAATATCCCTGATGAACGTAGATGCAAAAATACTCAACAAAATATTAGCAAACCGAATTCAAAAATACATCAAGAGGATCATACACCATGATCAAGTGGGATTCATCCCAGGGATGCAAGGATGGTACAACATTCGAAAATCCATCAACATCATTCACCACATCAACAAAAAGAAGAACAAAAACCGCATGATCATCTCCATAGATGCTGAAAAAGCATTTGACAAAATTCAGCATCCATTCCTGATTAAAACTCTCAACAAAATGGGTATAGACGGCAAGTACCTCAACATCATAAAGGTTATATATGACAAACACACAGCTAACATCATACTTAACGGTGAGAAGCTGAAAGCTTTTCGTCTAAGATAGGGAACAAGACAGGGATGCCCCTCTCCCCACTGCTTTTCAACATAGTACTGGAGGTCCTAGCCACAGCAATCAGACTAAACAAAGACATACAAGGCATCCAGATTGGTAAAGAAGAAGTCAAATTGTCACTATTTGCAGATGACATGATACTGTACATAAAAAACCCTAAGACTCCATTCCAAAACTACTAGAACTAATATCTGAATTCAGCAAAGTTGCAGGATACAAAATTAACACACAGAAATCTGTTGCTTTCCTATACACTAATGATGAACTAACAGAAAGAGAAATCAGAAAAACAATTCCATTCACAATTGCATCAAAAAGAATAAAATACCTAGGAATAAACCTAACGAAGGAAGTGAAAGACCTGTACTCTGAAAACTACAAGACACTCCTAAGAGAAATTAAAGAGGACACTAACAAATGGAAATGCATCCCATGCTCTTGGCTAGGAAGAATAAATATTGTCAAAATGGCTATACTACCTAAAGCAATCTACAGATTCAATGCAATCCCTATCAAACTACCAACAGCTTTCTTCAATGAACTGGAACAAATAATTCTAAAATTCATATGGAACCACAAAAGACCCCGAATAGCCAAAGCAATCCTGAGAAGGAGGAATAAAACAGGGGGAATTACACTCCCTGACTTCAAGCTCTACTACAAAGCCACAGTAATCAAGACAATTTGGTATTGGCACAAAAACAGACCCACAGACCAGTGGAACAGAATAGAAAATCCAAACATTAACCCAAACATATACAGTCAATTAATATTTGATAAAAGTGCCTTGGATATACAATGGGGAGATGACAGCCTCTTCAGCAGCTGGTGTTGGAAAAACTGGACAGCTACATGTAAGAGAATGAAACTGGACTACTGTCTAGCCCCATACACAAAGGTAAACTCAAGGTGGATCAAAGACCTGAATGTAAGTCGTGAAACCATAAAACTCTTAGAAAAAAACATAGGCAAAAATCTCTTGGACATAAACATGAGCAACTTCTTCATGAACATATCTACCCGGGCAAGGGAAACAAAAGCAAAAATGAACAAGTGGGACTATACCAAGCTGAAAAGCTTCTGTACAGCAAAGGACACCATCAGTAGAACAAAAAGACATCCTACAGTATGGGAGAATATATTCATAAAAAACGTATCTGATAAAGGGTTGACATCCAAAATATATAAAGAACTCATGCACCTTAACAAACAGAAAGCAAATAATCCAATTAAGAAATGGGCAGAGGACATGAATAGACACTTCTCCAAAGAAGAAATTCAGATGGCCAACAGGCACATGAAAAGATGCTCCACATCGCTAATCATCAGAGAAATGCAGATTAAAACCACAATGAGATATCACCTCACACCAGTGAGGATGGCCAACATCCAAAACACAAACAACAACAAATGTTGGCGAGGATGTGGAGAAAAGGGAACCCTCCTACACTGCTGGTGGGACTGCAAATTAGTTCAACCATTGTGGAAAGCAGTATGGAGGTTCCTCAAAAAACTCAAAATAGAAATACCATTTGACCCAGGAATTCCACTCCTAGGAATTTACCCTAAGAATGCAGCAGCCCAATTTGAAAAGGACAGATGCACCCCTATGTTTATTGCAGCACTATTTACAATAGCCAAGAAATGGAAGCAACCTAAGTGTCCATCAGTAGATGAATGGATAAAGAAGAAGTGGTACATATACACAATGGAATATTATTCAGCCATAAGAAGAAAACAAATCCTACCATTTGCAACAACATGGATGTAGCTAAAGGGTATTATGCTCAGTGAAATAAGCCAAGCCGAAAAAGACAAGTATCAAATGATTTCACTCATATGTGGAGTATAAGAACAAAGAAAAAATACTGAAGGAACAAAACAGCAACAGACTCACATAACCCAAGAACGGACTAATCGTTACCAAAGGGAAAGGGACTGGGGAAAATGGGCAGGAAGGGAGGGATAAGAGGGAAAAAGGGGCATTACGATTAGCAGATGTAATGTTGGGGGGGCACGGGGAGGGCCGTATAACTCAGAGAAGACAAGTAGTGATTCTATAGCATCTCACTACACTGATGGACAGTGACTGTAATGGGGTTGGTGGGGGGGACCTGATGAAGGGGTAGTTTAATAACCGTAATATTGCACATGTAATTGTAGATTAATGATAATAAAATAAATTATATTTTAAAAAAACATTCAATAGCTTAATGGACTGAGTGAGACCACAAAGAAATCACTGGGAGACTGAACTGAGGAATGGTACTCAGTATGAACCAATTGGAACTTAACTATTTTAAAACAAAAATTATAATATAATAGCAGAATGTGTAGTATCACTCTTATTTGTGTTAAAACATAACTGCCGTATTTTGTTTGCTTCATGGCATCACTTAATAAAAGGAACTCTGGTACAACTCAGAGAAGACAAGTAGTGATTCTATAGCATCTCACTACGCTGATGGACAGTGACTGTAATGGGGTTGGTGGGGGGGACCTGATGAAGGGGTAGTTTAATAATCGTAATATTGCCCATTTAATTGTAAATTAATGATAATAAAATAAATTATATTATTAAAAAAATAAAAATAAAAAAAATAAAAGGAACTCTGAAAAAAATGGAATCCTCCTGAAAAAGGCACCCATAATGATGATAGAGTCTCAGTATCATGCATGCCACATGAAAATACCCTCAGGAACATGGTATCCTGGAAACTTAAGACTCATGATGGGAAGGAAATAATTATTGTCTTCAGATTATTTTGTCCATGGTATGGAAGAGGGGTTAGACTTGCCCCATGTAGTTTCAGAAAACAAAATGAGGATCATGTTATGAAATATTCTTACCTTGTTTCACAATAAAAATCATCCCAGTTAAGAGAAAGAAAAGACAAGCCACAAACTGAAAGAAACTATTTGCAAAATACTTATCTGATAAGGGACTGTTGTACATAATATACAAAGAACTCTTAAAACTCAGTAATAGCAAAGCAAGCAACCCAATTATCAAAAAAGAAATATGCAAATGATCTGTACAGACTGAAGAAGATATACAGATGGAAAATAAACATACACTGGACATCACAGGGAAATGCAAATTTAAAAAAAAGATCTACCACTACACACAGACTGAAATAACTAGAATTCAAAACACTGACACCAAATACTGGCAATATGCGGAGCAATATGATCTCTCTCATTCGTTGCTGGTGGGAATGCAAAATGGTACAGCCACTGTGAAAGACTGTTCAGCAGAATCTTACAAAACTAAACATAGTCTGACCATGTGATCCAGATGGGTTTACCTCATCTCCTAGGTATTTACCCAAATGAGTTGAAAACTTACATCCACACAAATCCCTGCACACAGATATTTTTGGCAGCTTTATTCATAGTTGCCAAAATTTGGAAGCAACTGAGATGTCTTTCAATAGGTGAATGGATAAATAAACCATATATCCACACAATGGATAAATAAACTGTATATCCACACAGTGATAAAAAGAAATGAGATATCAAGCCACAAAAAGGCATAGGGGAAACTTTAATGTATATTGCTAAGTAAAAGAAGCCAGGTTGAAAAACCAACACATTTATGATTTCAAACATATGACATTCTGGAAGGCAAACTATAGAGACAGTAGAAAGATCAGTGGTTGCCAAGCATTAGAGGGAGGAGAGAGGAAGAGATGAATAGGTGGAGCATGGGATTTGGGAGACAGTGAAATTATTCTGTATGATGTTGTAATGGTGGATTCATATCATTATGCATTTGCTGAAACCTACAGAACTATGTAACACAAAGAGTAAATCCTAATGTAAACTATGAACTTAAAATAGTAATGAATCAATATTCATTCATCAATTGTAACAAATGTTCCACATTAATGCTAATGCATACTAATGGAGGAAACTGTGGGGTGGGGGTGGATATATGCGAGAAGCTCTCTGTGCTTTCTGCTCAATTTTTCTGTAAATCTAAAGTTGCTCTAAAAAATAAATTCATTTTGTAAAATGATAATAAAGGCTATTAATTTTTTTTAAACCTTCCTAGTAATGATAGCTGTCTGTATGTAGAATATACTGTTTTCAATGACAGGCAATTACTATATTTGAGAAAGTTCAGAGAGATCAAATGACCATTCATCAGAGACTTCTTTCTTTGGGCGGAAGGTTATACGGCATGATCCCTAGACCCCTGTCACTTCCCTTTAATCCATAGAAATGATCAAGGTGCAGCTCTCACCAAATTACCACCTTTTGCTTCTCACTGCTTCTAAAGTCACCAGGAATATTTGTATTTCCACTGCTGTCTCTCACTCATAATCCTGACAGTAGTGGAAAGGAAGAGAGCCCATGTGTCTGAAAGCTAAACTGTGCTCTCCTTCCAGGCACATCACAAACTGCAATAGTTTTCTGCCACAAGTGTAAAGTCACTTGTGTTCTGGTGACATTGATCTCTTCAGTTTCAATACCGTGCTTTTTTTTTAGATTAAAAACTACTTTTATCTGTAATTAAGATATTTCTTTTGATATTTCATACCAAAGGTCAAGCACCTGGCTCTATAAAAAAAAAAAGAGTCCCTAAAATGTGAAAAGAATAGCATTTGCTAGCTATTTTTTTCTAGCAACACATGAACTTTACTAAATCCTAACAGTTGAGGTGTTACCCTTTGAAAATCTGCTGAAAATATAGATATTTTCTCCAGAAAAAATATGTATACACATTTTTTAAATTATATGCAATTTCGGGGGTTCATGGGATTTCTGAAACCAATATAAGAACTTTTAGATAACCCGTGAACTCTAAATTAAGAGCCCTACAGAAGCATATTTGACCCATAACTTGATAGCCCCCACTTCTAAACCTTTGCTTACACTATTTTTTTCCACTAATATGCCCTCTCTCCTGCCTCCTGCAGGGCCAGCAATTCTATCAATTCTGTAAGTGTGTTAACATTCATAGATGCTTTTTATTTTGATACTAAGTTATTTAAGAACAGGTATGTGACTTACTTTCTTGGTATATCCAGATACCTAGTTCCTAATGGGTACTCCATAAACACTTGGCCACTTGTCCTTAGAACAGCACACTGTAATGTAACATTGTAATGTTATAACTTTATTGACAGTTAGTTACTGAGTGAATGAGTGGATGTTGGAGTTTTTAAAATACAATTGAGGTGAAATTCATGTAACATAAAGTTAACCATTTTAAAATGAACAATTCAGTAACACTTAGTACCTTCAAAATGTTATTCAACTGCTACCTCTATGTAGTTCCAAAACATTTCCATCATTTTAAAGTAAAATCTTTCACCCAATTAGATAGTTTCTCCCCATTCTCTCCTCTCTCTACCCCAGCTCCTAGCATCCACCAATCTCTGTTCGGCCTCCATGGATTTATCTATTCTGGATATTTTATCAAAATGGAATCATGTAACATGTGAACTTTTGCATCTAGCTTCTTTCACATAGCATAATGTTTTCAAGTTTTATCCACGTATCAGTACTTCATTCTTTTTATGACTGGATAAATATTCCATTGCATGTATATACTATAATTTGTTTATCCATTTATCCACTAATGGATATTAAGGCTGTTTCCATTTTTTGGCTATTGTGAATTGGGCTGTTATACTTGCTTGATATATATATAATAGGACTTTTAGACTTACATGTACTTGTTTAAGTACCTGCTTCCCATTATTTGAGGTATATACCTAAAATTAGAATATGACATCATATAATAATTCTGTGGTTAACTTTTTGAGGAACTGCGAAGCTGTCTTCTACAGTAGCTGAACCATCTTACATTTCCAGTAATGTATGAGGCACAAGATTCCAATTTCTCCACAACCTAATTGAACACTTACTTTCCATTTTCTGTATTATAACCATGCTAGATATGAAATGGTACCTCTGCATGGTGGATTTTAAAACACTGGGCTGTTTTGAGCACATCTTCAGCTTCTGCAGAGGTTAAATTACTGTGAAGCTAATAAAACTTATGTTTCAGAATCCCTCACTGAAGACTGTGTTGAAATTAAAATTCATAATTTTCTCCTTTTTCTTTATAAGACCCCTATACATTATATGGGTTTCTGGCCCCACAAAACTTGAATTACCGCAAGTGAATATAATGTCTACTGTTCATGAGTATATCAGAAATAAATCTACCTCCAGCTATGGTGGTGTACTCTTTTGCTTCCAACTTCACCATACTTAACTTAAAGACCTTATGGCAAATATCTTATCACAAGAAGCTTAAGAACCTAGTATTCCAGGTAGCATGGCAGGAATCATGATAAACCCAGCCACTTATTAATTGCAGGACACCCTGACTTCAGGTTATTTATAGAAAGCCAAATATAAATTTTTGTTTCCAAAAGGATATATACATATTTCTGCTGACAATTACTTCTTCTTCTCAAATATCAAACCAAAAAGAACAGAGCCATAGAGTGTTTACAATATTTTAAGGCTGTAAACTCTTCTACATTTACTTTTGCAATTTGCTTGTAGCCAGTTAGATGATTCTGTCATATTCACTAAGAGGAATCAAGTTACGAATCCAAATTTATATGACTGTTGATGTCCCTGATTTACATAAAAATCTGAGATTCACATCCAAAATCTGTACTGACTACAAATAGATCAAATGGTGAGCTCCTCAACCATGCCATCTGATTTATGAGTAAGTTTTACCACTATGTGCTCTTATGCCCTTCAGAAACTAGGTTATTTGAATTGAATATCCAATATAATACAGTATGTGACAGACTATACAAACTATTTGCACAAGACATGGTAAGTAATTTTGACCATAAAATTTGATGACAATGTTCATCAGGATAGTGGCCTGCGTTTCTGTAAAACCTTGGATATTTATGTTACAGAAAAATATAGTATTCTTGCTTTTCCACATTTTCCTATTGAAGATTCAACTGTTTTCCCATAATTTATCATATTATTCTCCTCTGCAAAATATTGAGCAAATGAGCAAACTAAGTTTACCTATGAGCAAACTGTTTGTTAGTGTTATTCAATTTTAACAAACTCATTTTCCAGCACATATTGCTAAAGTAGGTCCCAAATGACTAGGTTCTCAGTTGTGTTCCGTGTACTTCAAATGTTTTCATTTTAAGAGAAGATATTTGCTCTAAAATAGTTTGACCTCTTAAAATCAAAATACTTACCTTCAAAGATCAACAAACATTGAATTCTAATTATTTCCATTTTTCTATTTTCTAGCTCTATCATAATTTGCTTATAACCTTGTGGCACTAATTTTCATACATGACTTTTCAGACAGACTGGCTGGGCCTCAGTTAATCTGAAAAAGTATATAATAAAGCCCATATCATTGAGTTTTGTAAGAATCATGTGTGATAGTGATGCAACTAGGATTCAAGAAAAGTTTGGGAAAAAAGTATATTACACATCAGTGTTAGCTACAGTTATCATGTTGTGTGTCACATCCCAAGTACAGATTTAAGCTTGCAAAGCTACAATGTTCCTCAGACTTTAATGTGCTTAAAATTATCTGAAGAGCTTATCAAAATGCAGATTCTGTTTTAGTAGATCTGGGGTAGGGCCTGATGTTCTGTATTTCTGCCAAGCTTTCAAGGGAAGCTGATACTACAGATCTTCTGACCTCTCTTCCATTAGGAAGTTTCTAGAACTCCATGTTTCTAAGTATACTGAATGTAACTAAGTAGGTAGCCTGCCAGCAGGTTATTGATGTTTTCTTCTTTTTAATTAAATTTGTACTTTGAGATCATCTTAGATTTACATACAGTTATAAGAAATAATATAGAAAACTCCCATATACCTTTTACCCAATGGTAACATCTTGCAAACCTATAGTGCAGTATCACAATCTGGATATTAACAGTGGTAACCCACCAGTCTTATTCAGATTTCCCCGATTTTACTTGTACTTGTGTGTGTATGAGTGTGTGTGTTGGGTTTTTAACTGTATTTGTATCACAAGTGCAAATTGAAGTATCCATTACCACAGTCAAGAAACAGAGCAATTCCATTAGGAGCTCTCCTTTTGTCCTTTTATAACCACATGCATCTCCCTCCTTACCCCACACCCTGTCCACAACCTGTTCCCCTGACAATCATGAATATGTTCTCCATCTCTATAATTTTGTCATTTCAAGAATATCATGTAAATGGAACCATACAGTATTTAATCTTTGGAGATTAGGTCTTAATTATTATAACTTCCTAGGGATTCATGCAAGTTGTGTCCATCAGTAATTCATTCCTTTGTTTCTGAAGAGTATTCTATTAAATGACTGTTCCATAGTTTAACCCAGTCATAAAAGGACATCTGAGTTGTCTTCAGTTTGGGTTATTATGAATAAAGCTGCTATGAATATTTGTGGGCAGGTTTTTGTGTGAACACAAGTTTTTAGTTCTCTGGGTTAAATGTCCAAGAGTGAAATTATTAGGTCATATAATAATCACATTTAGTTTTATAAGAAACTGCCAAACTGTTTTCCAGAGTGATTGTACCATTTTACATTCCAACCAGCAATATATGAGTGATCCAGTTTCTCCACATCCTTGTTAACATTTGGTGTTGTCATCATTTTTTATTTTAGCTATTCTTCTGATAGGTGTATAGTGATACCTCATTGTGGTTGTAACTTGCATTTCTAATGGCCAATGCTGCTGTACATCTTTTCATGTGCTCATTTACCACTTCATGTGCTCATTTGTCCTCTTCAATGGCGTAACTGTTCACCTCTTTTGCTCACATTATCATTGCTTGTTTTGATTTTTTGCTGTTAAGTTTTGAGTGTTCTTTATGTATTCTAATTATTAGATCTTTATTGGATATATAGTTTGCAAGTATTTTCTCTCTCACTCTGTTGCTTGTCTTTTCATCCTCCTAACATGATAACAGATATTTCACAGAGCAAAAGTTTTTAATTTTGATCAAATTTATCAATCTTTCCTTTCATGGACTGTGCATGGTGTCAAATTTAAGAATGCTGCCTAGATCCGGATCCTCATTTTCTCCCATTTTTTCCAAAAGTTTTATAATTTTATGTCTTAAATTTATGATCCATAAATTTAAGTACATGATCCATTTTGAGTTAGTTTGTATAAAGTGTGAGGCTTAGGTTGAAGTCATTTTTTTTGCCTTTGATGTCCAGTTGCTCCAGCACCATTTGCTAAAAGGGCTGTCCTTCCTCCTCTGAACTGCTTTTGCACCTTTGTCAAAAACCAGTTGATGTCTTTTTAATGGCAGCATGAATGTCCTGCAGGTCTGTCCCCAGCAGTAAACAGCTGACAGCAATCAACACTATGGCAGTGACCCAGTCAGTACAAATTTCCCCATGAAAATGTAACTAGTGACAGAGAAGGAAAGTTTCTATGTTCTGCTTGCATCTTAAGGCAAGTTTCATTATACAGCCAGATGACTAGCACAGTGCTCTCACTCAGTTTTAGCAGTTATTAGCAACTTGTTTCATTTCATCTTACTCATTAACCTACTCTAGTAGACACTTCATCCTCTCATTTAGTGGTTTAAAGGTCAAAATTATTTAAATTTTATCCACATGCCCAGCCACCTTCTTTATCATTTTTAGTTTGACTCTTTAGTGCTTCAGATCAACTTGATATCTCTACCTGGTATTTAAAAGAAGAAAGAAAAGAAGCCATGAATTTGGCACTCAGTGTA
Source organism: Smutsia gigantea (assembly GCA_032199065.1). NCBI lineage: Eukaryota > Metazoa > Chordata > Mammalia > Pholidota > Manidae > Smutsia > Smutsia gigantea. The sequence goes on along the minus strand of JAVSCE010019311.1, from coordinate 174,823 downwards.
TCCTTTAAATATATGCACCACCTTTTCCTTTATTTCAACATCAAATTGAATATTCATTTTCCATTATTTATTTATTAGGTACTGTTAATTCTTTACCTTGAATATAAATGATATCTCTCTCTATGCTTTCAGAGAAAAGAGGCTGTGAAAATATTTTCCAGTCAAGGAAATGTATCCCTGCTAACCATTTCTACTAACTCAGTCTTAAGGAAGAATCTACCCAAGAACTTTGCCTGGCCAGACATTGAACCTCCTAATTTCTAGATGGACAGGGACTGGGAGCCTAGTGCTCTAGGCTCTAAAATCTGACCATAGTCACACACTGGCTACCAGAGTTTAGACCTCTACTCTGCAGTCCTGTATCCAGTGTGCAGAATCATGACCTACCTCATGTCTGATGAACAGCATGCTGACTTCTCCTCCCTCACCTAGTCTGAATTCCTCCTGTGTTTTATCTGATTTCTCTGAGGCTCTCCTGTGATTTTGCTTCATTGACTGACAGTCTTGGTTTCTCTCTTTCTACAAATTACTACTCTTCACATTTAAATTATTGAATTACTCCAAATGGAACCCCTCCCTGCCAGGAGCTCTCCACAGACATCTCCACTGGCATTGCTACAAAAGAAGCTAATCCCTGCATCACAAGACTCTCTTGTCTCCAGGCTACAGCCACCCTTGCTACTGCCCAGGCAGTCACAAACCTGCCTCAGGGTAACTGACATAGGTTTGGGAGAGCAGAAGTATTCCTGCACTCCCCGTGTCACATCTGCCTCATGCTGTTCGCTGTCTCATTCCCCAGTTTACTCCTAGAGGGAGAAATTGCTAATATAGTCAGAAGCCAGCAAGACACCATCTACCATATTCTAGTACTGGTTGGGATTACTAGGCCTTCAAGAGGAGAAACCAGGTTCTCGCCCTTCCTCTGTGCTTTTTTCCCTCACATACACTAAATCCATTCCTGGATTTACCTCTTAGGGAACATTTCCATTCAAGGTGAATAGGTGAATGAGTAGACCCACAATCTGACCTGCAGAAATAGCACATTTATCTTCAGTATTTAGATTCAGGGAAAGGTTGGACAGTCTACTTTTTGCCTCAAGGCATAAAGTGAATTTCTCAATATATCCTCTTACCAGACCTCTATATTCTCTATAAACAAAAATCCCAAGTCCTTCATCTGCTTTCTCATTCTAAACCTTTTACCTTGAAATTATATTCCTAGTGTCAAAGAGGCCACCATGCATACAATCTTTTCCTTGCTAAGCCAGGCAGAGCTGTGCTTGGCAAGTAAAGTCTCCCTGAGAACAGTAAAAAGCTGATCTTATATAAGGTTTGGCAGCATGGAGCTCAAGGAAAATTCATTTTCCCTTAAAAATTTCAAGATGTTGCTCTATTAGCTTCTGGTATCCTGTAGTGTCAGTGAGAAATCTGACACTGATCTAATGCTTCTCGATTTATAGGGGGCTTTTTCCCACCTCTAGAACTTTTCAGGTTTTTCTCTTTAATATTAGTGTTCTGAGGTTTATAACTGTGTGCTAGGTTTGAGTTTTCTCTTAATCCTCTCACTCGCATTTGGTGACCTCTTTAAATCTGATTTGTGCTTTCCTTTAGCTGTGAAAGAAAGGTTTCTCTATAGTATCTATGACTAATTTATTTCCTTCCATTCTTCTATTCTCTCCTTTGGAAACTTAATCTTATTTCACTTATGTCAGGACTTCCAGATTTACCCTTCATGCCTTCTTACCTTGTCTGGCACACTCCTACATTTGTTGTCCTTCTGTGCTTCATTCTGGAGAATTCTTCAACTCACTAATTCTCTCTTCGATTGTGACCATCCTGCAATGTAGCTAATCTCATACCTTTTTTGTTGTTACAATGTAGCCTGTCTTGTTTTTAACTTTTTTAATTGAGTTATAGTTTATATACAATATTACATTGGTTTCAGATGACCAACTTAGTGATTCATCAATTATACACATTATTAAATGCTTACCATGAAAAGTGTAATTACCATCTGTCACTATACATTTTACAATATTATGAGCTATATTTCCTATGCTATACTTCTATTCCTATGACTAAATTTGAAGTTTGTACCTTTTTATCCCCTTCAACTATTTCATCCTTCCCTCCCATGGTAACCCTCATAACTTTTTATTTTGTTTTTATTGTTGTTTAATTTTTCTTCAAAATTTTTATCTCTAAGTCTTTAATTGATTTCTCTTTCACAATAACCTATGCCAATTAGCAGAAAATAGATATCCTCTCTTATCTCTAAAGATATTAATTTTTTTAAATTATTGTCTTTGTTTTATTCATTCTACTTCCTCAGTGTTAGTTTTTTTGTTTATTTTAGTGCCCCTGATATTGTTCATTTTGTGCAGTTGTTTGGTAATTCTTGTCTTGTGTGATCAAAAATAATAAGTGTTAGTGAACATCTGGAGAAAAGGGAACCCTCCTACACTGTTGGTGGGAGTGTAAACTGGTCCAGTCACTGTGGAAAGCAGTATGGAGGCTCCTCAAAAAACTAAAAATAGAAATACCATACAACCCAGTATTTCCACTTCTAGGAACTTACCCAAAGAAAAGAAAATCCCTGATTCAAAAAGATATATGCACTCATGTTTAATGCCACATTATTTATAATAACCAACATATAGAAGCAAAGTTTCTATCAACAGATGAATGGATAACAACAATGTGCTACATATATACAATGGAATGTTATTCAGTCATAAAAAAGAAAGAAATCTTGTCATTTGCAACAATATGAATGCATCTAGAAGGTATTATGCCAAATGAAATAAACCAGACGAAGAAAAACAAATACCATCCAATTTCACTTATATATGCAATCTAAAAACAAAACAAATGAACAAAAGAGAAATAGACTCAAAGACACTGGAAGTGACTGGTGGTTACCATGGGGGAGGGGCTGAGGTGAGTAGGTGAAGAGGATAAAGGCACAAAATCTCAATCATAATATAAATTAGTCACTGGGATGAAAGTACAGCATAGAGAATATAATCAGTAATTCTGAAACATCTTTCTATATTGACAGATCATAACTGCACTAGTTGAGGTGAGCATTTAATAATATAGATTAACTTTTAATAATTATGTTGTATACTTGAAAACAATATAATATTGTATATCAACTATACTTCAATAAAAAAATAAAGAGTTAAAAAAAGATCCTTGGCTTGTGTGATCATCTTTGTATTTGAAATACCCCGTAACTTGTGCAGATCAGCAGTGTACAAAGAGGGGACAATAGAAGTGGTTTACCTTGGGAATATAAATATTTTATCATCAATATTGTTCAGAATTAGCAGCACATACTGATGACAAAAAGCAGAACAACTTTTAGTCATTTATAAGTTTTTTTTAATAGATACTTCTCCCCACTTACTGCTTGCACCTGGGATGATCCTTCCCATTGAACCCCCCTCACTCCACTGCCTCACCTCACTCCCCAACCTGTGGTAAGTCATTGCTGTAGACTCTGTTCCATTTTCTATAGTCTTTCTACATTGACTGTGGGAAAGAAACGTCACCAAGAGGAATATAACACTAACTCATTGTCTGGGCATAGAGTCTCCCTTTCCTTCTTATTTTTGCCATCCATCTGGGATACTGCTCTTTTTTTCCAGTCCAAATCCTGTCTCACTGCCACATCCTGGACGCAGTGGCTTCTGCTTCCATCCACTCAATGCAGGTTTGGTGAGGAAGAAGGCAACCTACTTCACTATTCTGAAGGTGGCTACACATATCATCATCCTCTTCAGGGAACCCCACTTCCTCTCACTGTGCAACAAACATCTACTGTGAATATTTTAGGGAGTGATTTTTGTCATTAAAAATAACAACAGCACCACTCTTCTAAACACATCACAATTTGCAAGAATTAAATGAGTTAACATATGAACCCATGTGCTTTCCATCTTTAAGAAACTTCTCAAGTTTCCTGTTTTTCAGTTAGCAATTTCCTGTTTTCTAGCACAGTAGATTTTTTAAATCATCTTTTCTGTCACTTCTAGAGATTTATGCATGCACCATGATCTAATTTCTCATCTGCTTCTTTAAATAGCTTTGCCCCTTTTTCTAGGCATGTATGCATTCTGTAATAGTCTTGGACTATCGTAAGAAAGTACCACAGACTGGAAGTAAATAACAGAAATTTATTTTCTCACAGTTCTTAGGCTGGAAGTCCAGATCAAAGTACTATCAGGTTTGGTTTCTGATAAGACCTTTCTTCCCAGCTAATAGATAGATGGCTGCCTTCTTACTGTGTCCTCACATAGCCTCTCCTCTGTGCGTGCATGGAAAGTGAGAGCTCTCTGGCATCCCTTCCTCTTCTCATAAAGACACCAATCCTACCAGATTAGGATCTCACCCTTCTGACCCCATTTAAGGTTAATTGCCTTCCTAAAGACCCTATTTCTAAATACAGGGCTTAGAGCATCAACATATCGATTTTGGGGGACACAGTTCAGTCCATAGGACATTCTAATAGATCCATTCTTAAATGAAGAAAACAGCAATTTACTCAGAAGAAGCTAGTAAGTAAGAACAAATGGAAGGGCATAAGTAAAATGAAAGAGTATATTAACCAAAGAATCTTCAAAGTGAATAATAGGCATTTAAAAATGTAGTTCAGAACTTCCCCAAGACACCAATTTTCAGGAGCATTTGTGAATATACTCTTGGATTATTTAAGGCTGCTACTACAGATGGTTTCCAACATACAATGACTTCACTTAAGATTTTTCAACTTTTTGATGTTGTAAGAGCAGAAACCATACTTTGAATTTGAATTTGAATCTTTTCTGGCTTGGTGATGTGCTGTATGATGCTCATGTAATGATGGGCAGTGGCGGTGGGCACAGCTCCCGGTCAGCCACACGATCATGAGGGTAAACGACTGATAGGCTGATGACCATCCTGTGCCCATACAACCATTCTGGTTTTCACTTTCAGTACAATAAAGTTTATTCAATAAACTACAGGACACATTCAACACTTTATTATGAAATAGGCTTTGTGTTAGATGGTTTTGCCCAATTACAGGCTAATGTAAGTGTTCTGAGCACATTTACGGTAGGCTATGTGTATTTAAATGCATTTTTGTTCAGTATGTTAGGTGTATTTAAAAGCATTTTTTACTTATGATATTTTCAACTTAACCATGAGTTTATCAGGAATGACTTTACATAATAATTTTTTGTTATGTAAAATAAATTTACATAACTCTTTATAAGCTGAGGAAGATCTGTATATGGAAAAATGGTAAATACAAGTTGGTGCTTACTTTACTCTAAAAAAATACCTAAAATCATTAGGGACTTAAAGATGTTTATTGAAATTAAATGTATTAGTATTATGACTATTTTATACTTATATTGATATGCATATTCATCCTCTTTCCAATTACGTTAAGATTTAGGAAGGGTTGCTAGTCTTATGTGTCTTGGGGTATTTGTGTGTGTGTTGATGTGTGTGCATGTATGTGTACATGTGAATCTATGGATAGAAATTTATAATATATGTGGCAATATTTTAATAACTCTTGTTATTTTATTCTTAAAATAGTTCTTAACTTTTAACAAAGTTAAGTACCTAATTTATAGATCATTGGAATGTGATTCACTAACAATAAAAGTAAAACATCATGAACACAACCTCTAGCACTTACTGATCAACAGAAGAGAAGATCTAGAGGGTATACCGCTGAAAGGAGTCAGAAACAAGCTTTGGAGATATAACTGCATTGTAGCTGTTCTAGACAGATCAAGAATAATTTAGGTTAGGAATCTGTGTTTCATAATATCCATATATACATTATCATATGTACAAACTAATGTGTACAAGCAACACCATATGCACTAGTGATATGTGATAACTCAAAATCTTCACAGCATTTAGAGGTGACTGTGAAACGGTATGAAACGGTTCAGTTATATCTATACTGACCCAAATTTACTTAAAATATATAGGTTTTATGTAGACCAGGGACATTGGTAAAATCAGAATGTTGTACTATTTCAACTATGTGCATTCAGATATTTGCTTCTACAAAAATGTTCACTAATTCAAGGCAAGTTTCTTTTCTTCAAATGTAACTTTTAAAGACAGCTGTCTAAATTTATTAATAATTATTGTGAAAACACAACAAAAGAAAAAAGACTGATTCCCCTCTCCCCTAAAAACTTCCCGTTAGATTATAATATTCTCTGCCTAATTCCTGTTTATTATTCAACAGTACAGAAATAGCAGATTTTTAAGGACTTTTTAAATGAGTTTCAAATCACTGAAAAATAATTTTAATTCTTAGGTAAGCATTAAAAGGAATCTAGCAAAGTTTGCAAAAGTCAAAGTTTACTCAGGATTTCATTAGAGGAATTAAATACCACCTTTGAGTTTGGGAAATAATGAATGAAAATCCAAAATACTATTTGGAGAACAAAGGCAGATTCTATGTACTTTTTACAAAATACTTGTTAAGACAATGGGGAGAAAATGACAATTTGTTGACATTGTACATTACACATTTACCTAACCAATTTTCTTAAAGATTATCAATGAAGTCTCACTAAAATTAAAGTCCTGCTCTAATCCCCATCCTACTCACTGTGTGCAGTGAGACACTGATCTCCTTTTTCACTCTTAGCCTCTCTGATTTTTGTGACATTTTTCTCTCTCAGGTCTGCCCCTCCAATTGCTACTCTTCAGTTTCTTTATTTTATTCCTTAAATGTCAACAAATTCCAGGGTTTTGACCTCCCAGTGTTTTCTTGTTCTCTGTAAGCTTTTACCAGTAACCTCATCCACTGTATAATTTGCACCATTTCCTCTAAATAGGTGATTCCTAGTTCAGCATCTTTAGTTCAGTCTTCCCTACCAACTTCCAGACCCAAATTCCCAAATGCCTGCTGTGTTGAACGTGTTTGAAAGGACCTTGGAAGGTGGGTATTAAAGATGGTGGTGTGAGAGGTGAGACACAAGCTTCCTCCTAAAACCACATATAATATGAAAATATAATTAATACAACTAATCCTGAAAGAGCAACAGGAAATAGGACTGCACCAAACTGCATACACCTGGAGAAAAGAGCAGACCTCACAGAACAGGGTAAGGTACCAAAGCTGTGGCCCAGTGGGATCCAAGCCCCTCCCCCACCACAGCTCACTGGAGGGTGGAAGAGAAACACAGCAGTGCAGGAGTGGAGGCCTGGGACTGCTGAATACCTAATTCCAGAGACCTGTTCTGGGAGCACAAACCTACATTTCATGGTGCTTGCACGATACTCTCATGACTACAGGGTTGGAAAGCTAAGACAGGCAGAGTCTGGAGAGACTGAGATTCCAGCTGCTTGTGGAAAGCAGCATTCCATATCCACCTGCTCTGGGACAAAAGAAGGGCTGGCAGTCTGAGAGACTTCCTAACAAGGAAGACCTTAGCAAAAGGGCTGCTAAAGGGGCAAGAATTGCACAGAGCTTACAGCTCAGGAGAGAGGACAGGTAGACAAAATTGTCTGGGTGCACTCTGCCCAGCAGGTTGGGAGCTTTGCCATTTAGACTCTCATATTTAAGGAGGAAAAAGAAATCTTCCTCCTTAGATGATCCTCAGGTGCTCCATCTCCCTGGCTGGCTACACAGCTCCAAGGACCCCCTCTGTGGTATGCAGCCTACTGCGCCTTTCTCCTGGCCAGCCCCACCTGGCTCGCAAACCAGCAAACACTACACTGGCATTAGCCCAGCCAGAGGGAAGCCGAGTCTATAGCAACTACAAACACAAAGCATAGAGGCTTATACCTGTGTGCTCGGCCTACTGGTTCAAGCACTGGAGACAGGCACAGCAGCCGGGTAGCAGGAAACAGCTCTTTCCTCCCCCCAGGCACCAATACCACTCCCTTGCAACCCGTGACATTGTTTCAGGGCTGGAGCAGCTCCACGGAGTAGAGCTTCAGGGCACTAGAGGGTGCCATATACAAATATGAAACACCAAAGGATCCTGGTTCAGAGTAAAATTATTAATACAACTCCTGAGAAAGATTTAAACAACATCAACCTCATGACTCTTCCTGAAAGGAGTTCAAAATAAAAATCATTAACGTGCTCATAGAGGTACAGAAAGATATTCAAGAACTCAGGAATTAATTCTGGATGGAGATCCAATCATTGAAGAACACAATGGAGGGTATTAAAAGCAGATTGGATACAGTGGAGGAGACGATAAATGAAATAGAAACTAGAGAAGAGGAATACAAAGAAGCTGACACACAGACAGAAAAAAGGATCTCTAAGAATGAAAGAATATTGAGAGAACTGTGTGACCAATCCAAACGGAACAACATTCACATTATAAGGGTACCAGAAGAAGAAGAAGAAAGAAAAAGGGATAGAAAGTGTCTTTGAAGAAATAATTGCTGAAAACTTCCCCAATCTGGGGGAGGAGATAGTCTCTCAGGCTGTAGAGGTTCACAGATCTCCCAACACAAGGGACCCAAGGAAGACAACACCAAGACATATAGTAATTAAAATGGCAAAGATCAAGGATACGGACAGACTATTAAAAGCAGCCAGAGAGAGAAATAAGATCACATACAAAAGAAAGCCCATCAGGCTATCATCAGACTTCTCAGTAGAAACCTTACCGCCAGAAGGGAGTGGCATGATGTATTTAATGCAATGAAGCAGAAGGGCCTCGAACCAAGAGTTCTTTATCCGGCAATGTTCTCATTTAAATTTGAAGGAGGGATTAAACAACTTACAGATAAGCAAAAGCTGAGAGAATTTACCTCCCACAAACCGTCCCTACAGTGTATTTTGGAGGGACAGCTATAGGTGGAAGTGTTCTTATGGTTTAATAGCTGTCACCAGAGATAATAAAACCACAGTAAAGAAAGTAGAACAGTTAATTACTAAGCAACTGCAAAATTAAATCAACTATCGCCAAAGTCAACCAAGGGATAGATAGACAAAGAGTACAGAATATGATACCAATATATAAAGAATGGAGGAGGAAGAAAAAGGAGGAAGAAAAAAAGAACCTTTAGAATGTGTTTGTAATAGGATATTAAGTGAGTTAAGTTAGACTCGTAGAAAGTAAGGAAGTTAACCTTGAACCTTTGCAAACCACGAATCTAAAGCCTGCAATGCCAATAAGTACATACCTATCAATAATCACCCTACATGTAAATGGACTGAATGCACCAATCAAAAAACATAGAGTCACTGAATGGATAAAAAAACAAGACACGTCTATATGCTGCCTACAAGAGACTCACCTTAAACCCAAAGACATACACAGACTAAAAGTGAAGGGATGGAAAAAGATATTTCAGGCAACTAAAAGGGAGACAAAAGCAGGAGTTGCAGTACTTGTATCAGACAAAATAGACTTCAAAGAGAAGAAAGTCACAAGAGACAAAGAAGGACATTACATAATGATAAAAGGGTCAATCCAACAAGAAGATATAACCATTATAAATATCTATGCGCCCAACACAGGAGCACCTACATATGTGAAACAAATACTAACAGAAATAAAAGGAGAAATTGAATGCAATGCATTCATTCGAGGAGACTTCAACACTCCACTCACTCTGATAGATCAACCAGACAGAAAATAATGAAGGAGACACAGGCACTGAACAACACAATAGAATAGATGAACTTAACAGACATCTACAGAACTCTACACCCAAAAGCAGCAGAATACACATTCTTCTTAACTGCACATGGAACATTTTCAAGAATAGATCATATACTAGGCCATAAGAAGAGCCCTGGGAAATTCAAAAAGATTGAAATTGTACCAACCAGTTTCTCAGACCACAAAGGTATGAAACTAGTAATAAATGAAAAATCCCACAAACACATGGAGGCTTCACAACATGCTCCTAAATAACCAATGGATCAATGACAAAATAAAAACAGATATCAAGCAATGTAAAGAGACAAATGACAACAATAATTCAACACTGCAAAATCTGTGGGACGCAGCGAAGGCCATGCTAAGAGGAAAGTATATAGTAATACAGACCTACCTCAAGAAAGAAGAACAATCCCATATGAGCAGTCTAAATTCACAACTAATTAAACTAGAAAAAGAAGAACAAATGAGGCCCAAAATCAGTAGAAGGAGGGACACAGTAAAGATTAGAGCATAAATAGATAAAATAGAGAATAAAACAAAAGAAAGAATCAATGAAAGCAAGAGCTGGTCCTTGGAGAAAATAAACAAAATAGATAAACCCCTAGCCAGACTTATCAAGAAAAAAAGAGAGTCTACTCACATAAGCAGAATCAGAAATGAGAAAGGAAAAATCACTACAGACACCACAGAAATACAAAGAATTATTAGAGAATACTACGAAAAATTATATGCTAACAAACAGGATAACCTAGAAGAAATGGACGATTTTCTAGAAAAATACAACCTTCCAAGGCTGACCCAGAAAGAAACAGAAAATCTGAACAGACCAATTACCAGCAATGAAATTGAACTGGTAATCAAAAACCTACCTAAGAACAAAACCTGTGGACCAGATGGCTTCACCACTGAATTTTATCAAACACTTAGTGACGACCTAATACCCACCCTCCTTAATGTTTTTCAAAGAGTAGAAGAGGGAATACTTCCAAACTTATTCTATGAGGCCAGCATCACTCTAATACCAAACCCAGGCAAAGACACAACAAAAAAAGAAAATTACAGACCAATATCCCTAATGAACATAGATGCAAAAATACTCAACAAAATATTAGCAAAAAAAATTCAAAAATACATCAAAAAATCATACATCATGATCAAGTAGGATTTATCCCAGGGATGCAAGGATGGTACAACATTCGAAAATCCACCAACATCATCCACCACATCAACAAAAAGGACAAAAACCACATCATCATCTCCATAGATGCTGAAAAAGCATTTGACAAAATTCAACATCCATTCATGATAAAAACTATCAACAAAATGGGTATAGAGGGCAAGTACCTCAACATAATAAAGGCCATATATGACAAACCCATAGCCAACATTATACTTAACAGTGAAAAGCTGAAAGATTTCCTTTAAGATCAGGAACAAGATAAGGAGGACCCACTCTCCCCACTTCTATTTAACATAGTACTGGAGGTCCTAGCTGGGGCAATCAGAAAACACAAAGAAATAAAAGGCATCCAGATTGGCATGGAAGAGGTTAAAAGGTCCCTGTTTGTGGATGACATGATATTGTACATAAAAATCCCTACAGAATCCACTCCAAAACTACTAGATCTAATATGTGAATTCAGCAAAGTTGTGGGATACAAAATTAATACACAGAAATCTGTGGCATTCCTATTCACTAACAATGACCTAGCAGAGAGAGAAATCAGGAAAACAATTCCATTCACAGTTGCATCAAAAAGAATAAAATACCTAGTAATAAACCTAACCAAGTAAGTGAAAGACCTATACTCTGAAAACTACAAGACACTCTTAAGAGAAATTAAAGAAGATACTAATAATTGGAAACACATCCCGTGCTCATGCATAGGAAGAATTAATATTGTCAAAATGGCCATCCTGCCTAAAGCAGTCTACAGATTCAATGCAATTCCTATCAAAATACCAACAGCATTCTTCAACAAACTGGAAAAATCTTTCTAAAATTCATATGGAACCACAAAAGACCCCAAATAGCCAAAGCAATCCTGAGAAGAAAGAATAAAGCTAGGGGGATTAGGCTCCCCAACTTCAAGCTCTACTACAAAGCCACAGTAATCAAGACAATTTGGTACTGGCACAAGAACAGACCCATAGACCAATGGACAGACTAGAGAGCCCTGATATAAACCCAACCACATATGCTCAATTAATATATGATAAAGGAGCCATGGATATACAATGGGGAAATGACAGCCTCTTTGACAGCTGATGTTGGCAAAACTGGACAGCTACATGCAAGAGAATGAAACTGGATTCTTGTTTAACCCCATACACAAAAGTAAACTCAAAATGGATCAAGGACCTGAATGTAAGTCATGAAACCACAAAACTCTTAGAAGACAAAATAGGCAAAAATCTCTTGATTATAAGCATGAGCAACTTCTTCCTGAACGCATCTCCTCGAGCAAGGGAAACAAAAGCAAAAATGAACTCATGGGACTACATCAAACTAAAAAGTTTCTGTACAGCAAAGGACACCATCAACAGAACAAAAAGGCATCCTACAGTATGGGAGAATATATTTGTAAATGACATATCTGGCAAGGGGTTAACATCCAAAATATAGAAAGAATTTACATGCCTCAAAAAGCAAATAACCCAAATTAAAAAATGGGCAGAGGTTATGAAGAGACAGTTCTCCAAAGAAGAAATTCAGATGGCCAACAAACATATGAAAAGATGCTCCACATCACTAATCATCAGGAAAATGCAAATTAAAACCACAATGAGATATTACCTTACACCAGTAAGGATGGCCAGCATCGAAAAGACTTAAGAACAATAAATGCTGGCAAGGATGTGGAGAAAGGGTAACACTCCTACACTGCTTGTGGGAATGTAAGCTACTTCAACGATTGTGGAAAGCAATATGGAGGTTTCTCAAAAAACTAAAAATACAAATACCATTTTACCCAGGAATCCCACTCCTTGGAATTTACCCTAAGAATGCAGCAGCCCAGTTTGAAAAAGATATATGCACCCCTATGTTTATTGCAGCACTTTTTACAATAGCCAAGATATGGAAGCAACCTAAGTGTCCATCAGTAGATGAATGGATAAAGAAGATGTGGTACATATACACAATGGAATACTATTCAGCCATAATAAAGAAACAAATCCTGCCATTTGCAACAACATGGATGAAGCTGGAAGATATTATGCTCAGTGAAATAAGCCAGGTGGAGAAAGACAAGTGCCAAACGATTTCTCTCATTTGTGAAGTATAACGACAAAGCAAAACCGATGGAACAAAATAGCAGCAGACTCAGAGACTCCAAGAAGGAACTAGTGGTTACCAAAGAGTAGGGGTGTGGGATCGTGGGTGGGGAGGGAGGGAAAAGGGGATTGAGGGGTGTTATGTTTAGTACACATGTCATGGGGGATCACGGGGAAAACACTGTAGCACAGAGAAGGCAAATAGTGAATCTGTGGCATCTTACTACACTGAAGGACAGTGACTCCATTGGGGTATGGGTGGGAATTTGTTAATATGGGTAAATGTAGTAACCACATTGTTTTTTCATGTGAAACCTTCATAAGAGGGTACATCAATAATACCTTTATAAAAAATAGCAAAAAATAATAATAAATAAATAAATAAATAAAAGGACCTTGATTCTACATTCATATCTCGAGTTTGACATACAGTAAATTGAATGCATGCATATTTGTCTCAGAACATGCCTCCATCTTTGTTTCCTAGGTGGTATTACAGGTGTCCATGTTGCTAACTTTATTAGTTTCCTAAGGCTGCCATAACAAATTACCATAAACTGAATGGCTTAAAACAATAGATACTTACCCTCTCACAGGGAGGCTAGAAACCTGAAATCAAGGTGTCAGCAACGTCGGTCTTGCTGTAAGCTTGAGGGAGAACCTGTTCCGTACCTCTCTCCTGGCTGCTGCTTGTTGGCAGCAAGCCTTGGTGATCTTGCAAATGCTTCACTCCAGTCTCTGCCTCTTGTCACATGGCATTTTCCTGTGTGTCTCTTGTGTGTTCACTTGACCTTCTTAAAAGACAGCCGTCATTAAACTAAGGGCCCACCCAACTCCAGTTGCAACCTCATCTTAAGTAGTTATATCTGTCAAGATCCTATTTCCAAATAAGGTCCTTATGTTCAAGGTGGATATGAATTTTAGCAGAACACTAGTCACTGTAGTACATTGACAAAACTGAAATTTCCTGCATATTTTAACTCAACATTCTCCCTTCTTCAAGTCATACTTCTTCCTCATACAACTAATTATCTACCTTCTTTTTCAATTATGTTTTAAAACATAACTAATAATGTCCCCCTTTTGCTTATAATTCTGCTATGGTTCCCCATTGGTCTCAACTGATCTTTTAAGCCAAATTATAGGGATCCTATATTAAAATATTTGAGCTTTTACTATACTCCGCAGGGCAGCAACTAACACACCTTTTCTTGGGCTCTATCCTTTGCCTTGAATATTTTCCCTTTACATTACCAGTCAAAGTGCCATTTATCTTCTCTGTGAACTCATTCCTAACCAACTATCCACCCATTTACCACATCAAAATTAGTCATCCCTTTGCATTTACTAAATGAACAATCTTAACCTAGAGAACATATCCCTGGGTGTACATGTACCCTTGGGTGTACATGAAAACTTTTCAAGGGTCCTAATAAACACAGATAGTTTTAAAAGAATCAATTACAAGATCCACATCTTACATATGCACTCCTTCTTAAAACTAATATTTCTGAGTATACCTACAGACCACAAGTTTTTCTTTCCTGACTCCCCTTTCACAGTGCTTCTCTCCCACTTTACAAAAGAAAGGCCTACTTCTAACCAATATTACTATGATGCACTCCCCTGGAGTGCAAAAACCTACAACCCCAAACACAACAACAATTGTCGAATATATACATACTATATATATATATATAGCTTGTATCTCTGATTGAATTTGAAGAAATGAGGAATACTGCTATAATTCTATCCTTTTTCATCAACTTTTTTAAATTAGTTTCTCTGCAGCCTTACCAAAAAAAACAGAAATAAATATCATTCTAACAATAACTAATTATTTATTCTTCCATAGGTACCTAAACAAAATTTAAAACCTTTATCCATCTCAATAAGAGATGACTAGCCAATAAGACTTTCCTTCTTTGATTATTTAGCAAAATTTGTAAAGTGCATTTACTGTTTATCAAATCTTTCATCAAGGAATTTTGAGGAATAATTCTTTTAAAAATATACAATTAGTAATATGAACAAGAAATATCAAATATAGCTCAAATGAAACACAGTTACCCATGGCATATCCACGGGGTCTCTCGTCTACCCCCATTCCATTTTTTGTTTATCTCATAAAATATATGTTTCTTCATCTGAATTTTCCTTTTTCCATTCAGTCATAAAATTACCTAAAGAAAAATACATTCATAGCTACCATTCAAATGTAAGTAAGAAAGAAAACAGGGAAGGATTACTCTAGGAAAAAAGTTGGAAAAAAAGAAAAGAAGATGAAATAGACTGACATAATGCTCAGCTAATTCAAAAATAAAAATATATAGTAGCTGAAATACACTTATGTATTTGAAATGTTAGCATGCTTTCTAATGAAATTTTTAGCATTGAAACCACAAGATAGGTTTGCACAGTACAAACTGGTATGATTAAGTGGCAATTATATGGTCAATTAGGGCTTATAGATAATTCAGAAAAAGAAAAACATTCTTCTAAGGTTTTAGAGCTTTAATTAGACATTTTGACAGTTTGAATACCTAACTTTACACTTAATGATCCACCAATCCTCAACTTTATTTTCTATAGATTTTTTTTATTGCACTGAGGCACATCAAATAAGGTCAAACTAATGGTTAGAAGTTGTAGGTTTATTTACTCAATAAGCATTTATTAAAAACCTACTTTGTCCTAGGTCTTGTGGGGTATAAAAAAAGCAGTTTCTGACCTTGAGAACTTCAGTCTATGATGATGTCATCTACACATATTGCTTCAAGCATCCCATATATACTGATGACCAATGGTCACTAGAGCTGTATTTCTGAATACAATTCAGAATATTCCTGGGTATCAAGCAATGTCCTATCACACAAGGTCCTCCAAACACCTTGAATTGAACATATACACCCAAAAATATAATTTTTTCCATACAGCCACTACATACAAACATCTTTCTGAATTTCTATTTATATTAATGTCATCTTCATGAATATAGTCTCTTGTAATAGAGATTTAAGAGTTATTCTTGGTTCCTATTTGGATTTATCCAAAAGATCCAGAAAGTTCAAATCCTTTGATTTCTGCCTTTAAGATATTTCTTTAGGCCCACTCTTTCTCCCTCATCACCTCTAACCTCACCTATTCTATCCTTGCCTCCATGTATCTACACTGCTCCTCTTCAGCTCTCCCACTATTGCTGCTTCTCCAAAATTTCTATCTATTCATACCCCTCATTTGTTTAGTACCCTGCATTGGCTCCCATTAGCCTACAGGTTAATGTCCAAACTCCTAAGCAGGTCATATAGGAACCAGCATAATCTGGCCCCACTCACCTTTCCAGACCTAACTACCACCACTCCTACCACCCCATGGCCCCTTCCATGTACACACTCTGTTCCAGTCGCACCAAAACACATGCCAAATATATTGTGTTTTTCCACATCTTTAACATATTGTTCTCAAGACCTAGAAGGCCCTTTTTTGTTTCTGTCAAAGACCTTCTAATCCTTTCAGACCTAAGATGCTTTCTCTGTGAAGCCTCTCCTTGATTTCCTAGGCCAATTTCCGTGTGAGCATAGCACTTCGTGCATATCTTTGTTATTTATTATTAGCTACTTATTTATATCCTTGCCTCCCCATTAAACTATGAACATCTATAGAGCTGGTCTCTAACTCATTTTTATATTTCCAGTACATAAAATTGAAACTCAGTAACTATTTGATGTATGAATAAACTTCTAGGCATACTAAGATTTTAAGAAGTAATCAGTGAAATAATATATACCACAACACTTCTTAGGGAAAACAAGGGGAGGTCTCCAGTTTTGGGGACCTAAGGTCCCCCTATTTTGTATTGTTTGAGATGTATCAGATTTTTCCACTGCAGCTGTCTTCACCATTCCATTGAACCTATAAAGGTATTAGTGTGATATGTTTGAAGAATCTTTATGCTGAGGCATAATTTTTAACACTTGAAAAGGTATAAATTATACTCTGATAATAAGAAGAGAATAGAGAAAAACACCAATGATCTGGTAATTTATAAACAATAGAATATGTAGATATATTTGTGGACCTATAGAGAATGGAATTAGTAGAGGGACTCATATTTTAAATGGAATCCGAAGGTTATCCAGTTCCAGTGTAAACCCCATGGGTTCTTGTTTGGAAGTGAGGCAGAAAAGGCAGATATGGATGTGAAAAGGTGAGAATAGATAGAATCTATGTTGACCTATGTAGACCAAGTGTCAGACCTCAGAAGGAAGGTAGAAAGTGTTACAGCTCTGAGGGAAATCTGTGAGGAAATTCAGAGCTTTATAAAGGACACTAGTTTATAACCTTACTAGTCTGTAAGTTTACTTAGAAAGGACATTTGCTCAAGCACACTAGATAAATTAGTTTTCTATGCTGCATAACTGATTATCACAAGCTTAATGACTTCAAACAACACCCATTTAATGGTGCACATTTCCATAGATCAGAAGTCTGGGTGGGCTTGGCTGAGGTATCTGAAATCAAGGTGACAGCAAGACGTGGCTGGGCTCTTACCTAGAGACATGAAAAATCTGCTTCCAAGTTCATTTTAATTATTGGCAGAATTCAATTTTTTGTGATTGTAGGAATGATGTCCTTGTTTCTTTGTTTCCTCAGCTAACTGAAGATCACTCTCAGTTCCTAGAGGCCTCATGCAATTCTCATTTGGGACCCCCTTTTCTTCTTCAAAGCCAAAAATGGAGAATTTTATGCTTATCCTTCAAAATCCCCCTTATGCTTCAAACGTCTGCCTTTCTGTTTTGTCACGATCTGGAGAAAGCCCCTACATTTAAGGGGTTCATTTGATTATATCAAGCCCACTTGTATAACCTCCTTATCTTAAACTCAACTGAGCCATCTAACTACTTATGAGACTAACATCTGCCATAATGGTTGTTCTCAGGAACATGTAAGACATATACATGAAGGGGCCATCTTAGAATTATGCATATTCTGACATCCAAAGCTCTTTTTCTTCTAACGATACAATTTAATGATAAAATCACAATCATCAAAAGCCAATATAGTCAAGAATGTCCATTTGTTATTTGTGGATTCTAATTTTTCAGGGCCAAATCTGTACTGCAACACTATTTCCATAAAACTGAATGCTTGAATTGTTTATTCAGTTACAAAGAAGCACGTAATTACTTGAATGTATAAGGTGAAAAGACCTAACTGCTTCCCTGTATATATCTCCCCATGGGTCCATCTCTATTGTCATTTTTTCCTCATTTAGTCCAAAAAGCAAAACACTGGGAGCCCCTGTTATAAATGAATATGCCGATGCCCAGCTACACAACCTGGTGAGAAGGATGCACCTAAGAACGGCCTTCTACAAGAAGAAGTTGCTAGAAGGAGATATATCCTCACCTGAAGCCAGCCCTCAAACTGGTAAGCATTGTTACCTCAAACTACAGGGAAGCAGGAAGTTATAAAGGACACATATTTTTGCAGTCGTCTTATTTTGGGTTCCTCCAAAAGTGGATCATGAGACAATGATTTAGGTACAAGAAGTTTATATTTTAGATGACCCAGGAAGGTGAGAGCAGGCAAAAGAGACAGAGAAAGGAGTTAAGACAATAAAGGTACATTAACGAGGCTACTGCTCTAGCCCACCACAGCTTGATCCAGCTGAAAAACCGTGGCGATCATCCTTAAGAATTATCCTGAGAGAAGGAGAAGCTGAGATATCAACCCACCAACTCCTATTCTTTGTGGATAAGGGTAGCTGCTGGGACAGGTTGCTAACTCTCCAGCACTTTAGGCAAGCCAACTGGGAGAAAACTCTCAGGCAGAGAGACAGGGAGACTTCTGCAAATAATCTCCACATTTGAAATATATGCGCAGGCCAACAATATCTGCCATAGCAAGTTTTGTTGTAAATATTAAGAATACCCATAATATACAGAGCTCTTATTATTAAATACAAGAACACTACCTGAGTACACAACAGGGCAAAGTATATCAATAAGCTGATCATATAAGAGGAAGAGCAATTATCAACCTCCCTAATAATTACAGAAATGTGTTTATGAAAAATTAATAAGAACAATAAAGTAGAGCACAAAGTGATATTACCATGATTATATCTTTGTAAAATATTTATATATGCATAGAAAAAAGACAGAAGAAAGTTTGGTTGTTTACTTAAGTTCAATAAAAATCAAATTGTTAATTTCATAGGATAGAATTGAGGGTTTCTTATTATTTTGTATTAGGAACATTGGATTTTCATAATAAACTGTGTATTGTAAAATATTTCACTTTAAAGAAAACAGGCTAAAATAAATCGGCCATTATAATTTGATAAAGTATATTAAAAAGAATATTTTGAGCTTGATTTATCCATAACCTGAAAGCCATGTATGGGAGTAAAGAAGTACAAAACTAAAACCTGTGAGATGGTGCACATTTGTAATGTTTCTTTTCAGTGTAAATCCAAAGCACTGACTTTTTTTATTCTCCTAAATATGTGAGAATCAAGCTTGTATTTAAAACATCCTATTTGTAATACCTTTGGGTTAACTTATTAGTGAGCTTTAAACCTGCTGTTTATTTCCAAATTCCAATGTTTTCATTACCTGGATATTTCCATAAATGTCACTCTCTTAAATATCATAAAATGCCTAAATCTGCCTCTATTGAGAGGGGAAGATTCTGAAATGTTCTGACTTCAAGAAATCCAAGCTGTTTGCTCATTAAAATAACTTCTTAAAAAGTACTTTTATTTTTTTCTTTATAAAGCAAAGCCCACAGCTATACCATCAATACAAGAAAGCAATGCTAAGCAGAAAGAAGAACATTACTATCAAGTGTTGTGTTGTAAACTCCAGAAGGTGCCCCTGACAGCATATCTAAAGCAAATGAGACTTCCAAGAAGCATAGATTCACACACAGGTACCACCAAGTGGTGGGATGAGAGGGGGAGGGCTATTACCAAGAACCCCTATAATCCAAAGCCACACGTGGCTTCCCTCTCCCTTAGCCCAAATCCTCAGTCTATCTGAACAGCAGAATTTAAACCATATTAAGCTATAATAAATATGCAGTTGATCGTTTTCCCCTCTCTGGTGAAGACAAGAGATAAAATATTCCTGCCTGTTTTTAAAGGGTAGTCCAGGGTCTGTCTTGCCCCTAATTATCTTTGAAAAGAAAGCTCCAAAGCCCCCAGCAATATGTACACTGACACTCCTCCCCACCAAAAAAAAGCATTATAAAGTGTCTATCTTCCTCCATGGCTTCATATTGTTAAATATTCTAATTGAACAAATCCCCTCCTATGGCCGCCCTTGGGCAGAGGAAAGCAATGTGGGAAGGGACGTGGACTGCCTTAATGAGTGATGTCCTGCCCCCAGCCCCCTCAGCAATACCTCTTCAGGCAAGATGTGGCCTTGCATCCGTGTGCTCTGGGTGATCCTGCAGCCTGACTACTGATGAGCAGAAGGCCTGGTGCTGCAGTTGTCCTGGACGGGGTACCTCTAAGTTCTCGCGAGTTTCCCCTTTCCTGACTCGTAGTGCAGTTCCCCTGGGGGAAGACTCAGAGTGGCCGCTTCTCTACAAGGCTGGAAGGACACTTTCCAATGTTGGAAGAGCTGATAAGATCGCTTAACATGTCTTGTAAAGCCCAGTTACTCCTGCTTTAGAGGCAGAAATGTACTAAATGTTTAAGAGAACCTGTTATAATAAATCCCTTATCTCTAGAGGACAGTGAGCCAACTTTACCCAACTAAGCAAGAGAATCATTTTAATGCTTGTTACATGCCATTTGAATAACTCCAGTTGCTGTTTTTTCTAGATCGACTCTATCTCCTGTGGCTCTTGCTTGTCACCATTGCATATAATTGGAACTGCTGGCTTATACCACTGCGCCTTGTCTTTCCATATCAAACACCTGGCAACACACGCTACTGGCTTATTACAGACATCGTATGTGATATCATCTACCTTTGTGATATCCTATTAATCCAGCCCAGAGTCCAGTTTGTAAAAGGAGGAGACATAATAGTAAGTGGGGCTGGGTAGAAGCAGAAACTGACAAATGAATACGTTTGGACTACAAAAAATAACAGCATTGTCTTATTTAATGCCTAACAGCCTATCTCTGCATGTATGGGTCTTTAATCACAGGAAACCACCAGTATAATAATAATAATAACAACAACAGAACAACCATTAAGTGCTCACTATGTGCTGGGGACCGTACACCTCCCTGTGCCTTAGTTTCCTCATCTTAAATATGAGAATAACAATGGTATCATCATAAAGTTGATGAGATTACTAAATTAATTGATGTATGTGTAAAGTGCCAGGAACAGTATCGAGTGCCTAGTGAGTGCACATTAAATGCTGGCTATCACTATTATCCTGGTTGATTTCTTTCAGTCACCCATGAGGGTAATATTATTATTATTGGCCCCATTTAATAGGAAACTGAGTTTTGGAGAGGGTAGGTGATTTGCTCAAGGCGCAAAGCTAGAAGTAGTCAAGGCAGCATTCAAACCTAGGCCTTGACCTCAAACCCTTACTCATTACAACTACACCATGCTGGTCCAGGTTGGCAAGTTTTTCAGAATTTGAAAACACTTAAGGACATAATGTCAAGTCTGAAATGTCAAAACCATACACATATTTTATCTAAATAATGTTAAAAATGTATAAATTATCAATGCCAAAAGAAGAAGTAATTCAGTATATTATTCTCTAGCAGTCAGGCCTCAAACAGTCTGTGAGGCAGGTGTTTTCTATAATGTTACAATCTGCCATTCACTTCAGTGTTTCTTAAATAAGGCAGGTATGATTTCATTCATTAGCATCTACTCAGCCTCCTCAGGAGACAGCAGTGTTCTGAGGAAGCACAGGACTGTAAGTTTTTATATAGTCAACACCAAACACAGCACCTGCACAGAGTACAGGAATCAGCTCCAAGGTGCAGACCTGGTCACTTTGGGAAAACCCAGCTTAAACAGAAAAGAAAGAAAAGAAAAGCTATCATGACCCTTGTAATCAGTGTAACCTTACTCCCTTTTCTAATATAGTGGCCGCTAGCCACATGTGTCTATCCAAACTTTAATTTTAATTAATTAAGATTTAAAATTTTTTAAATTCAGATTTTTAAACCACACTATCCATATTTCCAGTGCTTATGACCACATGTGACTAGGGACTACCATATATTGGATAGTACAGGATTTCTTTTTTGCAAAATATACTATCAGATAGTACTATAAGGGAATGAGAGCTATGAGCCATCAAGATCTCCATCAAGAAAGCCAAACCATAAATAGGGAGCCACATACCCTGCAGATGGATGCAAGTCACATGCACATAAAACACACCACAGTTTTTAAAATTAATGTTACCTACTGGCTTATCTTCTTTTTACTCTTCACTTTCCAGATTTATCACATTCCATTTATCATCATCAAATGCAGTGGCCTAATTCATAAACCCACATTCTCATGATTACAAGAAATTATCTCCCCCTGGATTTATTCCCAGTGTTGAGGGAATTTCATAGTCAACCTAGTCAGTCTAAGAGAGAAACAGTACTCAAAACTTACAGCCTCTACCCCTAAGCCCGTTCCCTAACTAGAAGGATGCTTCCTTTTCAGCCAGTATCTACTGTGATATCCTCTTCACAGTCCCAGGGAGGGTCGCATAGAACAGACCCTCCAGTGTCACGGTAGGAAGAGCACAGTGACCGAGTGTGTGAACCTTGGGTTCATGTACGTTTTTAGAGAAAAGAGATAGGTTCCTTAATCTCCTGAATATTTTCTTTTGAATCTTCAATCTTAATTATAAAAAAGCTGGAAGAAGTAGTTCTGGGGTTTTCTTCCTCTTAAGAAAAAATATGATTTGCTAAGGAATGCCTCCTATTTTTGAAATCTTTCCCAGAAAGAAATTGTAAAGGCAAGAACCACAGCTATAGCAAAAATCTATTCAAAATATTCCTGTGTGGACTTCAGAGCATTAGTTAACTCACCAGCACTATCCCCAGAGCTTACTGGCAGTTTGATGAACGATGATGGTGTACAAATAAGAAGTAAACAACACACAAAAAAAGAGCGCTAATTTCAACCTCCATTAGATGCACAAGGGGGGAGAAAATCAATGTTTGAAAAATGGAAAATGACAAAATCACTAAAGGGAGACTTTTTTTCAAATTTCTAAGAGACCTTTACACACAATGAAGTGTTAAAACAAAGAAAAATAACCAATAAAAACATACTGAATGGGCTCTATCTAAAATGCATTATCAAAAGCCACAAATATAGAGCAGGAACTAATTGCTTTGTTTAAAAGAAGTTTAATGGTTTCTTTAATTTAGAATAGGTAGTTTTAGCCTTTGCAACTTGATTACATTTTAGTAAGAAGACTATGCAAGGCAAGTACCCACAAAGAAGTTCTCACTACATTTAGCTCTCTACACTGACTTTAATGTCCACTGCCAAATTATTCATTCCTTTATTATTCAACAAACATTTATTAAATAAATACATTTTGCATAGAAGTATTCCAAGGCTGGAGGATGGAAATGGAAATATTAATTCCCCAAGGCTTTGAGGGAAAAAACAAGTAACAGACAACAGATTGAGGTGCTAAAGGCCACAATAGAGGGAATTGGGAAGGTTTACAAGTTTTCCACAGCATTTATTTGCAGTATCTTTCTTCTGAAATAGTGCTGCATAATGGAGAAGAGAATTTTGAATTCAGGGACCAACAAAGGTCTCTTGTCTGTAATTTTCTTTATAGACAGCAGAAACAGAGCTGGAAATTACAATGAGGATTATCTAGATATGAGACTCACACCCACAACACTTTGCTAAACCTACCAATTATAAGGATCCATGGAAATGCTGAGAGCCATCTAGTGAAGTCAATCAGACCTACCATTATAGTCAGTTGCCTTTTGCACTTAATCTTCTCAGTTACTGTTTATAAACTAACCTGAAGAAAATTAACTACTCCCTTCTCTGTGTCCTGTATACTTTACTCATATTTCTGTTATTTAATTGTTAAATAACAATTAAGCTAATTATGATGTAGTAGAAACAATTGGACCAGCATCAAATTCCATCTCTGAAATTTAATAACAGCATTTCTTAAAGCAAATGAATTTACTCTTTCAATGAATACTATCATTTCATCATTTCATCTGTAAATTGGAATAGTAATAACCCACCTCATAAGCCTATTATGAAGATTGAATAAGACAATGTGTGTACCTAGACCTGGCAGCTAGAAGATGCTCAGTAATTGCTGAATGAATCAAATGAATGACTATCCACATACTTAACCTCTCCCTCTTGACTCTTATTTGTATATGTAGCTCGGTTACCTGATAACAAGTTTACTGAGAGTAGAGACAGTATTCAATTTATTTCCCCCTCTATCCTAGGAACTCTGAGAGTATGTACACTCAAGAAATGTTTGAAGGAATAAATAAATGGCAGTCTTGGTTCAAGAATTTTTCTTTCTTTGAATAATTATTTAATCTGCATATTGTTTCAGATTATATTATTTTTGAAATACTTCTATCTGGTCTGTGTGAAATTATGGCATATCTATGAACTATTTATCAGAAGAGGTAAATAATAAGTAAATATAATAATACCTGTGTAGAGCTCCTTCAAAAACCACCTGTTGGGAAAGGATTTAGGTGACATTATCACATCCTTCCTAAAGTAAGCCTTCCCTGAAGAAATGTTGCCTGCATAATGATGAAGCTTAAAAAACAGAGAGATTTAGATAGGGTGATATTTTAAAAGGAAGTGCCTAATTGTTACTGGTAAGGATGCTAATGATGCCAAATTTATTTAATGCTTCAAAGAAGAGGGATTTTAGAAACACTAGATGGCATTTCCATCTAATCTAGCAAGTTTTAGTTTCATCTACATTTATTCAGTCATAGGATCGTTGATAACCCTGAAAGTAAAGGGATAAATGTGTTGAAAATATTCTTCCAGGGTTGGGGAAGGAGTTGGTATTTTAATTTAACTTCACAGCCCTTGAATTATATCTCTCTGTCCCATATAAGCTTTAAAGGAGCTGACTGATTTTATTCAAGCTTGGTACATGATTCAACTTAAACTACCTATCTTTATCTACCTATGGTCAGTAAATCATTTTGTTTCACAGTAAAACTCACTAAATGGGCAAGTCTTATATTTTTTTCTGATATGTTTCTGTAAAATTTAGTATATGTATGAGTAAAAATTATAACCAAAGAAAAATTGAGGGTTGGCTACCAATCTTTAACATTGCCAAGCAGTAGCTTAAAACTTCTGAACTTTCACAGCCTGGATGGTAATTATTAGAAGTTGTTGCTTTCATGTGTCCAAATTATAATACTTTTGTCAATTCATTAATGGTATGTAGATAATTCCTTCTGACCTATAAATGAAGTATAAGAATATAACTCCAATATTAGTATTATTTCTTCCAGGTCTGAATATTAACAAATGCCTCCCTATTCATTTATCACTCATCATACATGATTGATCACCTACCACATATTAGATGTCGTGTTAGGAATTGGAAAAACAGAGGACAAAGATGGATCTTACCCTCTTAAGTATCTCAGAGTATGAAGGACAGACAGACAAAGAAAAATGGTGGGGTTTTGTGATGTGAGTCATGACAGAGGTGAGCCCTGGCAGCTATGCATTGCAGAGAAAACCATACGAAGTAGATTATACCTGGTCCAAATCTTGATGGATCACTTTAAGTTATCTGAACACCTCCACTCCCACATCAAAGGGAAAAACTATGATCCAAGCTCTAAGAATCTCATGGACAAAATTACCAAGTTAAGAAACTCTGTGGTGTATTTGAGCAACTGCTGAATGTGGGGATTGTGGGAGGCTGCAAGAAGTGAGTGAGACAGAAAGTAGGGCCTTATATACCATGACAGGGAGCTTTGATTTTTTTTTTCTTACTCATGTGCAGTCATAGGATTTGACATAAATGGGGATTGTTAAATAATCAGAGTTAGATCATCTAGCTGCCATTGTAGAATGCATGGAGGAGAGCAAGGCTTCAGGCAAGGAGATGACTGCCAAAAGAAGGGAATGGATATGAGAAAATTTTAGAAAGAGTCAGCAGAACTTGGTTGCTGGTTGAATGAGGGCTGAGGCAGAGTAAGTGGTCTACGATCTCTGACCAATCCAAGCAAAGAGGAAGATCATGGTTAGGCTTGAGGGGAATAAGAGCATGATGATGAATTCAGGTTTGGGGTAGGTTAAATTTGAGATGAGCAGAACTGCTAAGTGAAGAAGACAATAGGCATTTGCTTGTACAAGTCAGCACTGCACAAACAGATATTAGATGGAGATGGAGATTTGGTAGCATCACCACACACGGTGAACTTTGAAATCGTGAAAGTGGATGAAATTTCCCAGGAAGCATGTATAAGGAAGAAAGAGAAGGGAGCTGAATGCTGGGGAATATTAGCTTTTAAATGGCTAGTCCTAGAATCCAACAGAGACACCAAATGTTTGAACTGAAGTAAAGTAAACCAAGAATGGCATTACAGATTCTTTAGAAAGAGAAAGTTTGAAGAACAAAATTGTTCCCCCCAAAATGTCAAATGCTTCAAAAGGTTTTGCTCACCTCTTCATTCCTTTATCTAATAATTCACTCAATAAATATTTATTATGCTTCTAGTGTATTCTGACCACTAAATATATATAGTTGCTAAACAAAATCAACCCTGTCCTGAGACAGATTACTTTTAAATTAAATTAACTGAGCTTAAATAAATGGGCCAAGAAATAATACATGTGTAATTTCAAAACATGGTAAATGCCATGAAAGAATGCTAAGAGCTATAAAGTGCTGCCTGGATGTGATCATTAGGTAGTCATTGGTAGTCTATAAAAACTGGTAGTCTTAACAGAATAAAAGAAGTGAGCAAAAGTCAAATTGCCACCAAATTGCTATGTTAAGGAATAAATATGAGGAAAGGATGTGGAGGAAAATAATATAGGCAACTCTTAAGAAGCCTGTGTGTGATAAATGATAGAGCAGAAACAAAAAGAAAAATGCCAAGGATGATTTTTTGTTGCTGTTTTACAATATGAGAGGATAAAGCATATTTGTAGCCTGAAGTTGGAAGGAACCAACAGAGAGAAATAGCTATAAATAGTTTTTAAAGTGAGGAAATAATTAATGAAATTGGATAAAGTAATATGAGATATAACATATTTCAGGTGGATCCAAATGAACTGAAGAGACACTACAGGAGTTCTATAAAGTTTCAGGTAGGTGACTCACAATTTCAAAATTGTTCAAGTAATCCATTATCATTTTGAATTTAAGTTTCATGTATAAACTTCTACAAAAAAACCTTACTTCCTTTCAGAATTATAACCTTTGTAACCAAATTTGTACAGGTGAAGTTCTATTAGGTAAAGGCAAACCTAAAGTTTTTACCTCTCAGTAATTATATGATATACTTTCTTTTAAGTGCAAATATGGATCTTTATCAGACAAAACAAAATCTTACTGCTCACATTTAAATTCTGATTTAAACGTCAATCAAGGAGTATGGAGTATACTTTGTCTTGTCCATACAGAATGCTAGTCTTCATGTCGAATGATGATTTTAAAAGTCTGTAAAATTGTTTCTACTTCTGTTTTTTTCTTCTTCATATGAGCAAAATAAAAATTAGAGAAGAAGCAATTAT
This sequence comes from Smutsia gigantea, assembly GCA_032199065.1. NCBI lineage: Eukaryota > Metazoa > Chordata > Mammalia > Pholidota > Manidae > Smutsia > Smutsia gigantea. The sequence goes on along the minus strand of JAVSCE010019311.1, from coordinate 147,162 downwards.
TTAAATAACATTTTCCTTTCCTTAAAAAGCATAATATTCCAAACAACATAAATAATCCAAAAGATAAAGTCATTATCTTTTATTTGTTTCTTCTCTGAGAAATAGCCAGAGATTTGGGGGTTATCCAAGGTTACCAGTCTGCATGAGTGAATTCCAACTTCCTGTTCCAAGGATAATACCTTACTTACTGATCTCAATTTTTGTTTAAAAATACAAATATGGGTTTAGGTGCCAAATTGTCCCTATTAGTAACCTTTGGTGATTAAAATGTCTTTTGACTTGTTATTACCTCCAAGGAATTTTATTTGTAAAAAACTGCCACACATTTAGACATTTCATAAAAGATCTACACTACTTTGATGAACTCCAAAAAGAGAATGAATATTGTAAGTGCCACAAAGACTATTCCAAACTCTTAACCATTTTCTTAAATTTGAATAAGAGCCAATGAACTCAGATATTTAATTTTCATTTACACTTGACACTTAATTGTACATTTATTTCATTGTGGTCACTCCTTTCAAATTCCCTTAACACATCCTGCCTGCGTTGTATTGTACTTATTTTTGAGCGTGGTTACTCCACTGTTAGATTGTTAACTCCTTGTGGACAGAAACAGTAACTTACTCCTATTTCAACCCCACATGCTTTGCAAAGTGCCTTGTACAGATCACAGTGTTGGTCAGTACTTGGGAACGAGAAAGATAAGAAATGTCATCTCTACCTGCAAACACACACTAATGTGTTACTATCAAATATGACTAATGACAATTTAAATAGATAAGTCAAGGGGACAGTGGAGAAAGTGGAGAAAGAGCAAGTAATAAGATCATCATTCTGACATATTAAGTCTAATAAAGTTATTTTAAAAGTGAAAAAAAAAGATAATTATGATTTGAGCCAGAAAAAATGAGTTCTAAAATAGCACTAGACAAGTCAATAGCTCCAGGCTCTCGCTTATTTGTAAGACATTATTTTAGCAACTATTCTGTACACCTTTCAACTTAATACCCGGCTCAATATCTGTAGAGTAAAATCAACGAGGTTTGATGATATGGTGCAATTTCTAAACCAGTGCCTTTAGTAAGTAATTTGTTTATAACAGCCAATCTGGTTAATTCAAACTGAAAATTCCATTTCTTTTCAATAGCACTAGGCTATTGTGAAATTGTGGTATACAATTAATTACCTCAACTCTCTATTTCATATGAATGGCCTTACAGAAAGCTCTGAACTGCTTTTAATTGTTTTAAATAAATTAAATGATTTTAAATATGCTCTACTTTGCAAGACCACATAAAATTCATGAAAATGAATAATTATCTTACATGAAAGAACTTTTATAGTTATCACTGCAATAAGGAAAGTATGCAATTGTGATGTTCATTACCAGGGTAATAGAAAGCCAAAATACTTTAAATACAAATTTCAACATATATATTTTTAGTTGTAATGGTACTTTTAAGTAACTCCTCCCATTGGAGCTGCTGATTAGTTATAAATGGAACTGATTTCTTTCCTCTCCTCTCTCTTAGCCCACAGTCTTGAATAGATACCCTTACAGCAGTTTATTGTTAGCAATATGATCCAAAGTAGACAGCCGAGAAAGAATTGAGGAGTCTGGATGAACCACCAACGATATAATCAGTCCTGAACACTGGGGAGTTGGCAGAAACATGAAAATATCTCTGCAATGAATGGGCAATGGTTTCAAATGAAATCAAGAATGGGCTTGATTTTCAGTCCAAAAGCCTCACATTTAAAACACCATTAAAATGTATTTTAACATTAGCAACTATGCTATCTCTGAAGTATATGAAAACAAAAAATCCCAGAAAACCCAGTACCTAAGGATAAATCAGGTACATGAAGGTGGAAATGATACAATGGAAGTAGTCTCTAAAATAGTGTTCTCATGTTCATGGTGTTAAATGCCTTTCAGTGGTACCATGCATATTTAACTAAAGGCAATTTCGTATTACACAACAGAAAATTCATGGTGACTGGTCAACTCATACATATATTGGTATAAATCAGTCCATGTCCAAAAAAGCATGTAAATACAACATAATTGTGAATTTGTTCTTCCAACAGTTGGATGTTGCCTCAGTACTGCCATTTGATGTTTTCTACCTCTTCTTTGGGTTTAATCCAGTATTTAGGACAAATAGGATATTAAAGGTAAAATAACTATATTTCATTGTCTTCTTATAATAATAGAAATCTTTAAATGATTTAATATCTTCAAAGTATAATAATTTTAATTTTTCCCAAACTTTCCTCCATTTTTCTGCCCTCATCAGTGCTATGAGTTTTTAAAACTGAATGAAGGAAAAGAATTACTTCCACTGATAGAAGTTGATCTTGGTAGTTTTGAATTCTATATTTTATAAGGGGCATTTTTATAATCTAAGATAAGGTTTTTGTACTTCTAAATACAATTATATCTACAAATGAATTTATTATAATTTTATTCTTTTCTGTTTGTCCTTTTTTATAAAACCTTCACTGAATGCCTGGACCATAGGCTTTGAAATGAAGAAGTTAGATTAGATGAGCTCTAAATTACCTCACTCATCTAAACCTCTAGTTCTAGAAAAAACTGCAAACACAGTTTTGCATAACAAAATTATTTACATCCTTGGGTACAACTCAACCGTCCATAAATAGGGAACTAGTTAAATTGTGGTACATCTACATAATAGAATACTTTGTAACATACAAAAAGAAAAAGAAATAAAGGAAGTTTTCTGTGAACTGATAAGGAAAGATCTCCAAGATAAAGGGCTAAGTTAAAAAAGAAATTAAAAACAGCTACAGAAGAGTTTATAGAACAATACTAACTTTTGTGTAACAGAAAGGGGAAAATATTCAATTTTTCTGTGTTTATGTAAACAGTGGAATGCTATAAAAAATCTAATAAACCTGGTTAACTGAGGTGGGGATGGGAAGCAAGAGAGAAAATCAGGATGGATAGACACAGGAATAGGAGCAAAACTTTGAAGGTATGTATTTCCTAGTATTTTTGAACTATGTGAATATATTATGTATTGAAAAAAATTCCAAGACATAAATATTTTATACCTTATAATTTCATCGGGTATCTAAAAATGCCTCTGAAGAGAGTCAGGATGGGAAACTTCATATAAATTTTTAACAATAGCAATGATAGCTTGTATTTCCAGCAACGACCTTCTTAAAAGAACACCAAAGATTTTATAAATTTTAGGTGGTTATCTCTTTCAAATCTTGGGAAAACATGATAGCATCCCCTGGAGACAGGGTGAATCCTGACACCCTCAGAGCAACAGCAAAAGCAGCCACCATTTGTTGAGTACATACTTTGTTAAACTTTATATTCATTATCTCATTCATATTCATTATCCAAACAACTTCATTTTACAATGAAAATTAGCATGAGGAAAAAATCTGTTTCCAGACATGCTGCTGGTGAGTGGCAGCATCTAGAATCTATCACATATGTTTCTAACTCCAAAGTCTTTAATCAAATTGGCAAATGAACTTCAAGCTAAAAGGTTTTTCCTTCTATGGCCATGATTTTTACATGTAAAGAGGGACCTTACTCTGTATTTCTCATACATTCAAGACAACTCTAGAGATTTCTGTTTTGACCATGCAGTGTGGGTCTAGCTTGGGGCAGAACTTAATGTTCCAAGCAGCTTAGCGGGCAGGTCATCCTTCATCAAATTTCTAGTCTCAAATAAGACTTTCAGGAGGCCTTTGATCAGAGATAACAAACTTTTAGATTTAGGAGGTTTCTATGGATTTAGGAGTTTGTCTAGCATTATAATAAAAGCTTGTAAAATGCCAATTCTTTACACCCCACCTCTGTATCACTAAATGTTCGAAAGCCCTCTATAGTCAGTAGTTTTTTAAGTATAGGAGATCCTGAAAGTCAACATTGATCTTCTTTTCATAGCCCCATAGTCCAGTTATTTCACATATCAGTGTGTCATTTTAATGCACAGTTCTCTCAGAAAAATATAATTTATCTGTCTCCAAACTGTGTATGAGTAGACAAATTAAGAATATAAATTTTCTCTACACTGAACACTTAAGCTAAATTTGAAAACATGCCTTTGTAAGTCAGAGAAAGGCAAATACTGTATTATTTCACTTATATGTGGACTCTTTTTAACAAAAGAAATGAACAAACAAGTAAAGCAGAAATACACTCAAAGACACAAAGAGCAGACTGGTGGTTGCCATAGGGAAGGGGGATGAAAGAAGGGGTGAAATAGGTGAAGGGGGGAAAAATTAGTAAGATTGGTGTACTCATCTCAGTGATGGTTACCTGAGGGTATACAAATGTCAAAATTCGTCAAGGTGTACACTAAGATTTGTGCATTTTATTGCATGTACCTCAATAAAATAAAATAAACACACAGGAAAACAACTTAGATACAAAAAGTTAAAACATGACTTTGTCCAAACTTCTAAGAGTACAATAAACAAGTTACCACAAAGTGAAACTATCTTAATCAGAATGTTTGAGGGATCTTTCCTATACAGGCTTCTGGAAAAATAAGTCATTTGTATATATGTCTAATTAAATAATCATTACTATTATATCCATTTTTTAATTCCAAATGTTGAATTACAGTCTCATCTACATCAGATGAAATTTGAACTAAATAATCCCTAGTAATCCCTTCTATCTGTAAAATCTGGTGAATCTAAGGACATTAAATAATTAAGTGCATTAACTCACATATGCACACAACTGGTTTAGCAAACATGTTCTCTTATTGTCTTCATTTTACAGATGACGAAACCAAGGTACAGAAATATTAAGTGACCTTTCCAAGTTAACACAGTTAGTAAATGAAGGCAAAACTGATGTTTGGCTGGGTATTTCATGCTCTTGCTCTTGCATTACATTGCCTATAGTAATAAAAGAGGAAGTTGGGGGCTGGAGTGCTTGTAGGGAATATTAGCTGAGATAGAAGTAGATGTGAACAGAAAAAAACCTTGGTGGAAATAATAACTAAGTTTGGATTATATGGATATAAACTCATTGTATCCTTCAACAATGTCAAGAATAGCTAACCAATACTAATATGTATTGAACAATAAATTTTGTTGAATGCAACCTCCTTAAAAATAATGCTAGTGTTGAAGGAAATTCAAGATGGCAGCATGAGAGATGACAGAGAACTCCAAAAACCACAAATAGCACAAAAATATAGTTAATTAATACAACTAACCCTAAAACAGCAACAAGAAAGAAGGCTGAACCAGACTGCATACAGACCTCATGAACAGAGCAGACCTCATGAAACAGGGTAACATACGAAAGCCTAATCCAGCGGGACTCAGGACCTTCCCCCAGCCCAGTTTGCCAGTGGGAGGAAGAGAAACGGAGCAGGGAGGGGTGGAAGCCTGGGACTGCTTAACACCTAGCCCTGGAGATATGCTTTGTGAATGGAAGCCTATATTGTGTGGTGCTCTGGACGTTGGGGAGCTCAGATAGGTAGAGTGCTTGAGAGACTGACATTCAGGCCGTTTGCGGAGGGGGGGAGCCACACGTGGCCGCTCAGTGTCAGAGGAGGGGCAGGCGGTCTGAGAGGCTTCCTAGCAGCAAGAGGGCTGCTGAAGGGGCTGGGTTTGCATGGAGCTTGCTGCACGAGAGAAGGGAGAGCTGAACAATGTCATCTGGGGACCCTCTGCACAGCTGGTTGTGAACTTTGAGGACCTTCAGGTGCTCCATCCCCCTGGCTGCCTACTCAGCTCCAAGGCCCCCCACTGTGACACACAGCCTGCTGAGCTTTCCTCCTGGCCTGCAGGCACCTGTTCACAAATGAGCAGCCACTGCACTTGCACCAGTGAAGCCAGAGGGAGGCCCCGCCTACAACAGCAAGAGATGCAAAGCACAAAGGCTTACACGTGTGTGCTTGGCCCACTGGCTCTGACACTGGAGACAGGCACCACAGACGGGAATCAGAAAACATATCTTTCCTCCCCCCAGGCACTGGCTTAACTCCTCTACAACCCCAAACCTCACTCTAGGGGCAGAGCAGCTCCAGACACTGGAGTTTCAGCGCACTAGTGGGCACCACACAGAAATATGAAACGTCAAAAGAACATGGTTCAGACCAAAATCTCACAAACCCCAGAAAAAGGGCCAAATGAAACTGAATTCATCAATCTTCCTTAAAGAAAGTTCAAAATAAAAATTATAAACATACTTATGGAGGTAAAGAAAATCAGGAACAAATTGAAGTCTTAGATTCAATCATTAAGAAATTCCATATCTGAAATGAAACATACAATAGATGTAGTAGAAGAGACAGTAAATGGAATAGAAATTAGAGAAGAGGAATACAAAAAAGCTGAGGCATAGAGAGAAAAAAGAATCTCTAAGAATGAAAGAATATTGAGAGAACAGTGTGACCAAACAAAACGGAACAATATTCTCATTATAGGGGTACCAGAAGAAGAAGAGAGATAGAAAGTGTCATTGAGGAGGTAATTGCTGAAAACTTCCCCAATCTGGGGAAGGAGATAGTCTCTCAAGCCATGGAGGTGCACAGATCTCCCAACACAAGGGACCCAAGGAAGAAAACATCAAGACATATAATAACTAAAATGGCAAAGATCAAGGATAAAGACAGACTTTTAAAAGCAGCTAGAGAGAGAAAAAAGATCACATACAAACGAAAACCCAAAAGGCTATCATCAGACTTCTCAACAGAAACCTTAGAAGCCAGAAGGGAATGGCATGATATATTTAATGCAGTGAAACAGAAGGGCCTCAAACCAAGAATACTCTACCCAGCAAGGTTACCATTTAAATTTGCAGGAGAGATTAAACAATTCTCAGAGAAGCAAAAGCTGAGAGAATTTACCACCCACAAACCACCTCTACAGTGCATTTTGGAGGGACTACTATAGATGGAAGTATTCCTAAGGCTAAATAGATATCACCCAAGGACTAGACAAAGAGTACAGAATATAATTCACAATATACGAAGAATGGAGGAAGAAGAAAAAGGAGGAAAAAAAAAAGTTTTAGGTTGTGTATCTAATAGCATACAAAGTGAGTTAAATTAGACTGTTAGACAGTAAGGGAATTACCCCTGAACCTTTGGTAACCATGAATCTAAAGCCTACAATGGCAATAAGTACATGCCTATCGATAATCACCCTAAATGTAACTGATCCGAATTCACCAATCAAAAGACACAGAGTTACTGAATGGATAAAAAAAAGACCCATCTATATGCTGCCTACAAGAAACTCACTTCAAACCCAAAGACATACACAGACTAAAAGTGAAGGGATGGAAAAAGGTATATCATGCAACTAATAGTGAGAAAAAAGCAGGAGTTGCAGTACTTGTATCAGACAAAATAGACTTCAAAACAAAGAAAGTCACAAGAGACAAGGACATTACATAATGATAAAATGGTCAGTCCAACAAGAGGATATAACTATTATAAATATCTATGCACCCAACACAGGATCACCTACATATGTGAAACAAATACTAACAGAATTAAAGAGGGAAATAGAACGCAACGCATTCCTTTTAGGAGACTTCAGCACACCACTCTCTCTAAAGGACAGATCAACCAGACAGAAAATAAGTAAAGAGACAGAGGCACTGAAAAACATATTAGAACAGGTGGACCTAACGGACATCTACTGAACACTCCATCCAAAAGCAACAGGATACACATTCTTCTCAAATGCACATGGAACATTTTCAAGAATAGATCATATATTAGGCCACAAAAAGAACCTAAGTAAATTCAAAAAGATTAAATTGTACCAACCAGCTTCTCAGATCACAAAGATATGAAACTAGAAATAAATTACACAAAGAAAACGAAAAAGCCGACAAACACATGGAGGCTCCACAACATGCTCCTAAATAATCAATGGATTAATGACCAAATAAAAACATAGATCAAGCAATATATGGAGACAAATGACAACAATAATTTAACACCACAAAATCTGTGGGATGCAGCGAAAGCTGTGCTAAGAGGGAAATATACTGCAATACACGCCTACCTCAGGAAAGAAGAACAATCCCAAATGAACAGTCTAAATTCACAATTAATGAAACTGGAAAACGAAGAACAGATGAGGCCCAAAGTCAAAAGAAGGAGGGATATAATAAAGATTAAAGCAGAAATAAATAAAATTGAGAAGAATAAAGAAATAGAATCAATGAAAGCAAGAGGTGGTTCTTTGATAAAATAAACAAAATACATAAACCCTAGCCAGACTATCAAGAAAAAAGAGAGTCTACACAAATAAACAGAATCAGAAATGAGAAAGGAAAAATCACTACGAATAAAACAGAAATACAAAGAAATATGAGAGAATATTATGAAAAATTACATGCTAACAAACTGGATAACCTAGAAGAAATGGACAACTTTCTAGAAAAATACAACCTTCCAAGGCTGATCCAGAAAGAAAAAGAAAATCTAAACAGACCAATTTCCAGCAAAGAAATTGAATTGGTAACCAAAAAACTACCTAAGAACAAAACGCCTGAACCAGATGGTTTCACCACTGAATTTTATGAAACATTTAGTGAAGACGTAATACCCATCCTCATTAAAGTTTTCCAAAAAGTAGAAGAGGAGGAAATACTCCCAAACTCATTCTATGAGGCCAACATCACTCTAATACCAAAACCAGGTAAAGACACAACAACAAAAAAAAAATTGCAGACCAATATCCCTGATGAACATAGATGCAAAAATACTCAACAAAATATTAGCAAACTGAATTCAAAAATACATCAAAAAGATCATCGATCATGATCAAGTGGAATTCATTCCAAGGATGCAAGGAGGGTACAACAGTTGACAATCCATCAACATCATCCACTACATCAATAAAAAGAACAAAAACCACATGATCATCTCCATACATGCTGACAGAGCAATCGACAAAATTCAACATTCATTCATGATAAAAACTCTCAAAAAAATGGGTATAGAGGGCAAGTACCTCAACATAATAAAGGCCATATATGACAAACGCACAGCCAACATTATACTCAACAGCAAGAAGCTGAAAGCTTTTCCTTTAAGATCGGGAACAAGACAAGGATGCCCACTCTCCCCACTTTTATTCAACATAGTACTGCAGGTCTAGCCACAGCAATCAGACAACACAAAGAAATAAAAGGCATCCAGATCGGCAAGGAAGAACTCAAACTGTCCTTGTTTGCAGATGATAGTCTATATAAAAAAACCTAAAGAATCTACTCCAAAACTACTAGATCTAATATCTGAATTCAGCAGAGTTGCAGGATACAAAATTAATACACAAAAATCTGTTGCATTCCCATACATGAACTAGCAGAATGAGAAATCAGGAAAACAATTCCATTCACAACTGCATCAAAAAGAATAATATACCTAGGAATAAACCTAACCAAGGATGTGAAATACCTGTACCCTGAAAACTACAAGGCACTCTTAAGAGAAATTAAAGAGGACACTAAGAAATGGGAATTTATCCCAGGCTCTTGGCTAGGAAGAATTAATATTGTCAAAATGGTCATCCTGCCTAAAGCAATCTACAGATTCAATGCAATCCCTGTAAAATCTCCAACAGCATTCTTCAATGAACTAGAGCAAATAGTTCTAAAATTCATATGGAACCACAAAAGACCCTGAATTACTAAAGAAACCCTGAGAAGGAAGAATAAAGCAGGGGGAATGATGCTCCCTAACGTCAAGTTTTACTACAAAGCCACAGTAATCAAGACAATTTGGTACCGGCAAAAGAACAGACCCATATACCTGTGGAACAGAATAGAGAGCCCAGGTATAAACCCAAACATATATGGTCAATTAATATATGATAACGGAGCCATGGATATACAATGGGGAAATGACAGCCTCTTCTGCAGCTGGTGTTGGCAAAACTGGAAACCACAAGCAAGAGAATGATACTGGATTATTGTCTAACCCCATACATAAAAGTAAACTCAAAATGGATCAAAGACTTGAATGTGAGTCATGAAACCATAAACTCTTAGAAAGAAATATGGGCAAAAATCTCTTGGATATAAACATGAGGAACTTCTTCATGAACATGTCTCCCCATGCAAGGAAAACAAAAGCAAAAATGAACGAATGGGACTATATCAAACTAAAAAGTTCTGTAAAGCAAGGGATACCATCAGTAGAACAAAAAGACTACCTACAGTATGGGAGAATATATTCATAAATGACATATCCGATAAGGGGTCGACATCCAAATTATACAAAGCACTCACGTACCTCAACAAACAAAAATCAAATAAGCCAATTAAAAAATGGGCAGAGGAGCTGAACAGACACTTCTCCAAAGAAGAAATTCAGATGGCCAACAGGCACGTGAAAAGATGCTCCACATCACTAGTCATCAGATATATGCAAATTAAAACCACAATGAGATATCACCTCACACCAGTTAGGATTGCCACCATCCAAAAGACAAACAACAACAAATGTTGGCGAGGTTGTGGAGAAAGGGGAACCCTCCTACACTGCTTGTGGGAATGTAAATTAGTTCAACCATTGTGGAAAGCTGCATGGTGGTTCCTCAAAAACTCAAAATAGAAATATCATTTGACCAAGGAATTCCACTCCTAGGAATTTGCCATAAGAATGCAGCAGCCCAGTTAGAAAAAGACATATGCACCCCTATGTTTATCACAGCAGTATTTACAGTAGCCAAGAAATGGAAGCAACCTAAGTGTCTATCAATAGATGAATGGATAAAGAAGAAGTGGTACATATACACCATGGAATATTATTCAGCCATAAGAAGGAAACAATTCCTGACAGTTGCAACAACATGGATGGAGCTAGAGGGTATTACGCTCAGTGAAATAAGCCAGGCGGAGAAAGACAAGTACCAAATGATTTCACTCATATGTGGAGTATAAGAACAAAGAAAAAACTGAAGGAACAAAACAGCAGCAGACTCACAGAGCCCAAGAATGGACTAACAGATACCAAAGGGATGGGAATGGGGAAGATGGGTGGAAGGGAGGGATAACGGGGAAAAAGGGCTATTACAATTAGCACACGTAATGTAGCGGGTGTGGGGGTGTCGTGGGGGGATACAGGGAAGGCAGTATAACACAGAGACGACAAGTAGTGATTCTATAACATCCTTCTATGCTGAAGGACAGTGACTGCAATGGGGTATATGGTGGGGACTTGATAATAGGGGGAGTCTAGTCACCATTGTTGCTCATGTAATTGTATATTAATAATAGCAAAATAAAAAAATAATAAAAAATTTAAAAAGGCAGTCTACAGTATGGGAGAATATATTAATAAATAACATATCCGATAAGGGGTTGCCATCCAAAATATATAAAGAGCTCACGCACCTCAACAGACAAAAAGCAAATAAGCCAATTAAGAAATGGGCAGAGGAGCTGAACAGACACTTCTCCAAAGAAGAAATTAAGATGGCCAACAGGCACATGAAAAGATGCTCCACATCGCTAATCATCAGGGAAGTGCAAATTAAAACCACAATGAAATATCACTTCACACCAGTTAGGATGGCCAACATCCAAAAGACAAACAACAACCAATGTTGGCAAGGATGTGGAGAAAGGGAAACCCTACTACACTGCTTGTGGGAATGTAACCTAGTTCAACCATTGTGGAAAGCAGTATGGAGGTTCTGCAAAAAACTAAAAACAGAAATAACATTTGACCCAGGAATTCCACTCCTAGGAATTTACCCTAAGAATGCAGTAGTCCAGTTTGAAAAAGACATATGCACCCCTATGTTTATCACAGCACTATTTACAATAGCCAAGAAATGGAAGCAACCTAAGTGACCATCAGTAGATGAATGGATAAGGAAGAAGTGGTACATATACATAATGGAATATTATTCAGCCATAAGAAGAAAACAAATCCTGACAGTTGCAACAACATGGATGGAGCTAGAGGGTATTATGCTCAGTGAAATAAGCCAGGTGGAGAAAGATAAATATCAAATGATTTCACTCATCTGTGGAGTATAACAAAGGAAAAACTGAAGGAACAAAACAGCAGCAGACTCACAGAACCCAAGAATGGACTAACAGTTACCAAAGGGAAAGGGACTGGGGAAGATAGGTGGGAAGGGAATGAGAAGTGGAAAAAAGGGCTATTACAGTTAGCACCATAATGTAGCGATGGTGGGGTGGGGTGGGGGGATACAGGGAAGGCAGTATAACACAGAGAAGACAAGTAGTGATTCTGTAACATCCTTCTACGCTGATGGACAGTGACTGGTATGTGGTGGGACTTCATAATAGGGGCAGTCTAGTAACCATAATGTTGCTCATGTAATTGTATATTAATAATAGCAAAAAAAAAAGAAAATGTGGTACATATACACAATGGAATATTATTCAGCCATAAGAAGAAAACAAATCCTATCATTTGCAACAACATGGATGGAGCTAGAGGGTATTATGCTCAGTGAAATAAGCCAGAAGGAGAAAGACAATTATCAAATGATTTCACTCATCTGTGGAGTATTAGAACAAAGGAAAAACTGAAGGAACAAAACAGCAGCAGACTCACAGAACCCAAGAATGGACTAAAAGTTGCCAAAGGGAAAGGGACTGGGGCGATGGGTAGGAAGGGAGGGATAAGGGGGGAAAGGGGGCATTACGATTAGCACACGTAATGAAATGGTGGGGGACACGGGAATGGCAGTATTTATAGAGAGGACAAGTAATGATTCTACAGCATCTTACTACACTGATGGACGGTGACTGTAGTGGGGTATGTGGGGGGGACTTGATAATAGGGGGTCTAGTAACCGTAATGTTGTTCAAGTGATTATACATTAGCGATACCTAAATAAATAAATAAATAAATAAATAAAAATAATAATGCTAGTGTTGAGGAACAGGACTTAGCACCTATTATGACCTCAATACATTATATTATACTTAAATCCTATCTTATGTTTTGAGGGCAGTATGATTTTATTTTTTGTAATATGCTTTAGGAAGAAAAAGGAGAGACATGTTTTTAAGTTTGATTTTCAACAAGCATTACAAACAAAATTATAACTAGAAGGGAGAAACAAAATACAGCAGGAAGCTGTGGAATTTTGGCACCATCATAAAATATACTGCCCAGAGGATCACTAAACAGACCCTAGGTTTTTTTAAGACATATGAAAAATTATTTTCAGTAATAAAATCTATTTTATATAATTTTATTTAAGTAGATGTATTTAACACTAACACACTTTTGGATTTCTTTTCTTGTTTTCTACATAGTACACTTCATTTTTTGAGTTTAATCATCACCTAGAGTCTGTAATGGACAAGGCATATATCTACAGGTAAAGTATAATTCAGTGTACTTTGGGGGTGGGAGAGAAAGCAATGGTACAATATCTTACACTGTTTTTGAAGAACATGACCTCCTTACAAAAGAAAGGGGATAATCACAGACTTCTGGCTATACAAATACAGGGTTATATTCTAAAACAGAAATGAATGTTTTGAAGTGAGATAAAAGTATGAAAATCATATTAGATTTTAGGAGAACACAAGACTAAAGAATAAGACATATTACCTGCTTCAGTCTGAACAAGTACAGATAAACATGTTCCTTCTCAAGTTGACTTTACATCTCTCTCATGACAATTCATTCTAATCTGAGTTTCATTCATTTGCTCTTCTGAACTTCACTTGCACAGAGACCTCTAGTCACAGTTAATAGTAGCATAAAGTCTCAGGAGCTTTTCAGAGATATCCAGTTAAATCAGCCTGGTGCATTTTATGGGACTCAAAATGGAGAAGTGACCCTGGAGGCCTGTCTTTCAAGGAGCTGATTCATAACATCTGTGAAAAGAGAAGGATTTTTTTTTTTTACACTCTGTCATTCCTAGTCAAGACACTGCAGTCAGAAAACATGCAATGCCACCATCATTTTATATTGTACTAATGAGAGTTAACAGTTCACAAATTTAAAGCATAAAGATTCAGTGGAGACTTTCAGAAAGAAAATGTTAAAATAGGCTGCATTCCAGAAACATCATGAGTCCTTACTTGGCATTTATTCTCCTTGACAGAGTTATTCGAACAACTGGATACTTGCTGTTTACTCTGCATATTAATGCCTGTGCTTATTACTGGGCTTCAGAATATGAAGGAATTGGAACTACTAAATGGGTGTATGATGGTAAAGGAAACAAGTAAGCTTCAAGTTTACTGGAAACTTTTATTGATTCTTCTTAACTATCTCTTTCAGTGATGAGTTTCCTTAAACCAGTGTTTTTGAAACAAAAGTCACAACCCACTAATGGGCAGTAAAAACTTTTTAGTAGGTCAGTATGTTTTTAAGTGAAAGAGGGTACAATAAAGGAGATCAGGAGAGAAAATAGCAGTCTGTCATATCTAGTAAGGGTGTGTGTCTGTGTGTCTTTCTGTACCCTGGGTTGACCTGGGAAATGCATTTCTTACCCTGGGTCATGATCAAAGAAGTTTGGAAGCCTGTTTTAGACAATTGAGTGATAAGATAACTTTTAATAACTCCATGCTGAGTGTTAGTAATGAACTATGTTAATTATTTGCAAGGCAGGTGCAGTGGCTAATTAGTTTTCCACTGAAGGGTTTTATGAGTTTATGAGTCAGCTATAACCACTAATTCAATTAAACACTTATAAAGTAACAAGGATCATAAATTAAATTTGACAATTAGTTAGATTTGCAAGTATCCCAGAAATAAAAGAGATCATTTGAAAAATTTAGTGCAGTAGAATTAGGACTCAATAATGGCAACTGGATTATTTAATAGTGAGATTTCCTTTTGGTAGACACAAGGGTCCAGCATAAAATACACTCCACTAACTTTCTGCTCCAATGAAATGACATTGAGCATATCATAAGTCAATGCCCTCACTGGAAAACAGCAGGTTTCAGCATGACTTTGAAGGGCAGCTCAGTAGCCTTGGGAAGAAAAGCAATTATAGGACAGAGCAATAGGAGTGAAGATACCACACAAAATTACACACTACCTAGAGTGAGTAGTAAGTGTATAAGAGATTATAATAACATTTTTCAAGCTTTTAACCAGGACAGATTTTTTTAATTTAAAGTGAGAAGGCCCACTGATTGGGAAAATACACACACATACACACACAAAATGCATATTCTTAGAAAATTTATAAGCAAATCTGTAAGTTATTCCCTTTAGGATTAGTGGATTAAAGTATGTTCTTAATATAATAACTAATTTATATAGAAAACTCAGTAAGGTTATATATTACCTTATATAAGGATCAACTATATTAAATATTGTCTAAAAGTAAGCATGTAATGAATGCTGGTATATGCGGAGAAAGGGGAACCCTCCCACACTGTTGGTGGGAATGCAAATTAGTTCAACCATTATTGAAACCAATATGAAGGTTCCTCAAAAAACTAAAAATATAAATACCATTTGACCATGAATTCCACTACCTGGACTTTACCCGAAGAAAACAAGTTCCCTGATTCAAAAAGACATATGCACCCCTATGTTTATCGCAGCACTATTTACAATAGCCAAGATATGGAAGCAACCTAAGTGTCCATCAGAAGATGAATGGATAAATAAGAGGTGGTACATATACACAATAGAATATTATTCAGCCATAAAAAGAAAACAAATCCTACCATTTGCAACAACATGGATGGAAATAGAGGATATTATGCTCGGTGAAATAAGACAGGCGGAGAAAGACAAGTACCAAATGATTTGACTCATTTATGGAGTATAACAACAAAGCAAAACTGAAGGAACAAAACAGCAACAGACTCACAGACTCCAAGAAGGGACTAGTGGTTACCAAAGGGAAGGGGTTTGGAAGGGTGAGTGGGGAGGGAGGGAGAAGGGGATTAAGGGGCATTATAATTAACACTCACAATATAGGAAGGTCACAGGGAAGGCAGTATAGCACAGAGAAGACAAGTAGTGACTCTATAGCATCATACTACACTGATATACTGTGACTGCAATGGGGTGGGGGGAGGACTTGACAATATGGGTACATGTGGGAACCACAATGTTGCTCACATGAAACCTCATAAGATTGTATATAAATGATACCTTAATTTTTTTTTAAGTGAGTATTTAATGCAACATCATTAGATGCCCAATCTAATAACTTTTTATCAAATTAGCAAAATAATATAGAGCTGCATCAGAATGCCATTAAGAAAAGTGGGGCTGTTTTTCTTTTCACACCCATGGATACCTCTCTGCAGCATTATTAGTGAACACCTCTTGTTCCAGTGCCTAGAACATTGTTAAGAATATAACAAACATTCAATATATGTTAGATATTAAATAAGGCAGGATAAAGAGGAAGAAAAGTGAGGGAAAAAGGAAGGAATGACCAAATATGCATTATAACAAGAAAAAAAAATCTCAGCTTCACCCATAAGAAACTCAAGCTAAATTGTGCTAATATTTTCAACTTCTAATTCCAGCTGTTCTATGGACCAGACCACCACATAGTGTTCCCTCCAAAAGGCAAATAAATTACTTGTATATTTTTTGTTGTAAAATTACTTGTTATAAGATACATTTTTTTACATAAATTACAATTACAGCTGTTTTCAATGCTTTCTGAATTCCCTGGAAGGTAAGAGGAATCTCCAAGGTCTAAAAAACAAAGTGCATACTGAAGCTGGAGTGGAGTGGTTCATTAAACGCTAAGGGACAGAAATAGAGAAGATAATTTCTTAATCAGTAGAAGAAAAAATATAGAATAAGAAACCAAAAAAAGAAACTCAATCAGTCAAAAAGACAATAAAGAAAGGAGGTTGTAGGGAGAAATTCAGAAAGGCAGGACAAATAGAAAGCACAATGTGAGATGGTAGAAACAACCTAAATATATCAACAAGCACAGTAAATTAATATGAACTATATTCACTTAACGAAAGAGATTGTCAATTAATATTAGTCAAAATAGACCTTTAAAAAATGATTTCAGAGAAAAATAAGGTCCTCATATAATGGTAAAATTTCTATTCATCAATATATTCCAATTCTAAATGTGTATAGAACTAATAAAATAAGATAAATCAAAGAAATTCATAGAGTAAAAATTAATAGAAGGAAGATAAATTGGCAAATACACCATCAAAGTTTGAGATGGCAACACAAACTACTGGTTGATCTAGCAACCAAAAAATAATTAGTATTAGGATAATAAGAGAATTGAGAACCCAATTAACAGGTTGATTCAATTAATATAAATCAAACTTTGCACCCAAGTTTTTCTCAATCACTCACAGAAAATTAAAGAAAGTTACTATTTTCTAAGCCAAAAAGCATGTGTCAGTACTGACAAATCAAAATCTCTAGAGACTGAGAGGTCTCTGAAATAAAAGGGCTAATTGAGACTTTACGGATGCAGCCAGATGAGGACTAAGTCCTGGGACAAGAAATTCTGCTTCAGCAGCAGCAGGGCCAGTAACAGAAACAACTTGTCCACCAGACTCAAGAACCAGGGCACATTTATGAGGGTCTCAGGTAAAGAAAGTTCATTAAATTCACATTGGCAACAGACAAGGAAGGCAGGCTAATGTGAAAAATCCGGGGTAGGTGTTAGTCCATAGAAAAGGACTGTGTATTGGTTTCTGGTGATGGTCAGACACAAGGTCTGATGTGGTGGTTTTGGGGACCTTCAAGATGCTTGCTGAAATTACTCATCCAGGAAGGTGGAGTTTTGACTGTTGACCTCAGCTATTGACTGATGACCTTCCCATGTCTCTCTCCCTCATTCACCAGCCCTTATGTCACTTAATTTGGAACATTTCAGAATGTTTGCCTTGTCAGTCCTTTCACAGCACGGGTATCATACAGCCCACATTCTCTGGTATAAAGATGAGCATTACCCATCAGCTCTGCTCTGCTCATTTACATAGGACTGTCACTCAAAACCAAAGCCCAATAATCCTGTTACCAGTTGTCAGGGACACAGGTTGCCATTCTTACAAAGAAAATGCCTTTAAAAGCAGCATTTTATTTATTTTAAAGATAATTTGCATATGGCAGTTATTTAATGTACTTGTATTTTCCTCACAGCTTTTAGACATCACCTACCCCTTCTATCACTTTATATTACCCTTTGACCTTGTAGGCCTAAAATGTTTTTACTTAACTGTTATGACAGTTTCTGATGACCTATAAATTGAAGGCTGCTTATAAGGCCACTGGACTTTTGCCCTAGTTAGAATTAAGCAGCAAATTGTGAGGCATAATGGAGCATTGTAAACATTTAAAATAAGAATCAAGTTTATTACTATTCCATTAATCCTCCCCAGAATGACCATGTCTATTCATTTCAATAGAAGACAGTCATTTTCATTTATATTGAGGAGATGGCATCCTTCATTCAACTGTGAAATTTGACAAAGAAGGAAAGGGCTTAGCTCAAAAATAAAATGTAAGTACTTAAGGTTTCTTTAGCACCCAGAAATGTCCCCAGTGTTCCTTTGTCCAAAATACATACCCCAAAATTATTCCTGATATATATTTCCCAATGTGCACAAACCTCTTAGCAAATTACTAGCTCTAATCCCTTACCCATAGATTCTCAAAGGAAAGAGTAATAAAGCAAGCAAGGCTGTCATAAGAATCATGATTTTAGATGGGGTGAAGAAGGAATCAGAATTGCTATATTTAATGCTAGGACAGTTTAAGGTAACATCTCCTTTATTTTACAAATGGAGATGATGAAACCTATGTAGAAGAAGGTATTTACCAAGGGTCTCCTAGATACTTCAGTTCAAACACTCCAAAAAAAAAAAGAAAAAAAATAGTCTTTACACTAGACATTGGACACCCTTTGAATGTAAGGAGAACACACCAGAACACCAGAGTTAGGTGGATCAGAGGAGAGGAAAGGCAGCTGGCAGCATGTCAGGGAGGAGTCTCAAAACAGATTACACACATTTGTTCACAGATTCAATCTTCCTGTGTTCTTATTTCATGAAGTCTAGGTATGTATAACCACTAATTCTTTCATATCATGCAATAAATATTATTAAGTTCCTATTGTACTGAGTCCATAAATACCTGTCTTTGTGGAGTTTACCTTCTAATGAAACCATTCTCCACTATACTCAGGGCCTTCACTGATAAATTTACAGAAACCTAGAACTAAGATGGGTTGGGAGATTTAAGACGGTCCACACATGAAGTATTGAATTGGGTACTTTTAAAAGTCGATGTCCCACTATATATCCACCACAGTAGCTAAACTTAAAAACCCTGACAATACTAAGTGTTGAGGTAAGAATATGGAGCAATTAGAACTCTCATACATTATTGGAGGGAATATAAAATGACACAACCACTTTGGGAAAATATATGACAGTTTCTTTTACAATGAAACATACACTTCCCTTATAAACAAAAATCTAAGCCTAAATATTTACCCAAGAGAAATGGAAATATATGCCCATTAAAATTTAAATAAGTATATTCATAGAATGTCTATTCATAATAACCCAAAACTTGAGACAGCTGAGGTTTTCATGCACAGGAGAATAGACCAACTGTGCTATGATGATTCATGGACACTACTCAGAATTTTTGGTATGAAAAATTAAAATAACTGACATCTCTGTGGATAGGGATTGACTGTGAAAAGGATTGAGAGAGCTTTCTGGAATAATGGAAGTGTTCTGTGTCTTGATAAGTCTTTTGGATATATATTTGTCAAAATTCATCAAGTACTATACTTAAGATTTTTGCTTTTATTGTATGTTCAAATCTTTTTACAAATTCTATACAAATACTGAACTCTAGTTAATATATTTTTTCTGAAATACTT
This sequence comes from Smutsia gigantea, assembly GCA_032199065.1. NCBI lineage: Eukaryota > Metazoa > Chordata > Mammalia > Pholidota > Manidae > Smutsia > Smutsia gigantea. Next base: position 127,317 of record JAVSCE010019311.1, on the reverse strand, counting down.
TATGTAGGAGGAAGAGTCTTACTATCTGCAAATTACTTTGAAATATATCCAAAAAGTAAGATAGATTAATGGATGGAAAAAGGGAGGATTATGTGACAAAGTGAAATGTTCATAGTAGAATATAGATGGTGGACATATGGGTATTCACTCTAAAATTCTTTCAATTTTTCTGATTGTTGAAATTTTTCTTAACATGTTTGGGGGATGTTTCATGTCACATTTGTTTCATACAAGAAGAATTTCCATTTTCACACAGATGTTTTTATGGTTTTATATCAAATTCTACCTTATTGTTTTAACTGGAGCAATAAATATACATAGCCTGTTAGATAGTTCACTAAATCAGCCAGATAGAATCTTCTTAAAAAGATCTATCAGAATATAAATTAGAGAACAGGAATACAAAGAAGCTGAGGCAGAAAGAGAAAAAAGGATCTCTAGGAATGAAAGACTATTAAGAGAACTGTGTGACAAATCCAACCGGAACAATATTCGCAGTATATGAGTATCAGAAGAAGAAGAGAGAAAAAAAGGGGAGAGAAAGTGTCTTTGAAGAAATAATTGCTGAAAACTTCCACAATCTGGGGAAGGAAATAGTCTCTCAGGCCATGGAAGAGCACAAACCTGCCAACAATAGGGACCCAAGGAAGACAACATCAAGACATATAATAATTAAAATGGCAAGGATAAAGGATAAGGACAGACTATTAAAATCAGCCAGAGATAGAAAAAAGATCACATACAAAGGAAAACCCATCAGGCTATCATCAGACTTCTCAACAGAAACCTTACAGGCCAGAAGGGAAGGGCATGATATATTTAAAGCAATGAAGCAGAAGGGCCTCAAACCAAGAATACTCTACCCGGAAAGGTTATCATTTAAATTTGAAGGAGGGATTAAACCATTTCCAGATAAGCAAAAGTTGAGGGAATTCACCTTCCAGAAACCATCTCTACAATGGATTTTAAAGGGACTACTCTAGATGGAAGTACTCCTAAGGCTCAGGAGCAGTCACCAGAGAAAATAAAACCACAGTAAAGTAAGTAGACCAATTAATTGCTAACCAAATGCAAAATTAAATCAGCTACCCAAAAAGTCAGTCTAGGGATACACAAAGAATACAAAATATGACACCTAATATATAAGAGTGGAAGAGGAAGAAAAAGAAGGGAGAAAAGAAAGAATCTTCACATAGTGTTTATAATAGCATAATAACTGAATTAAGTTAGACTGTTAGATAGTAAAGGAGCTGCCTTGAACCTTTGGTAACCACGAATCCAAAGCCTACAAGAGCAATAAGTACATATCTATCGATAATCACCCTAAATGTAAATGGACAGAATGCACCAATCAAAAGACATAGAATTACAGAATGGATAAAAAAGCAAGACCCATCTATATGCTGCCTACAAGAGACTCACTTCAAACCCAAAGACATACACAGATGAAAAGTGAAGGGATGGAAAAAGATATTTCATGCAAACAAGGGAGAAAAAAGCAGGAGCTGCAATGTCTGTATCAGATAAAATAGACTTCAAAACAAAGAAAGTCACAAGAGACAAAGAAGACCATTATATAATGATAAAGGGGTCAGTCCAACAAGAGTACATAACCATTATTATCTATACACCCAACATAGGAGCACCTAAATATGTACAACAAATACAAACAGAATTAAAGGGGGAAATGGAATGCAGTGTATTCATTTTAGGAGATTTCAACACACCACTAACTCCAAAGAACAGATCAACCAGACATAAAATAAGAAGGCAGAGGCACTGAACAACACATTAGAACAGATGGGCCTAACAGACAGCTACAGAACACTCCACCCAAAAGCAGCAGGATATGCATTCTTCTCAAGTTCACATGGAACATTTTCCAGAATAGATCACATACTAGACCACAAAAGAGCCTCAGCAAATTCAAAAAGATTGAAATTCTACCAACCAACTTCTCAGATCACAAAGGTATAAAACTAGAAATAAATTCTACAAAGAAAACAAAAAGGCTCACAATCTCCTAAATAATGAACGGATCAATAACCAAAATAAAACAGAGATCAACCAATGTATGGAGACAAATGAAAACAACAGCTCAATGCCCCAACTTCTGTGGGACGCAGCAAAGGCAGTTCTAAGAGGAAAGTATATAGCAATCCAGGCCTATTAAAAGAAGGAAGAACAATCTCAAATGAACAGTCTAAATTCACAATTATTGAAACTGGAAAAAGAAGAACAAATGAGGCCTAAAGCCAGTAGAAGGAGGGATATAATAAAGATCAGAGAAGAAATAAATAAAATTGAGAAGAATAAAACTATAGAAAGAATAAGTGAAACCAACAGCTGGTTTTTTAGAAAATAAACAAAATAGATAAACCCCTAGAAAGACTTATCAAAAAAGAAAAGAGTCTATAAACATAAACAGAATCAGAAATGATAAAGGAAATATCACTATGGACACCACTGAAATACAAAGAATTATGAGAGAATACTATGAAAAATTATAATGCTAACAAACTGGATAACCTAGAAGAAATGGACTTTATAGAAAAATACAACCTTCCAAGACTGACCCAGGAAGAAACAGAAAATCTAAACAAACCAATTACAGCAATGACATTGAATTGGTAATAAAAAAAACTACCCAAGAACAAAACAGCCAGACCAGATGGCTTCAACACTGAATTTTACCAGACATTTAGAGAAGACCTAATCCCCATCCTCCTTAAAGTTTTCCAAAAAGTAGAAGAGGAGGGAATACCTCCAAACTCATTGAAGTCAGCATCATTCTGATACAAAAACCAGGCAAAGAAACCACAAAAAAAGAAAATTACAGACCAATATCCCTGATGAACATAGATGCAAAAATACTCAACAAAATATTAGCAAACCAAATTAAAAATACATCAAAAAGATTATACATCATGATCAAGTGGGATTCATTCCAGGGACACAAGGATGGTACACCATTCAAAAATCAATCAACGTCATCTACTACATCAACAAAAAGGACAAAAATCACATGATCATCTCCATACATGCTCAAAAAGCATTTGACAAAATTTATCACCCATTCATGATCAAAAACTCTCATCAAAATGGGTACAGAAGGCAAGTACCTCAACATAATAAAGGCAATATATGACAAAACCACAGCCAACATTATATTTAACAGTGAAAAGCTGAAAGCTTTTCCTCTAAAATCAGGAAGAAAACAAGTATGCCCACTAATCCCCACTTTTATTCAACATAGTACTGGAGGTCTTAGCCACAGCAATTAGACAACAAAAAGAAATAAAAGGCACCCAGATAGGTAAGAAAGAAGTTAGACTGTCACTGTTTGCAGATGACATGATATTGTACATAAAAAGCCCTAAAGAATCCACTCCAAAACTACTAGACTAATATCTGAATTTGGCAAAGTTGCAGGATACAAAATTAATACACAGAAATATGTTGCATTCCTACACACTAATGATGAACTAGCAGAAAGAGAAATCAGGAAAACAATTCCATTCACAATTGCATCAAAAAATAAAATACCTAGGAATAAACCTAGCCAAGGAAGTGAAAGATCTCTACCCTGAAAACTATAAGAGACTCTTGAGAGAAATTAATGAGGACACTAATAAATGGAAATACATCCCATGCTCTTGGGTAGGATGATTTAATATTGTCAAAATGGCCAATCTGCCTAAAGCAATCTACAGATTCAATGCAATTCCTATCAAAATACCAACAGCATTCTTCAACGAACTGGAAAAAATAGTTCTAAAATTCATATGGAACCACAAAAGACCCCGAATAGCCAAAGCAATCCTGAGAAGGAAGAATAAAGCTGGAGGGATTATGCTCCCCAACTCAAGCTCTACTACAAAGCCACAGTAATCAAAACAATTTGGTACTGGCACAAGAACAGAGCCATAGATCAATGGAATAGAACAGAGAGACCAGATATAAGCCCACACATATACGGCCAATTAATATATGATAAAGGAGCCATGGACATACAATGGGGAAATGACAGCCTCATCAACAGCTGGTATTGGCAAAACTGGACAGGTACATGTAAGAGAATGAAACTGGATTACTGTCTAACTCCATAAACAAAAGTAAACTCGAAATGGATCACAGACCTGAATGTAAGTCAGGAAACCATAAAACTCTTAGAAGAAAACATAAGCAAAACTCTCTTGAATATAAACATGAGCAACATTTTCATGAACATATCTCCTCGGGCAAGGGAAACGAAAGCAAAAATGAACAAGTGGGACTACATCAAACTAAAATGCTGCTGTAAAGCCAAGGACATCATCGGTAGAATAAAAAGGCATCCTACAGTATGGGAGATTATATTCATAAATGACATATCCAATAAGGGGTTGACATCCAAAATATATAAAAAACTCACATGCCTCAAAACCCAAAAAGCAAATAACCCAATTAAAAAATGGGCAGAGGGTCTGAACAGACGGTTCTCCAAGAAGAAAATCAGATGGCCAACAGGCACATGAAAAGATGCTCCACATGGCTAATCATCAGAGAAATGCAAATTAAAACCACAAAGAGATATCACCTCACACCAGTTAGGACGGCCAACATCCAAAAGACAAGCAACAACAAATGCTGGTGGGGATGTGGAGAAAGGGGAACCCTCCTACACTGCTGTGTTGTATGTAAATTAGTTCAACCATTGTGGAAAGTAATATGGAAGTTCCTCAAAAAACTAAAAATAGAAATACCATTTGACCTAGGAATTCCACTCCTAGGAATTTACCTGAAGAAAACAGGATAACAGATTCAAAAAGACATATGCACGCCTATGTTAATCGCAGCACTATTTACAATAGCCAAGAAATGGAAGCAACCTAAGTGTCCTTCAGTAGATAAATGGATAAGGAAGATGTGGTATATATATACACAATGGAATATTGTTCAGCCATAAGAAGAAAACAAATCTTACCATTTGCAACAACTTGGATGGAGCTAGAGTGTATTATGCTCAGTGAAATAAGCCAGGCAGAGAAAGACAAGTACCAAATGATTTCCCTCATCTGTGGAGTATAACAACAAATCAAAAACTGAAGGAACAAAACAGCACCAGACTCACAGAACCCAAGAATGGTTTAGTGGTTACCAAACGGAAAGGAGTTGGGTAGGGTAGGTGGGAAGGGAGGGAGAAGGGGATTAATGGGTATTATGCACATAATATTGGTGGGGGGCACAGGTAAGGCAGTATAGCACAGAGAAGACCAGTAGTGACTCTATAGCATCTTACTATGCTGATGGACAGTGACTATAATGGGGTATGTGGTGGGGACTTGATAATAGGGAGAATGTATTAACCATGTGAAACCTGAGCATAAGATTGTGTATCAATGATACCTTAATAAAAAAAAAATCTATCAAATGGCTGGGGTGTAAATATTAGAGATGGACACACATGACTAAGCTAATCCTAGATAAATCAATAAAATGTCATCTAATTAAATTACAAATCTTTCCTTTGGTTGTGCATGTCTGAGTGTGAGACATGACTGAGAAAAGAACCCCCAAATAAACTTCAAAGCATCAGAGAAAAAACTTCCAACTAACATATTCTACTTCATATACGAAAAAATAGTTCAAGGTTAACCCATCAGATTTGGAAAATCTATGCCTAAATTTCACATTTGATTTTTATTTTTTAACATCCATAAATAAGATAATGAGTGAAAAAATATGTATGTTTGTTTCTGTTAACACTACAGTGACTTTGAAGGGACAGCAATCCCAACACTTGTAATGGAGTTGGCCATGTCAGGAAATAATCTAGTCCCTCTCCCATTCTTGGGCAGTATTGGGATGCAATAAATTTCCTTAATTTAAAGAGACCCACAGGTCTGGGACCTGTGTGACCAGATGAAATCAGGTAATGGGAAATTATAAATTGGATTTTGAAAAGTTAAAATGCAATCCATAAAACTAACTCCATACTTCTTTAAGGTGGTTCTCCTTGACATCAAGTTCACTATAATATTAGTAAGTCCAAGGAAGCTTGATAGAAAAAATTGCAGAGTGGTAATATTTTTATTCTCTTGTCACAGTGGTTTCAAACCCCACCAAAGAGTTAATTATTTTTCTATTCCTATATCCACCATGTTAAAAAAAACTCACGTCCTTCAAAAGGTATTGAATTTCAAAATGAGTCCTTTCTTCCTAGATCTGTTTATATATGAATATTGACTTCAGCTGCAGTTTGATTTTTTGTAAACCTCAACTTCTTACTGTTTTAAGATCTGAAAATTGTAGTCTTTTCCCTAGAAAAATAGCACCCTTGCTCAAAGACTAATAAACAATTATTAATACATAATTAGCACAAAAGTGCAAATGTTTATGCAGCATACCCAGACAAGAAATAAAAGCCTGACTAGGGCTGGATTCCGTAAAAAGTGCTGCTTTTCTCTATCTACCCTGGAAACTACAATAGTTATTTGGGACCCACTAAATTCAAATGCCTCTCTGTAACAATATCTGGAGATGTTCTCCAGAACAGGTCATTTTTCTTTAAGGAGTCAGTGTGAATGCCTGATCCATGTTATCAGAGCCATATGGAATATAGCAAATACTATACCCAATATCACACAAAAATTATAACATATATACAATAGAGCTGTAATACTAACTTCCATTCCCACCTCACTATGAACTCCATGAAACCCTTAGCCAAGTGTAACTGAGTGAATCTCGTATGTTCTGTCCTAATCTTTAACATATTCTTTTCTGTTTCCCTGATTCCTGATTCTCTTTCTGTTTGGGCTATAATGGTCTCAGTCTTTCTATTTGAAATTGCTCAAGATAACCCCAGCATCTTGATCTAATAGATTTTGAGCATACTTTGTTTTCCTCAATACTAAATTTTCAGATAAATTTCTTATTCCACCCCAGAGTAATGTCTCTTAAAATGAAGCTCAGTTGTCCTCTGTCTCTACCATGGTTTATATATCCAATAATATAATAAGATGTGGGTAGAAAAGAGACAGCAGATACATATATATACCTGCTCTATTTTCCATCAGTAAAAACAATTAGATATAAACTGTCAAAGGATCTCCCTTCTGTATAAATATCCTTGCTCTCTGTTATATTCCTCACAAATGAATATGCCTAGTAGTTCAGATGGCCTCAAATACTTTGCTGCTCCTCTCACTGAGATGTGGATTCAAATATGCCTTCCCTTTAGTCTGAACTGGCCCTTAGTGACTTGCTTAACAAATATAGTGTGGCAAGAGATTGAGATGTTAAGGGACTTCTGAGTTAGAAGAAGACTTACAGCTACTGCCTGGACTACTACTGCTGTGGGAAAACTAGGCACCATCTACGAAGTCCGCCTACCCTGAGACTGTCATGGTGTGAGGAAGCTCAACCTGTTATATGACAGGCTGAATGAAGAGATACCACAGCTGTTCCAACCTTCCCAGTCTAGACTCAGACATGTGAGAGAAGATACCTTGGGCATTCCAAACAAACGGAGTAGAGAACAGAACCCAGTCAGCAGTTAGAATGAAGGCCCTAGACATCTGGCCTTAGTCAAATCTTCCCAGCCACCTCCAGCCATTCAAGTCACCCTAGCTGAGGGTCCACCCATCATGGAGCAGACATGAGTCACCCCCTCTGGGTTTTACACAAATACCTGACCCACAAAATAATGAACATAACAAAATAGTTGCTTTATACCACTAAATTTTGGGGTGATTGTTTTTCAGGAAGAGATAAATGGAACAGCTAATAAACACCCTCTTTGGGTTCAATTGTTTAGCCTTTTCACAGTGTTTATCAAGAAATTTACATTAGTACACATGGTATTTGCTAATGCTGCCTATAGAAAGAAAATCTTGATTAGGAGGAAATGTGTTATGTTATGATTTAGTAGTAACCTATACTCCTAAGCATAGTGGTATTTTAATGCTATAATAAAAAGCGAAGTGTGTATCTTTTCTTTTCACAGGTATCTGAGATGTTATTATTGGGCAGTTCGAACTTTAATTACCATTGGGGGCCTTCCAGATCCACAAACTTCGTTTGAAATTCTTTTTCAACTGTTGAATTTTTTTTCTGGAGTTTTTGTGTTCTCCAGCTTAATTGGTCAGGTAAATTGAGATGTGAATCCCCAGATACAGAATGCTGTCATATTTGAAAGGCTAACAGGTCTTTATAACTTTACAGAGGAAAAACCAAATCTATCTAGTACTTTTCTTTCTTTTACTAACTTTCATCTATTTCAATAAATTAGAGAATGGGAATGGGTCAACATTGCCTGTCAATTTTTAAACCATTAAATCTATCAGAAGACCCACCCACAGTGAGTATCAGGTCAGTTTCTCAGAGAAAGTCAAGTTTCTAAGTTAACTTCTTTCTTGGAGTTTCCTGAAAGCCTTTAAGAGCTCTCCTCTTTACTTAAACTTCAAATGTTTTCATAAAATCCCTGGGTTAAAATCAACTTCAGAGATCATTTAAACCAGAGGCTACCAAATGCCATCTAAATTAATTTAGTTAATAAATCATTGGTTCATAAATGTTTATTATGGTGTCTCTTCATCCTTATTCTCAAGTAATCACAATTTAGTAAGAAGGTAAAACAAATACACAAATAATTCTATGGCCAGGTAGCTGGCATCTGCAAGGGTTAAGAGCCCAATATCTTTGTGAATTCCCAGATTCACAAGAAACATAAAGGTTGACAGCTTAGTGTCTATGGAAGTTATCGTTCCTTGGAAAGTACTTTACATACTATATGTTTGAAAGCCAAAAAAAAAAAAAACCATGTCGAGGTTTGTGTGCTGAGTAAAGAGACAAAAATTATAAAATGATTACTCTTACCAGAAAAATGACTGGTTCCCATTCACCACATTCACAGTGGTATAAATAAAACCCGTACTTTAACAAAATTTAGCAAAAAACCCTATTCTTTATGTTTGAAGCTGATCAAAACTCCAATCCTACAACCATGACTGTCAAGGACGTGCTAGCCACAGGAAGTGCCAGACAGTTTGAAAGCTCTGCATTGGTTCAGAAAAGGGAAGCCTCCCAAAGGTTTCATAGAGGAGGGTGTATCTGCAGCATCTTAAAAAGCCCAGTAGGAATCAGTAGTTAGAAATAGTTCACTCAATCAGAAACTGTATGTGAAAGATGGCAATGATAAAGCACAAGTATGTTTAAGGAAATAGGAAAACTACCAGAATAACTGAATTGAAGGATTTGTAAATAAGATTAGAGATGTATGTAAGAGCTCTGAAAGTTAAATTAAAGATGTTGAAGTTTATCCTAAAGGCAATGGGAAGTCAGCGAGGGGAGGGCTTTGAACAAAGAGATTCAAAGAAGATTAATCAAAATAGAATATGAATTGGAAGGGATGCTACTGTTCTAAAACATAGGTTTTATTATTATTTAGGTATGGTGAAGTTTTAAGAGGAGATTAGGAGATAATGACATTGAGAAGACAGCCTGTTACATAAACAGATCAAGAGGACAGGTTGCACCAAGCCTCGGGGCCGCATACAGAAGCACTAAGGAACAAGGGAGGCAAAGGAAACGGGCTTAAGTTTGGCGAGTTTGGATATTTAGGGCAGGCTCTGGGGCAGAGGGCTGTCTTTAGTTGTCTAGTACCTGATCCTGGGGTGATTAGGGCAGATCGACTGTAGACTGGAATGTGAAATACCGATAAAGAAGGCTGTTGGGAACATGGGCTCTAGATTCACTCTGCCCGTGAGAGACGCGCTCCCAGAGGAGCTGTTTGCCCTCTCTAGGAATTAGCTGGCCCTGGAGGGATAGCCCCGGATATTAAAGCTTCAAAATACAGAAAGTAAAACTCAGCGTTAACATAGGTAACCGTGGCAACTCCAGCCTGAACCTGATAAGGGAGTGGAGAGAGAGGTTTTGAGGAAACTCTATTTAGAAAATAGTTTGGTTTGGGAAGATGGGCACCAAGCAGTTAAAAGCTGTAAATATAAAATATCATAATCTTAATGGCCGGGGAGATTGCATTAAAAATGATTGAAAACAGGAAGCTGGTTTAGAGAGAAATGCAATTAATTTGAATATAAATAGCAAAAATCAAATTATTTCATAATTTCTCATAAAATCTATGTGAGGTAGCCACATCCCCTTCAATGTTTTCTCAGTTTTACAGATGAGGAAACTCCAGTTTAAATAAATTAAGAGTCATCACTAATTCATAAGTCATATGATAGAACCATAAAATATTGATAATAATAGACACTATATCCAACACAATTTTTACAAGATTAAAAAAACTATGTCTAGTTCCAGTTCAAGTCTCTTGCTACTCAGAGTATGATTTTCAGACTGGAGGCAGAAGCACCACTTGTGAAATTCAGGATTCAGGCCTTATCCCAAACGTACTGAGCTGGAATCCACATTATAATAAGAGAGTCAGAGGATTCACGTGCACGTGAAAATTGGAGAAGTGCTGCTTTATATACCGCACCAAACCTTCCTTTACATTGAATTTGAGGTTCCAACAAGAACAGAAATATCAAGCCACTAAATGTAGTACTAAAACCCCAAAAAGACTAAAGCAGGAGGTACAGATTTGTGCCTTAAACTCTCATAGTGAGAAAAAAATGCTGAGAAGGAAAATAGTTAAAAAATAATAATAATAAGACGACCTGGGACAAAACCTCCACTTATTCCGAATTCCCACGTATAGCCACACCAAGAACTACACTCTGGACCTATCGTCACATTTTAACTGTGATATTCCATTCTCTGGGACAATTCAGAGACTTGACATTTCCTTCCTCTAATCTGGAACACATCATGGAATGCACATTTCCTTCATCTACCGACCAAAACCCAGTGTTGCTAAAGAATAGCACATGAGCCATTCAGATACTGTCACTACAAATTCTGGGCCCTCCACACCAATCATTAATGCTTTTAATTGTCCTTGGTTCCCAATTTAAAACTCTGTTAAATCTCCCAACTAAACCCCTGATACCTCCATTCTCACAGCCTTAGGTGACTTGGTAATGTTCATCATCTGTCAAGAACATCTTGGGAGAAGGAGATCTAGTAATTGTCGAAGAGTATTTGGAATTGCCCCCAAGGAAAAAGTTAAAAACTGAACAAGATGTCCAGTTGACTATCTGCATAGCTCCTCACAGATACTTTTTGATAAGCAGAAGAACCTATTAACTCTAAAAATGGAAACTGAGGAGGCATCACAATAAAAGAGCCATTTGAGCTAGACCTCAAAGGATGCGCAGTTTTTCCATAATTTGAAAAGATTCTGCTACTAGAATGAATGAGCAAAGTCTTAAGAGTCTGAAAGTGAAGCCCTGGTTTTCCTCCCTATTACAAACCCACAGTCAAAGCAAATTTACAACCACTTTCTTCCCCCTTTGTGAGAGGTAGAGTCGAGCTATATATCTTTTTTGTGCTGAGACCTTAAAGATCAGCTTTTAACCTAGAGTGGGTTTTTATGGCTGAGTTATAAACATCCAAGAACTAAAACCTGACAGTTCCTTAAGTATTGTCACAGCAGTAGATGATGCTTGAGTAATTTCAGCACATTTCAACTTCTGCTGAATACTATGCCTTAAGCATGATGAGATTTGATTTTATCTGTCTAAACAACACAAAGGGAAGTACAGAGGTTGCAATTTCATGATGAATTGAGTCTATATAGCCAGCTACACTGGATAATCTATGAAAGATGCTTTCAAAGCAAGACTCACCAAAATGGACTAGCCATTCTGCCAAGTAATTGCTCAACTTTGTAAATACCTTACATAAGCAGAAACTATATAATTTTTAAGATATCTACTAACATCTTTGCAGTAATATACAAGTTTACAAAGAAGATTGTATACAGTCATATGCCATATGTGACTAAATCCTCATAAAAACCTTACGTGTTAGGTAAGGCAGATCTTATTGTTGTCCTTAATTGGGTCAGAAAAAGGACATGATTTGCTCAGTATTTTATGTAAGTGGTTGAAACTAGGGCCCAATATCAGTGTATTAAAAATCAAGGAGTCAGTGCCCTAGAATGGAATGTAGCACGTGAGAATTCTTATTTCAACTGGGCTTTTAGTAACTCTTCCAGTTGATCTGCTGGATGTGGAGGAACCCATATATGTGCTTTCAGATGCAAGATGTAATTGGGGCAGCTACAGCCAATCAGAACAACTTCCGCATCTGCGTGGATCAGACCATCGCCTACATGAAAACATATTCCATCCCTAAGAGTGTGCAGAATCGGGTTCAGACTTGGTATGAATATACGTGGGACTCTCAAAGAATGCTAGGTAAGCATGGCAAAATTAATGACTAAATCCTGCAAACCATGTCTTAATGAAAGTTCTGTAAGGTAGAAGTAGAGACTAACTGAATTTGAACAAAAGATTGGGAAAAAAAAACTAAATGATCTTTAAAGCATTAATTTATTTTTTCTTAAATTTCTAGACATAGCATATCTATTATACAAATCCTAAAAGACCAAAGGCTAAATTTTATTCAGTGCCTACCAGATGCTAGGTATTACACACATTACCTCAAATAATTTTCACTAAAACAAAGGAAGAAGAATTGGGAAAATTAGTGTCATCAACCCCTTTTGGGAGACAAGGAAATGGAGGCTTCTAACTGAAAAATATAGCCAAGGGCACAGGGCCAGCAAATGCCCTAAATGGAATCACATTTGCATCTGTGGTCCTCCAAACCTTACACTTTCTACAATGTCAGCCTCTTACCCAGAGCACAGTACTTAGAAGAAGAGCAATCTTTCAGGCTACATCCAACCTACTGTTAAGGCACACAGTCTCTTCCAAAAGGCCATTAATAATTTCTGGTATAGACTATTAGCACTCTAATACTAAGTTAAAAAATATTTTTTATTAAAGGATATAAGTAAGTTAAAGATAACATGTTAGTTGACAATAATCAGATTTGACTTTTAGTTTGTTCCTTGCCATATAAAAATAGAAATTGTGCCACTGAGAAGCCAAACAGCTACTGCCTCCAGAGTGAAAGTTACAATGGGATTCCCAAATCACAAAGGCTCTTAAGAGCAGATAAGAACCTCTGCTTGTTGACACTAAGACCTTTTTTTTACCTTTCTGCCACTCTTAAGAGACTCCAGCCACATGCTTAGAACCTCTTCCTGAATCTGAATGACCAAAACAACTCGCCTTTCTCTTGAGCATCCACAGCTATTCCTGAGGGCATTTCAAGCAGGAGGAAGAGTAGCAAAAGGAGGTGTAATGGGCTACTTCCTTCTCTCCCTGTAGATACTGTTCTGACTCCTTCATTTAGGAGGGAACTAGGGACAAACAACCTTTGGAAACAAGGAGCTATATATTAGCAGAAAGGATTTTCATATTTAGAATCAGTATTGGAATCAAAATGAAGATATAATATAGCATTTTTTCTTTTCTAAATGGATGTAAGGAAACATAAAAAATAATCAACTCGCACATGTAATTGTAACTGTAGATTAATGATACCAAAATAAATTATTAAATAAATAAATAAATAAATAAAAATAATAATCAACTCTCAGAAACTCATAGCATACTAGACACTAAGAATGGGCAGTGTTTTTTATGGAATATTCTAGCAGCCTGAAGAGGCAGCATTTAATTCACATGTAGAAAAATATTTAATGTATTCACATTCTTTGTTGAGTTAATAAGCCAGTAAATAACAATAATCTGAATTTACTGGGCACATTTCTTCTTTAGATTCTATTCCCAGCTGAGCCACCTACCAGTTCTGCACAATTAAGCAAGTCACTTACAGCTTCTCCAATCGTCCAGGATTTTTTGTTTGTTCCTTTCTTTTTTTCTTCTTTCTGCAAAGCAGGAATGAGAACACTTACTCTTAATGTTGTCACAAGGGTCAAATAAGATAGTGACAGGGCTCTGTAAGCTTTCAAAGCCACATGGTACTCATTACTATTTGCCATCCCTTGTATGTTAGGACTAGAATCCACAGAATCAGAAGACAAGAACTACAGCTTTTGATGATCAGGTTTGTTCAATAGCCTTTGTCCCGTGATCTCTGGGCTTTATGTCTAAAGTTTCAGCAAACACAGTGTTCTGGTTTATTGATCCAAAAACTAATGAAAAATTTTCTTATCCTTTGGTGATTTTTTTTATTAATTATTCTGCTTTGTGGATTGATGTATTTACCTCTACAAAGATGAGTCAAACCTGCTTGAGGCCCTGCCGACTACAATGCAGTTAGCCCTCACCATTGATGTGAACTTCAGCATCATCAGCAAAGTCGACTTATTCAAGGCAAGTGCTTTTACAATTAATAGAAAGATGCCCTAGCAATTTTTCTGTAAAACCTAAGCTCTTGTTGTATAGAGCATTTTTTTTGCTTTATGTTTTAATTAAATCAAAATAATCTAAAAAAAATATATGTGGAGTTAGAGTCAATAAACTATGGGTCTCTCTCAGCAGATGACTTATTCTTTAGTAGGTACTCTCGCCTAATTGGTGTCAAAGAAGGAGAGTTTTCAGACTCTTCTTGCATTAATTTAAATATAATTAAACTCTACAGTTCTTTGTCTTTGCTACCGTGCACAATTCCCATTTATGAATGTGCCTTGGCAATGCATAACAAATCAGGCCCCTCATTAGCTCTGGATTGGCCTGACAATCAGAGAGTCATGCCTAACCATGTCTCCTATTAAAAATGCTTTGGATTTAAACTTTTTAGATGACTGAATTCAAATACAGAGGCTTTTTTTTTCCCAGAAAAAAACTCATAACCAAGAGATTTTTTTTATTTTTGAATGTTTTTAATTTTACTGCCCTTTGCTTAACGTAGGTTACTGCATGTTAAGTTTTTTTCACCTAACTCTTAATTCTCTATGTAATGTTCACTGATTCATCTATTTAATTAATTCATTTGACAGGTATTTACTAAGTTCTTACTATATTCCATGCACCATTTGAGCCACCTGGAATACAATAGTTGAAAAAAATACTTGGAAACATGGAATTTAAATTCCAAAAGAAGGGAATGAAAAATAAATATGTAACATATGTGGAGGTGATAATGCTATGAACAAAAATAAAGAGATTAAGGAGGATGAGGGTGGTACTAGTCATGAAAGTCTACTCTGATGAAGTACAATTGAGCATTTGAGCAGAGGCCTATAGGAAGCAAGGGAGTGAGCCAGGCAGATATTGGGAAAGAGGAGAGACAGGTGGGCAGAGAAGGAATATTACAGGAAGATGGATGAGATGAAAACCCAGAGCTAAGAACACAGAACAAAGGAAGCCCGAGTGGCTGGAGCAAAGGCAGCATGATAGAAAGCAACAGTTAGAGGAGAGTAAAGAGTGAGACCGAGGCAGGGGACAGGTTAATGGAGACAGTAGTACGGGCTGCGGCGCAAAGACCACTGAAGATCTTGAGCAGAAAGTGACCTATTTGAGATGCATCTGAAAAGGGTCCCTCCCTGCTGTGCGTGGAGTGCACACTGTAGAAGCAAAGGTGGAAGGCAGGGAAGCCCAGCAGGGCTTACTGAAACCATCTGTAGGAGTGATGACGGTGACCAGACCCAGAGTAGGTAGGAGCAGAGCTGTTAAGTGCCCAAATATTGGATGTATTCAAAGGAAGAGCCCATGGTTCTTGTTGTTTGACTGCATGAAGGGAGTGAGAGAGAGGGGAATCAAGGATGATTCCAAGGGTTCAAGTCTGATTAGGTTGAACAAAGACATCATTTGCAAAATAGGATATTTGAGGGTAAATGTAGGGTGAGGGGAATAGAAACCAACTCTTGTTTTTGGAGGGGTTAGTTTGAGGTGAGAGATTTCTAGATGGGATGTCTACAAGCACTTTGATAAATAAATCTGAGCTCAGTGGAGAGGTCCAAGCTAGAGTGATAAATTTGGGCATATCAACATGTTGATGTATAGGATGGGAAGCATAGGCAGGAAAAAAAGATGTAATCCAGACACAGAATACACCTTGAAAATACATAATTGATAACTCTGGGGACAGGATGAAGCAGCAGAAGCTGCCTGGTGAAATGGTTAGGTAGTCACTCCCAATGCTGGGTTAACTCACGGCCCTGCAGGACTCTGGAGTTGGGTCAGTGTCCTAGAACTCTTCCCTGGACATATCCTGTTCTAGAGTTCCATCAAGATTGTGATGAAGATATAAACCATGTGACTTTCAACTTGGCAGATGATAAAAAAGCAAGAAAGACTAGTCCAAATATGTTAACTATAAAACTTAAAAATAATTAGGTATTTGAAATGATGAGCAAAGACAAAGAGGGAAGGAGATGGGAGGGAAGAGAGAAGAGAGGGAGAGGGAGGGGTGGAAAAGGGAAAGAAAGATGCACCTGGAGATTATAGGAAAGGAGTTTCCTAATTTCCAGTTTCTAGTGGGAGTTCCACAATGGACACTCTGGCAGAGTAAAAGCATCATGGAATGTGTACAGAGTTTTCTTATTTTCTATCATGACTGGAAGAGCGATTCCTACATTAGTTAACTTCATTAAATAAATGGTTTTCAAGCTGCAGAATTCATTTAAGTGGTTTGCAGCTAACATATAAAATAAAAAAGAAAATATCAGAGTGCCTCACACATAAGGATAGGTATTATAAAATTTTTGTTCCTGTTACTCATTTTTAAATGCACATAAACATATTTATTTGTATACTGGGAAAAACATAAATGTCTGTTTTACTATATATTATGATCAAAAAGATATAAAAGTCACGAGTCAAATTATTTTAACAATATTTTTAAATGTTCTAAAACTCTTTATACCTTAATGACTAGCTTAATTAAGAATAAATGACAACAACTGGCTCTCTTTTAAAGAAAATAAAAGCTTTGAATTATATACCAATGACTTTTTGGGATTATCTCTGACTTGGGAAGTTACCAGTTTTCAGGTTTTTTCCTTTGGCTTTATGTATATTTTTAGAAATTCATAAAATCAGCATGATCTGATTGAGAAAAAAGGTTACATCTTCACATCTTGCTAACGTTGTATATAGACTTAGATTCATTCTTTCCTGACATTTCCATTAAAGATGCGATTCCTTCCAGAAAGAACCCATTTCCATTTATATTTCTGTTAAATGAAAAAAGTTTTTTTTCTAAAGCCAAATGAAGTAGAAAATAAGTAGGTATGGAATCTTTCTAAATTTATTTTCATAGTCTTGGTAGTTCATATAAATTTGTTATTTTCTTAGGAAGGAAATAAGCTAAATAGTTACCCTACATTCTTATCTCCTAAATTACACCCATTTGACTCTTGTGTTGTTTCTGAATCAGTCATGTACGTTCACTCAAGGGACTGAGGTCACAGAGGGAACATTTGTGGTATGTGTGCCCAGAAGGATATTTAGGAGTCTACAGAATGAGTAGGTGGAAGCTCCTGGCAGAAGCCTTATTATCACTTGTTATCACAAGTGTGGGGAATTACTGCCTGTTCACAGAACAGGAGAATTTCTTTAGGACCAGAGCATTGGTGATAACCAAAGATGAATCTGGAAAGATCATTTGAAGCCAGGCTGTGGAATATGTGTCCAATCCTATAAGCAAAGGAAGCTAGAAAGATGGAAACCAACAGCATAGATTTGTTTTACGGACAAGAAATGCGGCCACATTGAATAGACCAGAATATCCAGGGATAGCAAAGAAAGGTAACTATTGATTGTTGAAAACCTCCGTATCTTGAATTCTCCCTGAAAATGAATCTTCCACATTTTTAAAAGGCAGGCAGGCAGGAGGAGAAAAGGAAAGACACAGAGAAAAGGGGAGAGAGAAAGATCTGGCAGGCAGATCTTTATGTCTTTCCAATCTTCAGGATTAGGGGAAACAAAAGGTACCTGAAAAATCATTCAACTCACAAATACCTATTTTAGATGCCCTAAGGAATGTTTTAGGTTTACATTTTGGGCCTTCGGTGAAAAATTTCACAGGATTTCTCTCCATTCTGTAAATTTGAGAATGGACATAGCTTTAGTAGAATGTTTGCAATGCAGCACCAGTAAATGACTCTATGCTAAATCACGTTGCTTCAGTTTTTTCAAAAGACATACATCTGTTACTTTAATTTTGCATTATATTGAAGTTAAAAAAAAAACTCCAAAAAACACAATGTGCTTATGTTCCTTTCCTTTTAGCCTTTTGAAATTTGTTTATATATTAGTGGAACAGTGACTGTCATAATGCTTTAGCAAAAGTAATGTAATTGCTAAAGTACCATAAATTATAATATGGACAATGTCACATAAAGATTGTCCAAGCTGTCCATAATCATTCAATCCCAACACTGTTACCACATCTTGCTATATCCAACTCTTACATGATCCCTGTATTAGAGTGCTCCAGAGAAACAAAACCAATAGGATCTGTATATATAGAGAGAGATTTATTTTAAGGAATTGGCTCATGCAATCATGGGGTGACAAGTCCAAAACCTACAGGGCAGGCCAGCAGGCTGGAGACCCTTGGAATATTGATGTTTTAGTTCTGGTCCAAAAGCAGTCTGGAAGCAGATTTCCCCCTTCCTCAGGGGATTCTAGATTTTTTTTCTCTTAAGTCCTTCAACTGATTGGATAAGGCCTACCCACATACTCTGTTTTACTGGAAGTCTAATGACTTAAGTGTTAATCTCATCTAAATATACCTTTACAGTGACATTTAAACTATAATTGACCAAACATCTGAACACCACAACGTAGCCAAGTTTACACATAAAATTAACCACAGCCCCCAGGCATTGTCAAAACTATACAGAATATGATTCAGTCAAAGGTAAGAAACCAAACTGCTGTTAACCCCAAATTTTAAAATTGATACATGCGTCTCTTCAAAAATCATAGCTGCTGTTTACTGAGGTCTGGCCATGTACTACACTGCATTATCTGCTTCATTACTTTCTCTCAATTAGTTCTCACAGCAAGCCTCTGACAAAAGTTTTAGTACTATTCCCATTTTACAGAAAGTACAAACTACTTACTTGACTGAGGCCATAGAGCTTTAAGCAATGAGACAGGATTTGAACACAGGTTTTTCTTATTCCACAGTCTGTGATCTTAACTGCTCTATAAAACAACTTTTTAGTTCCCCACCAACCCTATTGCAGTAAGGGTAAGATGCTAAGAAACCAGAGAAGTTTCTCTAGAGTCAAAAAACAATGCAAGTTCAAAACCATCCTTTGGCAGTTTTCACAGATTTAGACTTGGCACATCAGTTTCACATACTCTTTGCTACTCTGCTACTAAGAAAAGACCCTGAATCTCATGTATTTTTTTCCCTCTCAATCAAAGCTGTTGGAATTAAAGACATAGAATTTTACTAAAACTTTTCTTCAATCAGTTGTGGTTAATTAGTAAGATTTTCTACTTCTCTATGGGGTGATCAATGTTTCTAAAGAGCTGAGAGATAATTAGTCATAATTTTTTTGACTTTTCATAAAAATGTCTCTACAGATTGCATGTTGTTCTTGTGCAAGCTCAAGAATTAAGTTAATAAAGAGGGATCCATTTCTATGATGTTAGGCAATTTCCCCTCCTTTCTGAGGATTCATTATTTTTTATTTTGATTTTTAAATATGCTTTATCAAATTATATACCAGGGAAATTACATTTTGCCACTACCACTAAATTACCAGAAAAGGGAGAGCATTTAATAAAAGTTCTGTTGCGCCACCTAGTGGCTAGAATTAAACTCGCATTCTTTAGAAACTAAAAAAAACAGCGTCTACAGTAGGAAACCAGGGTCCTAGAGACACCAAAAAGTACCATCCGTCTGTCAAAGAAAGTACAATGCATCTCACTGCTGCTCTGGTGAAAATGCAGAACTAGTTCTAAACAGGACACCTCACCAGGCTCTGTGACTTATTGTGGTTATGTGATTAGGAGATACTGGAAAGGGTGTGACTTCAGTGGTAGGAAAGATGCTGAGGAAGAGTTTTTATGTGAGTGACAGACTAAGCCAGGAACAAAATGGGAATGCGATATTATTTCTACCAATTAAACATGGTCTCCCAGCAATGACACCCTAATCATATATGCATTACATATTTTCTCCAGAGGCCCTGAAATCAGAATGTTACAGTGAGACTTGGTATCATTTTTA
Organism: Smutsia gigantea; assembly: GCA_032199065.1. Taxonomy (NCBI): domain Eukaryota; kingdom Metazoa; phylum Chordata; class Mammalia; order Pholidota; family Manidae; genus Smutsia; species Smutsia gigantea. The sequence goes on along the minus strand of JAVSCE010019311.1, from coordinate 107,190 downwards.
TTAACTTTATTTTTACCCTGATGGTATCAGTAATAAAGTGCTATTGCTAGACTTTTAAATATTTTGAACAATGAGCTTATCAGACAGATGAACTACATTCAACTACACATCCTGAAAACTCACTCTGTCTAAAGTACTAGTGGGGTGCCCCAGGTATTGCACCCATGTAGTCCCTAATTTCCAGTGCCCCCCAGTAGGGGCAGGGAAACTCTAAATAAATAACATTCTTGGATGTTGTGTGATGATTAAGAGACTTAAAAGCACAGTGTTTATATGAATACTTAGCACTTAGTAAATTACATTGTTATTATTACTTATTAGTACTGAGAAATAAAACTGATTGAATCAAAGGGAAGTTTCTACACAGACAAAATCAGTTTTTCATGTGACCCTGCTTGATCATAGGAAGATGGATTAGATTCATCCTCCAGGTGTCATCCAGCTTGTGACTTTCCACTTTGACTATGTGATACCGAAGGTCCTTGAAAAATAGAAATATTGTCAGTTCTCAAGAAAAGCTTGATGAAGAAGACTTTTACTAGCATCTGCAAAGATTGAGCATAGGATTAGTCTTAGAACTCAGTAAGTCGTGACACCATAGTACCTTGCTAACTATCACATTTGACTTTTCTGCTCCCAACAGGTACTAATCAGTAGCATGAATGGCATACTCAGTAGCATGAGCAACGGAACTTAGAATTCCCTGCCCTAGACATTTCACTAGCACTTGTTTAATGAGAATGAAGTTTAAGATGGGACAAAGCATTTCCTTTCATAATAAACAGGACTCAGTTGGTAAAAGTCTTAAGACTGTTTGCTTATACTTGAGCGTGACTTTAACACACAGGGTGTTATAAATTACTGATAATATCTTAGGTTCTGTTTCAAAGAATGTAAGCAAGAATAAGCCTAGAAATGGAGAAACCCTATGAGACTGAGAAGGTAGGCATTCCAAAAATAAATTTTACCAACTTTAAAATTGTATTCAGTTTACCAGAGTAAAAGAAAAGTTTCCTGGGTATAGGAACCACCATCTAATCTATAGGTTATGTTTTGAAAAAAAAAATTGAATTTCTCCAAACTCCATTCAAATCTCCAGAATCCTTATTCAAATCTATAATATACAGTTTCCATGCAGCACTGAATTTCTCGTTGTTTTAAATGAAATAATCTCTAACAACTTCATTCTTATACATCAACCTATATTTATTTAGTGGCTTGAATGCCCCAAGCTGTGGCAAGAGACTGGACTGGAAATACAGAAGTGACTATTATGTAAATTTTGACTTCAAGTTGCTCAGAATGTAAATTTAAACACACACACACACACACACTGGTGATTCTCTTCCTCTGACACCTATTGCATATGCAACATTAGGAAAATAGTCAATAGACTTCCTGAGCCTCCATTGCCTCATCTAAGATCCAGGAATAACAATGTATTAATTAATGCCAGCCATTACAGGGAAGTTGGAAAAATTTGACAGGTGAAGATAAGAAAATAGTAAAATTTAATACAAATGCTATGTATTAGTATAATGTTAATGTTGACAATTATACAGGTATTCTCACTTTATAGAGATGGGGACATTTGTGAAACAATACTGTGCTCTGTCTTTCTGTAAATCAGAAATTTTCCTAATTACTTCTGTAAAGGAAACGGAGCTGCATTGCAAAGAAAAAATGTTAGCCCCAGGATGTAAATCTTTTTAATCATAGGATAATGTAGCAAATTGTATCTCAAGGAAATAATCATTTTCTGAGTTGGGGGGATAATTGTTCTGAAATACATTATAAAATGTAATGACTTCATATTGCAAGCTTCATTTCACTAAGCCTAAGTACAGATGAGAAAAATCTAGTCCTAAACTCAGCTGCCCCAAGACCAGCGGCACCTGTCCGTAGAGCAATCATTCAGGAAAAGAATCACTTAATTGATGAAACTTAAATTGTAACTTTTTATTACATACAGCTGCTATCATCTATGAGTTGGCAAGTATGTAAATAAAAATTCATATTTATAACAGTTCAAATATTATTTTCTGAGGAAATCCAAGCTATAAGCTAAAAGCTATTCCTCTGAGTACTTGTGCATTTTTACTGAGGAAGCAGTAATTGTTTGCTTATTAATTTTAGGGCTTTTCTCCTAATTTGGTCTAACACTTCCCATTGACAGAATTTCCTTTATTAGTGCTTTTTGCGGGTGAGCTGACCTGAAGGATAGAAGAGAAAAGATGAAATGTGTTCATCTGCAAAGGGGATTTTTTTCCTTCAAATGATCTTGGGATGTGTGTTTTCCTTTATGTTTATTAAAATTAATAAGAGTTAAAGTTGAAGTCTTCGCAGTTCTCCCCAGTTCCACTCTCCTTCCTCCCCAGAGGTGGTCACTAAGATAATTTTAAGGGTATCCTTCCAATCCTCATTTTTATAATTTTACTTGATATGAACATCAGTGACAGGCAGTATTATTTTGATTACTTTTTCCATAGTTGGAGTCATTAAATACATTCCATACCTTGCTTCTTTACAGACCATTACTTGTTGAGTTCAGTAATATTGGTTGAGAGAGGGCAATCTGGTTTGTTTGTTGGTTGATTTATCTTAACCACTCTAGGGTATTCCAGTCTACAACCTTCAGTATTTTTATCTTTCCACATAATATTACAGACATTATGTTGTTTCCAATTTTTTCAGTATTGAAGATGATGTAGGCAAGACCTCAGAGAGATTGCTGGTTGGGTTCCAGACCATAAAGCAAATATCACAATAAAGCCAGTCAAATGAATTTTTTGGTTTCCCAGTGCATAAAAAAATTATGTTTACACTATGTTGTAGTTCATTAAGTGTATAATAGCATTGTCTAAAAAAAGTACATAACTTAAAAATGCTTTATTGCTAAAAAATGCTAGCCATCACCTGAGCTTTCAGCAAGTCATAATCACTAACCACAGATCACCAGAACAATTATAATAAGAATGATCAAGTTTGAAATATTGTAAGAATTACCAAAAGGTGACACAGAGACACAAAGTGAACAAATACTGTTTAAAAAAATGGCTACAGGAGGCTCGCTTGATGCAGGGTTGTAAAAGGTTTTACAAACCTTCCATTTGTAAAAAACACCAGTATCTTTGAAGCACAATAAAGCAAGGGCAATAAAACAAGGTGTGCCCGTACTGCCACCCACACCTTTGTGCAGGATACAATAAGGGTTATCACCATAAGAAAACATTTAACATCCTTAATAATTCCTATGAATACAGTTTAATACAGATGAGCATTTTCATCCAAGGTCATTCTAATAGAAATTGTTCAAGGAGTGAAAATTTGATTTTGGCCTACAAATTATAATTAAGATAATAAAAATTAATGTCAGAAAAACCAAATTGTGCATATGAAGGTAAATGTAAGTGGTTTTTTACATCTTCTATTCTGATCACTTACAATGTCATTTTACTCCATGAGAGTAAGCTTCATTGCCATAATATTACAGACATATTTATGCGTAAGAACTTCTACTTCTAATGGCATTTCTCTAAAACATCACATTCTTTAGCGGGGGAGACCCTAAAATCAATCCAAAGTTTGGGTTTTTTCTAAGAGAGTTCTGAACATCAGAACACTAATTTCCAAAATGAAATTACCCCGAATTGATGACAGCATTAAAAGATATCAGGCACACAAGCAATATATTTAGAGAATTTTTACTTAAAAAAACACACAATTTTTAGAAAGAAATGTTTGTCCTTTGTTTTAACAGGACAACCTATGAGACATGGTAGGAATAAAACAAATATAAATAAAATTATATGCTTTGCACAAAATAAATACATAAATAAATACATAATAAGGGAACAAAAGGTTAATTACTCTCTACCTTAAAGGTCCTTTGCGCATCTTTGCAAATACAAAGCATGGTCATCTTAAAATGACTCAAAGTGTGTTACCCACGTGAGCGCCTTGATGCTTCCCCATGTCTCCTCTCCCCCTCCCAGGCAGAAGTAACCTGCTCCTGTTAAAAGTTTCATGGATAATTACCTAGGATGTTTTATGATATAATTAATCATCAATTAAAGCTTTTCTGTTTTAAAACATCATCCCAAGTAGCCTTATTCTCTTTCATCTTTGATTGCTTCAAGGGCATGGTACAAACACTTGCTCATAGCAGCTTCTCATCAATATTTGTTAGATTGTATTAAAAAGGTATTCCTATTTGCCTTGGCCTTTTCTTCTATCCAGGATAACCAAAAGCTATACTTTCTCACATTAATTTTTAAAATTCTAACTTCAAGTTCATCCGAATGCTTCTCACCAATGGCTACTTGAAGATACTTCAATCATAAATTTTTAACTTTCCTTATCAGTCAAGCAACCCTGAGGTTTAACTTTCATATGGATCTAGGTCAAGTGTTTTCTACTGAAATCATTATGGAAAACTGATGATTGCTAAAGAAATGATTATCCAGTCCACAAATGGAGGGCACGCCCTTTGCTTTTCCTCCTCCTTTCCTGCTGACTGTGATTAGTTCTCTGCAAAGTAGTAATTCCTCTAAGGATGAGCAGGACCAGCCTCAAAAGGAAAGCTGCTACATCTTCGCAGCTCTGGGAGGAAAAAATAAAAATATCTGGTGAATGCAAAAGATTTGAAAAAAGAAAGTGATATTTTTGAAGCATCAATAGATTTTTCTTTAGGCTATAATATAGATAAATTATAATTATTTGAACAAAATTAAAAAACAGACATATATTCTAACAAATCAAATTTATTTTTGACACTATTAAAGTGGATATGAATAGTCATTCACTAAACAGATACTACCTCTGTGTCTATATGTAGAGTTACCCTGCATTTAAGAAGATGATAATTAAGTTGGGGAAGAAAGACGTACAAGCCTTCAAAGTCAAATAATAATATCTAACAATAGTATGAAAGATGTTTTAAAAAGAAAAATATTCAGCAAATATTTTGATTATGTCAGCCAATGTACTAATAAAAGCCAATTATTATAATCAACATTATATTATCATAATAATAGAAGCTATCACTAATTATGCATTATGTTGGGTTTTAACTGAATAAAATTTTACCATTATGAGATAAGTACCATTTTAACCCCCTTTGACAGATTAGGAAACCAAGGGCATGAGAGGTTACATAGCAATAGGTAGTGAAGACAGGATTAGAACCCAGGTCTATCTGACTAGGACCCAAACGCTTGAAATTGTTCTACAAGTATGTTTTTTCTAAATATTGGATCAAGGCAAGTCCGTTGTATTGGCAACTAATATTATAGTGTTAATATTTATTACTATTTATTTATATTACATTTTAAAATCCTTTGGAATATTGGCTTTTTAGCTTTTCTCTTTATTTTTTTTTTCTTTAGGGTTGTGACACACAGATGATTTATGACATGTTGCTAAGATTGAAATCCATTGTCTATTTACCTGGTGACTTTGTCTGCAAAAAGGTGAGTGCATGCTGTTTGTCAAATGCATGACCAGTAAATAAATACATTTGAGAAATTCAGACATAGGTCAAGTTCAAACAAAATTGTCCAGCGTTAATTCCCATAGTGAAGAAATAATTATGATATGCAATTCTGTAAAACAATAATGTGCTCTCAGTTGAAAATGGAACAAGACTATATGGATTTAATTATTTATATTAAGGATGTAAGTGTGGATAGTCTGAAAAGCTGCTTTGTATAAAAGTAAATCATTAATTGTCGCATCCCACATATTTACACTGAAGGAAAAAGTTACAGAAGTGAAAGGTGATTCTGCCCTTTTATGTCTTTGCCTAACTATCAGCTATCTCCACTTATTTCACTCAGTGCATAATTAATGCCACTTTTTTTACTGTGTTTTTATAATTACAGAAGTAATACATGTTCATTATTTTTACAATGGAAAACACAAAAAAGCACAAAGACAAAAGATCCATCACCTAGAAATAAACACAATTAATATACAACCTACTATTTTGTACTGACCGATAAAGCTAGTTTCCTATGATTGGTATCATACTATATTTATGTTTTGAAACTTGTTTGGCCCAAAAGCAGCAGAATACACATTCTTCTCAAGTGCACATGGAACATTTTCAAGAATAGATCATATACTAGGCCACAAAAAACAGCCTCGGTAAATTCAAAAAGATTGAAATTGTACCAACCAGCTTCTCAGACCACAAAGGTATGACACTAGAAATAAATTACACAAAGAAAACGAAAAAGCCCACAAACACATGGAGGCTTCATAACATGCTTCTAAATAACCAGTGGATCAATGAACAAATAAAAACAGAGATCAACAAATATATGGAGACAAATGACAACAATAATTCAACACCGCAAAATCTGTGGGACGCAGCAAAGACAGTGCTAAGAGGGAGGTATACTGTAATACAGGCCTACCTCAGGAAAGAAGAACAATCCCAAATGAGCAGTCTAAACTCACAATTAACGCAAGTAGAAAAAGAAGAACAAATGAGGCCCAAAGTCAGTAGAAGGAGGGACAAAATAAAGATTAGAGCAGAAATAAATAAAATCTAGAAGAATAAAACAAAAGAAAGACTCAGTGAAAGCAGGAGCTGGTTCTTCAAGAAAATTAACAAAATAGATAAACCCCTAGCCAGACTTATCAAGAAAAACAGAGAGTCTACACACATAAACAGAATCAGAAATGAGAAAGGAAAAATCACTACGGACACCACAGAAATACAAAGAATTATTAGAGGATACTATGAAAAACTACATGCTAATGAACTGGATAACCTAGAAGAAATGGACAACTTTCTAGAAAAATACAACCTTCCAAGGCTGACCCAGAAAGAAACAGAAAATCTGAACAGACCAATTACCAGCAATAATTGAATTGGCAATCAAAAAACGACCTAGGAACAAAAACTCTGGACCAGATGGCTTCACCACTGAATTTTATCAAACATTTAGTGAAGACTTAACACCCAAACTCCTTAAAGTTTTCCAAGAAGTAGAAGAGGAGGGAATACTTCCAAACTCATTCAATGAGACCAGCATCCCTCTAACACCAAAACCAGGGAAAGAGACCACAAAAAAAGAAAATTACAGACAATATCTGTGAAAACATAGATGCAAAAATACTCAACAAAGTATTAGCAAACTGAATTCAAAAATGTATCAAAAAGATCATCCACCATGATCAAGTAGGATTTATTCCAGGGATGTAAAGATGGTACACCATTTGAAAATCCATCAACACCATCCACCACATCAATAAAAAGAAGGACAAAAACCCCATGATTATCTCATAGATGCCAAAAAAGCATTTGACAAAATTCAACATCCATTCATGATAAAAAGTCTCAACAAAATGGGTATAGAGGGCAAGTACCTCAACATAATAAAGGCCATATAGACAAAACCACAGCCAACATCATATTTAACAGCGAAAAGCTGAAAGCCTTTCCTTTAAGATAGGGAATAAGACAAGGATGCCCCCCCTCTCCACTTTTATTCAACATAGTTCTGGAGGTCCTAGCCATGGCAATCAGACAACACAAAGAAACAAAAGGCTTCCAGATTGGTAAGGAAGAAGTTAAAGTGTCCCTGTTTGCAGATGACATGATATTGTACATAAAACACCCTAAAGAATCCACTCCAAAACTACGAGATCTAATATCTAAATTCAGCAAAGTTACAGGATACAAAATTAATACACAGAAATCTGTTGCATTCCTATATACTAACAATGAACTAGCAGAAAGAGAAATCAGAAAAACAATTTCATTCACAATTGCATCTTAAAGAATAAAATACCTAGGAATAAACCTAACCAAGGAAGTGAAAGACCTGTACTCTGAAAACTACAAGGAACTCATGAGAGAAATTAAAAAAGATACTTGTAAATGGAAACACATCCTGTGCTCATGGATAGGAAGAATTAATATTGTTAAAATGGCCATCCTGCCTAAAGCAATCTACAGATTTAATGCAATCCCGATCAAAATACCAATAGCATTCTTCAACAAACTCAAGCAAATAGTTCTAAAATTCATATGGAACCACAAAAGACCCCAAATAGCCAAAGCAATCCTGAGAAGGAAAACAAAGTAGGGGGATTACACACCCCAACTTCAAGCTCTACTACAAAGCTACAGTAATCAAGACAATTTGGTACTGGCACAAGAACAAAGACCAGGGGAACAGACTAAAGAGCCCAGATATAAACCCAACCATGTATGGTCAATTAATATACGATAAAGGAGCTATGGACATACAATGGGAAATGACAGCCTCTTCAACAACTGGTGTTGTCAAAACTAGACAGCCACATGCAAGAAAATGAAACTGGATTATTGTTTAACACCATACACAACAGTAAACTCAGAATGGAACAAAGACCTGAAGGTAAGTCATGAAACCATAAAACTCTTAGAAGACAACATAGGCAAAAATCTCCTGAATATAAACATGAGCAATTTCTTCTTGAATACATCTCCTCAAGCAAGGGAAACAAAAGCAAAAAGAACACATGGGACTACATCAAACTAAAAAGCTTCTGTAAAGCAAAGGACACCATCAACAGAACAAAAAGGCATCCTACAGTATTTGTAAAAGACATATCTGACAAGGGGTTAACATCCAAAATATATAAAGAACACACACTTCTCAACACCCAAAAGGAAATAATCCGATTAAAAAATGGGCGGAGGATATAAAGAGACAATTCTCCAAAGAAGAAATTCAGATGGCCAGCAGACACATGAAAAGATGCTCCACATCGCTAATCATCAGGAAAATGCAAATTAAAAGCACAATGAGGATTGGATTAAACATGGTGGCGTGAGACGTGAGACAGAGGCTTCCTCCTAAAACCTCATATTATATGAAAATAAAGCTACTACAACTACTCTTGAAAGAGCAACAGGAAAGAGGACGGCAACAAACTGCATACACCTGGAGACAAGAGCAGCCCTCTCAGAAAAGGGTAATGTACTAAAGCTGTGGTCCTGCGGGATCCAAGCCCTTCCCCCACCCCAGCTCACCAGCAAGAGGAACAGGAATGGAGCAGGGAGGGAGTGGAGATGTGGGACTGCTGAATACCTAACTCTGGAGATCTACTCTGGGAGCACAAACCTACATTTCATGGTGCTTGCATGATACTATCATAATTAGGGGGTTGGAAAGCTAAGACAGGCAGAGTTCCTGGAGAGACTAAGAATCCGGCTGCTTGTGGAAAGCAGGGATCCATACCCAGCTGCTCGGGGACAAAAGAAAGGCGGGCAGTCGGAGAGACTTCCTAACAAAGAAGCCCTTAGCAAGAGGGCTGCTAAAGGGGCAAGGATTGCAAGGAGCTTACTGCTCAGGAGAAAGGACAGGCAGACAAAATTGTCCGGGTGCACTCTGCCCAGCAGGTTGGGAGCTTTCACGATCTTCAGGTGCTCCAGCTCCCTGGCTGCCTACAAAGCTCCAAGAACCCCTTCTGTGACAGGCAGAGTAGTGCGCCTTTCTCCTGGCCAGCCCCACCGGGCTTACAAAAAGGGAAATCCTTCCCTGGTGTTAGGCCAGCCAGAGGGAAGATCTGTCTAATCTGTCTACAGCAACTAAAAACGCAAAGCACAGAGGCTTATTGCTGTGTGCTCAGCCCACTGGTTCAGGCAGTGGAGACAGGCATGGCAGCCAGGAACCAGCAAACAGCCCTTTCCTCCCCGGAGGCACCAATACCACTCCCCTACAATCCCCGCATTGCTTCAGGGGCTGAGCAGCTCCAGAGAGTAGAGCTTCTGGGCACTACAGGGTGCCATACACAAATATGTAATGCCAGAGGAACCTGGTCCAGAGTAAAATTATGAACACAACTCCTGAGAAAGATTTAAATGATATGGACCTTATGACTCTCCCTGAAAGGGAGTTCAAAATAAAAAATCATTAACATGCTCATGGAGGTACGGAAAGATATTCAAGAACTCAGGAATGAATTCCGGTCAGAGATCCAATCATTGAAGAACACAATGGACGGTATTAAAAGCAGATTGGATACGGTGGAGGAAACAATAAATGAAATAGAAACTAGAGAAGAGGAATACAAAGAAGCTGAGGCACAGAGAGAAAAAAGGATGTCTAAGAATGAAAGAATATTGAGAGAAATATGTGACCAATCCAAACAGAACAATATTCGCATTATACGCTTACCAGAGGAAGAAGAGAGAGAGAAAGGGACAGAAAGCGTCTTTGAGGAGGTGATTGCTGAAAACCTCCCAAATCTGGGGAAGGAGATAGCCTCTCAGGCCATGGAGGTGTGCAGATCTCCCAACACAAGGGGCCCAAGGAAGACAACAGCAAGACATATAGTAATTAAAATGGCAAAGATCAAGGAAAAGGACAGACTGTGAAAAGCAACTAGAGAGAGAAATAGGATCACATACAAAGGAAAACCCATCAGGCTATCATCAGACTTCTCAACAGAAACCTTACAGGCCAGAAGGGAGTGGCATGATGTATTTAATGCAATGAAGCAGAAGGGCCTTGAACCAAGATTACTTTACCTGGCAAGAATATTATTTAAATTTGAAGGAGGAATTAAATAATTCCCAGATAAGCAAAAGTTAAGAGAATTTGCCTCCCACAAACCATCTCTACAGTGTATTTTGGAGGGACTGCTATAGATGGAAGTGTTCCTACAGATTAATAGCTGTCACCAGAGGTAATAAAACCACAGTAAAGAAAATAGAACAGCGAATTACTAAGAAAATGCAAAATTAAATTAACTATCCCCAAAGTCAATCAAGGGATAGACAAACAGTACAGAATATGATACCTAATATATAAAGAATGGAGTAGAAAGAAAAAGGAGGGAGGAAACAAACAAACAAACAAAAAAAGAACCTTTAGATTGTGTTTGTAATAACATATTTAGTTGTTAGACTTTTAGATAGTAGGGAAGTTAACCTTGAACCTTTGGTAACCACGAATCTGAAGCCTGCAATGCCAATAACTACATACCTATCCATATACACCCTAAATGTAAATGGACTGAATGCACCAGTCAAAAGACATAGAGTAACTGAATGGATAAAAAAACAAGACGCATCTATATGCTGCCTTCAAGAGACTCACTTTAAAGCCAAAGACATACACAGACTAAAAGTGAAGGGATGAAAAAAGATATTTCATGCAAACAACAAGGAGAAAAAAGCAAGTGTTGCTGTACTTGTATCAGACAAAATAGACTTCAAAACGAAGAAAGTAGCAAGAGATAAAGAAGGACATTACATAATGATAAAGGGGTCAGTCTAACAAGAAGATATAACCATTATAAATATATATGCACCCAACACAGGAGCACCACCATATGTGAAACAAATACTAACAGACTTAAAGGAGGAAATAGAAAGCAATTTTAGGAGACTTCAACACACCACTTACTCCAAAGGACAGATCAACCAGACAGAGAATAAGTAAAGACACAGAGGCACTGAACAACACACTACAACAGATGGACCTAACAGATATCTACAGAACTCTGCACCCAAAAGCAGCAGGACACACATCCTTCTCAAGTGCACATGGAACATTTTCCAGAATAGACCACATACTAGGCCACAAAAAGAGCCTCAGTATATTCAAAAATATTGAAATCCTACCAACCAACTTCTCAGATCACAAAGATATAAAACTAGAAATAAATTTTAGGAAGAAATCAAAAAAGCTCACAAATACATGGAGAATTAACAACACTCTCCTAATTAATCAATGGGTTAATGACCAAATCAAAACAGAAATGAAAGAATATATGGAGACTAATGATAACAACAACACAAAAGCCACAACTTCTGTGGGATGCAGCAAAGGCAGTTCTAAGAGGAAAGTATATTGCAATCCAGGCCTATTTAAAGAAGGAAGAACATTTCCAAATGAACAGTCTAAACACACAATTACTGAAATTGGAAAAAGAAGAACAAATGAGACCCAAAGTCACCAGAAGGAGGGACATAATAAAGATCAGAGAAGAAATAAATAAAATTGAGAAGAATAAAACAATAGAAAAAAATCAATAAAACCAAGAGCTGGTTCTTTGAAAAAATAAACAAAATACATAAACCCCTAGCCAGACTCATTAAGAGAAAAAGAGAATCGACACACATAAACAGAATCAGAAATGAGAAAGGAAAAATCACGACGGACCCCACAGAAATACAAAGAATCAAAAGAGAATATTATGAGAATCTATATGCTAACAAGCTGGAAAACATAGAAGAAATGGACGACTTCTTAGAAAAATACAACCTTCCAAGACGGACCAAGCAAGAAACAGAAAAACTAAACAGACCAATCACCAGCAATGAAACTGAATCAGTAATCAAAAAACTACGCAAGAACAAAACCCCCAGACCAGATGGATTCACCTCTGAATTCTACCAGACATATAGAGAAGAAATAACACCTATTCTCCTTAAAGTTTTTAAAAAAGAGAAGAGGAAGGAATACTTCCAAACTCATTCTATGAAGCCAGCATCACTCTAATACCAAAACCTGGCAAAGACCTCACCAAAAAAGAAAATTAGAGACCAAGATCCCTGATAAACGTAGATGCAAAAGTACTCAACAAAATATTAGCAAACCGAATTCAAAAATACATCAAGAGGATCATACACTATGATCAAGTGGGATTCATCCCAGGGATGCAAGGATGGTACAAAATTCGAAAATCCATCAACATTATCCACCACATCAACAAAAAGAAGAACAAAAACGACATGATCATCTATATAAATGCTGAATAAGCATTTGACAAAATTCAGCATCCATTCCTGATTAAAACTCTCAACAAAATGGGTATAGACGGCAAGTACCTCAACATCATAAAGGCCATATATGATAAACCCACAGCTAACATCATACTTAACAGCGAGAAGCTGAAAGCTTTTCATCTAATATCGGGAACAAGACAGGGATGCCCACTCTCTCCACTGTTATTCAACATAATACTGCAGGTCCTAGCCATGGCAATCAGACAAAACAAAGACATACAAGGCATCTAGATTGGTAAAGAAGAAGTCAAATTGTCACTATATGCAGATGATATGATATTGTACATAAAAAACCCTAAAGACTCCCTCCAAAACTACTAGAACTAATATATGAATTCAGCACAGTTGCAGGATACAAAATTAACACACAGAAATCTGTTGCTTTCCTATACACTAATGATGAACTAACAGAAAGAGAAATCAGAAAAACAATTCCATTCACAATTACATCAAAAAGAATAAAATACCTAGGAATAAACCTAACGAAGGAAGTGAAAGACCTACACTCTGAAAACTACAAGACACTCCTAAGAGAAATTAAAGAGGACACTAACAAATGGAAATTCATCCCATGCTCTTGGCTAGGAAGAATAAATATTATCAAAATGGCTATACTACCTAAAGCAATCTACAGATTCAATGCAATCCCTATCAAACTACCAACAGCTTTCTTCAATGAACTGGAACAAATAATTCTAAAATTCATATGGAACCACAAAAGACCCCGAATAGCCAAAGCAATCCTGAGAAGGAGGAATAAAACAGGGGGAATTACACTCCCTGACTTCAAGCTCTACTACAAAGCCACAGTAATCAAGACAATTTGTTATTGGCACAAAAACAGACCCACAGACCAGTGGAACAGAATAGAAAATCCAAATATTAACCCAAACATATACAGTCAATTAATATTTGATAAAGGAGCTTGGATATACAATGGGGAGATGACAGCCTTTTCAGCAGCTGGTGTTGGAAAAACTGGACAGCTACATGTAAGAGAATGAAACTGGACTACTGTATAACCCCATACACAAAGGTAAACTCAAGGTGGATCAAAGACCTGAATGTAAGTCATGAAACCATAAAACTCTTAGAAAAAAACATAGGCAAAAATCTCTTGGACATAAACATGAGCGACTTCTTCATGAACATATCTCCCCGGGCAAGGGAAACAAAAGCAAAAATGAACAAGTGGGACCATATCAAGCTGAAAAGCTTCTGTACAGCAAAGGACACCATCAGTAGAACAAAAAGACATCCTACAGTATGGGAGAATATATTCATAAATGACATATCCAATAAGGGGTTGACATCCAAAATATATAAAGAACTCACGTGCCTTAACAAACAAAAAGCAAATAATCCAATTACAAAATGGGCAGAGGACATGAATAGACATTTCCTTAAAGAAGAAATTCAGATGGCCAACAGGCACATGAAAAGATGCTCCACATCACTAATCATCAGAGAAATGCAGATTAAAACCAAAATGAGATATCACCTCACACCAGTGAGGATGACCAACATCCAAAACACAAACAACAACAAATGTTGGCGAGGATGTGGAGAAAAGGGAACCCTCCTACACTGCTGGTGGGAATGCAAATTAGTTCAACCATTGTGGAAAGTAGTATGGAGGTTCCTCAAAAACTCAATATAGAAATACCATTTGACCCAAGAATCCCACTCCTAGGAATTTACCCTAAGAATGCAGCAGCCCAATTTGAAAAAGACAGATGCACCCCTATGTTTATGGCAGCACTATTTACAATAGCCACGAAATGGAAGCAACCTAAGTGTCCATCAGTAGATGAATCGATAAAGAAGAAGTGGTACATATACACAATGGAATATTATTCAGCCATAAGAAGAAAACAATCCTACCATTTGCAACAACATGGATGGAGCTAGAGGGTATTATGCTCAGTGAAATAAGCCAAGCCGAAAAAGACAAGTATCAAATGATTTCACTCATATGTGGAGTATAAGAAGAATGAAAAAAACTGAAGGAACAAAACAGCCACAGACTCACAGAACCCAATAACGGACTAATAGTTACCAAAGGGAAAGGGAGTGGGGAAGATCGGTGGGAAGGGAGTGATAAGAGGGAAAAAGGGGCATTATGATTAGCAGATGTAATTTGGGGGGGGCACGGGGAGGGCAGTACAACTCAGAGAAGACAAGTAGTGATTCTATAGCATCTCACTACGCTGATGGACAGTGACTGTAATGGGGTTGGTGGGGGGGACCTGATGAAGGGGTAGTTTAATAATTATGATATTGCACATGTAATTGTAGATTAATGATCCAAAATAAATTATAAAAAAAAATAAAAATAAAAATAAAGCACAATGAGATATCACCTCACACCAGTTAGGACGGCCAGCATCAAAAAGACTAGGAACAACAAATGCTGGTGAGGATGCGGAGAAAGGGGAACCCTCCTACACTGCTGGTAGGAATGTAAGCTAATTCAACCATTGTGGAAAGCAATATGGAGGTTCCTCAAAAACTAAAAATAGAAATACCATTCCACCTGGGAATTCCACTCCTAGGAATCTACCCACAGAAAGCAAGTTCTCAGATTCAAAAAGACCTATACACACCTATGTTTATTGCAGCCCTATATACAATAGCCAAGAGATGGAAGCAACCTAAGTTTCCATCAGTAGATGAATAGATAAAGAAGAGGTGGTACATATACACAATGGAATACTATTCAGCCATAAGAAAGAAACAAATCCTACCATTTGCAACAACATGGATGGAGCTGGAGGATATTATGCTCAGTGAAATAAGCCAGGCGGAGAAAGACAGATGTAAAATGATTTCCCCCATTTGTGGAGAATAACAATGAAGCAAAACTGAAGGAACAAAATAGCAGCAGACTCAGAGACTCCAAGAAGGAACTAGCAGTTACCAGAGGGGAGGGGTGTAGGAGTGCTGGTGGGGAGTGAGGGAGAAGGGGATTGAGGGATATTATGTTTAGTACACATGGTGTGGGGGGTCACGGGGAAGACAGTGTAGCACAGAGTAGGCAAAGAGCAAATCTGTGGTATCTTACTACACTGATGGACAGTGACTGCAATGGGGTATGGGGGGGACTTGATAATATGGATGAATGTAGTAACGCATTGTTTTTTATGTGAAACCTTCATAATAGTATATATCAATAATGCCTTAATAAAAAAATATATATCATACAAACATTTTATGTTATTAAGTAATCTTCTACAACCTCACTTTTAATGTTGCATAATATTCCAGTCTATGACTATATCATAATCAATTTCCAAATGTTTGTTATAAATATAACTTTAAAAAGAACATTTTTGCACATCTCTGATTACTAACTTAAGGGGGAAAGAATGATGACCTTGGGTTTTATATCTTAAGAAACTAAAGCAATAGTGAAGATAATAATCAAAATAAAAAGTATAAAAAGATGGGCAGTTCAAAGAAATGAGAATTTATCCAAAACCCTAGGGAGTTCACAAGTGAGTGAGGGTGAGAAGCACTTACACGAAAATGATGTGTTAGGTGCTATGGTGGAAGAAAGCACAAGCTGTTATAGGACACAGAGTGAGGACACTGGTCCCTCTGGGGTACCAGCCAGATTTCCTGGAGAAGATGCTGTGCAAGCCAAATCTTGAAAAATGAATTGGTGTGAACCAAGAGAAAAAATAAACAGGCATTCCAGACAGAGGAATGAATTAGCATGAATTAAGGCAGAAAGGAAGGAACTGTGTCTACAGAAGGAGTACAGAGAACTACAATAAGACAAAAGTTAGAAATGTTTAGTATTGTTTATTCAGTGAAACTCAGTAAATATCTTTGAATGCTGTGGGCCAGGCACTGTGCTGGATACTGGGGACAATCAATCAACAGTGAGCAAAACAAAACGGTGATTATTGTCCTCCAGTGGTTTACAGTGTAGTGCTGGAGTATTCAGTTTACAGCATAACTCCGATTTGCCTGGTATTAGAAGCCTGGGCTCCATCCCCAGTCATTCATTTGGTCTGAATGGAGCCCACACACCAATATTTTTTAAAAGCTCCCAAATGATTCTAAAATGCAGCCAAATTGAGACTCACTGGCCTGATAGAAGAGACAAACAATAAAAAAGTGAAATTAAATAAACACATAACTCCAAAATGTGCTAACTTCTATAAAGAGAAAATAGAATTTGCCAGAAGAGTATGTAGTGGCAAAGGCAACTGGTTTAGACAGAGGGAGGGGGAGAGAGCTGAGTACGGGGAGGCTGACAGGTTGGCAGGTACGACCTTTGTAAGATTTGAAAAGAGATAGTTCTTTAGTAAAATAAAGTGGAGAGGATGGCATTTTAGATGAAGATTTGGAATAGCTTGGCATATTCTAGGAACGGAAGGTAGTAATCAACTGGGATAATGGTGAAAGACAGTCAAATAGAGTGTAAGGTACTTAAAGGCATTTGGGTGGATGTAACTAGTGCACAGGTGGAAAGCAATCTAGTCCAACAGAGAGAATAAAACTGGACGTAAAGCTTTGGGAACTGGCACATAACGCAAACTGACTTCATTCGAAGCCCAAGAAAAGGTAAAAGAAGAGGGCAAGGCTGTTACTTGGAAGAATACCAGTATCGATGGAGGACATCAGTGAAGAAGTAACAGAGCAACGGGAAACAACTGTCAGAGGTAAAAGGAAAAATGCAGGAGAAAGTGTGACATAATGGAAAGCAAGAATATGTAACCCCAAATTAGTCCAAGTTAAAAGTACGCAGATTGGTGATATGAAATCACTATCATTAAAAAATACAAACCACACTCTGTTCAAGGACTCCTTTAGGGCAATGGTGTATTTGGAATGACATGGCCTTATTGCACCAAAATAGCCTTTC
This sequence comes from Smutsia gigantea, assembly GCA_032199065.1. Lineage (NCBI taxonomy): Eukaryota > Metazoa > Chordata > Mammalia > Pholidota > Manidae > Smutsia > Smutsia gigantea. Next base: position 89,518 of record JAVSCE010019311.1, on the reverse strand, counting down.
AAATAGCAACTGGCACTGAAAATTGAGACAACTCATAAAAACTTTAGCTCCCATGCCCCTAAGCAGTGCAAGTTTGCTTAACAAAGTGTGAAATGTAGAGTAAATGCAGCCTTCTCATTTCTAATTTCTTTCTCACGTCACATCTATCACTAAATAATACAAACAGGTCAATGAACACCAATGAGGAAAAGAAAGGGATAAATGGGAGGAAGAGTAAGAATGAGAAGATATGAAACTACAAGCCACATTTCTTTAGTTTTTTTTTTAAGAGATTTAATTCACAGTATGTATTTACTGAGATGAAAGTTTTACTTGACCAGACTTTGAATTCTGAATTCATTCACCTTTCAGCTTATCATTTCCACAAATCATTGCAGGAAAAGGGAAGAAAAAAACCCATGTTCTATTGAAGATTGCCTAAATAATCAAGGAAATGGCAAGGTTCAGGACTGAGTTTGCTGACCTGAGTGATCCTCGAGAGGACTCCTAAATTTACTGAGTGGGGACCTTGGGCAGCTTCAAAGAGTATTTGGGAATTTTCCCAGGATTAATTTGCATGTCAAAAGGCCCCTACTAGCCTTGGAAATAGCCTTAGAAATAGCCTTCTTCAAGAACCTTGAAAATCTGAAGTGCTTTCTCACTAAGGGTTACCCCACTCTACCAGAAGCTCTTGCATTTCTACACTTTCTCCAAATGAGTACATAAACCAACCACAAGGCTTGGTTTTGATCTTATTTTGCACATGCTGTCAGACCTTGTTCTCTAAGGAATGTCTACTTCATTTGAATGCTAATTAAACATGCAGGAAAGGCTTAAATTAGCCTAGAAATATGCAAGAAATAGTGGAAGTTTTGGTTCGTTGATTATGCCTGATCTTCTTGGAAAATTATTGAGATGATCATTAAAAAATAATTAAAAGTGCTGAACTATATTTAAGTACCCATTATGTACTTCTACCTCCAGTCAGTTGTAATAACTGCCTTTGAAAAATCATTCCAGTTCCCTGAGAATTACTTCATGCAAAGAATAAGGAATATGACCCTGTCCTAATCATTACTTCCTGAGTATCTCTTGGAAAACTAATTTTCAGATGCCTTCCCTTATTTTAAAAAGAATTCACAGCTTTTTTATTGTTTTTTAAGAGATCAGTCTTGATCCTGGCCTATCTGTGCATACCCTATAGAATCAGACAGCGTAAGTGCTGCTTAGTTCTAGTGCTGTTATCTTCTAGCCTTGTGAGTTTCCTTTTCAAGCCTTTACTACCTATTTTTAGATAAGAATCATATCTTTCCCATCCAATCTCACTGGGATTTTTGAAGAATTAAATGAGTTCATATAATTTGCTCTTACAAGTAGCACCTTCTTATACAACAAATGCAGGTATTAAAATAAGGAGCAATGTCAAATCACGTTATTTTGATTTTTAAAAGTACTATGCAAATGCAAGATATTATTAGCATTAATATTACGGAAATAATTACAGTAAGGTCCACCTGTTTTGGAATTTCTGCTTTACTCTGTATTTGAGAATAAGTATTTGCTTAATATTTTGCACAATGCAAAATTTAAATATACTTGCATTGCTCAGTTAGGATATGTGCATTCTAGGCTTCCTTTTGCTTCTAATTACTGCATAGAGCTTTGGCTACGCCACTAAACCAACCTGTGCCTTTATTTTTCTTTCTGTAAAATGGAAATAATAATACTTCTCTACCTTCTTTATAAAAGTAATGGGGAGATAAAATGAGAATTTCATGTTCCATATGTTAACTAAGAGGTAGAGTCTGAAAAGTTTAAACTCAACCTAACATTTATAATACAACAATAATTAACTTTCAAAATATCACCCTTGGTATTGAAGGACTTCACTTGTGTGATTAAATTGTGTTCCCCTCATTCACAAATGAATTCCTATATCATAATCTCTATACTCAGCACTGAAGCAAATAACACATTGTCTCAGCCATCAGAGAGCATAAGCTATCACCAACATTATTAATCCTGAATTAATTTAGTGTATTCTAATCCTTTGAAAATATGATTAACAAGAACATTTGATAAATTCAAGTAAGCCAGTCTCTTCCTGAACCTAGTGAGTGGATTTATTATATACATGCTATTCTTTCCTAGCTCAGTGTGATCAATACCCTACTCATTAGGACATGTAGGTACTATTATTCAAATTGTTTGCCTAGTGGCAACAATTATGAGGACTGGCTTATTTAGACTTTAACAGCTGTTCTTGACCCAAATGCCACTGAGGTCTCTTGTAAGACATTTTTATTCTTTTTGGATCATAGAGTAAGAGGACATATTCCAAGGGTCCCATGACCACCCATTAGTTTGGTGATTTGCATGATTCAACAGAGTATTAATTTATGGCTTAAGATTTATCATAGCAAAGCATACAGTGCAGGAACAGCAAGAAAAAGACAGACATAGACAAAGACTTGAGAAATCAGGCACAGGCTTCCTAGGTCCTACTTTTGAGAGGATCATGTGGATGGCATTTTTTTCTCCAACTGTGGACTGTGGAGACAAGAACAAAATAATCTCCACCTAGGAAATACCATCTATGTCTCGGGGTCCAAAGTTCTTAAATGAAGCTGGTTATGTGGTTACATGACCATCCATGATTCAGATCATTTGTCTTAAAAGAAAAATCTTAGTTCATATAATAACTAGGTACCAAGTATACATCATAAATCTTTGTGTTTACATTAAACAATGTGGACAACCTGGTACATCCTGCTACACTGTCTCAGGCCCACAGAACACCACCATTAATCAGCGACTACATGAACACTCCAGGAGTTTAGTTCTCAGGGCTGGAACAAGGGCCATTGTACTGGCTCCAGGAGTCCCCAGAGAGAAAAAAGAATGGAGTAAAACAACCTGCTGAGTTAACACTTTCCTCTCAATATGGAAGAAGAATAATAGCTTAAAGGTATCCTATGCCCCAAGCACTAAAATCAAACCTCAGGACTATAGGCAGAAAAGTAGAGTTGACCTTTGAATGGCTGTCATGTTCTTCGGATAGACCGAGCACCTTCTTCGAAGCATAGCAGTCACCACCAATGGCTAGGTGATGATGCTTACAATCATTTCCTCTACCCATGCCCATTCCTGGAACAATGTGCTGACTGAAATACCTTCACCTATCCAGTGGTAGTATAAAGTGCTCATATGTTTAGAAGATCACTTTCCTCATGATTTTCTTTCGTGGAATTCCTTTCCAATGTCTGTAGCTACCTCAGGTCTTATAAGATTAATTTTATATTGATGTTCCTTGTCTCCTTCATTTACACTTATTCCTCTAGAAGAGTTTGTATTTCTTAATTTGGAGCATAGTTGTCAAGAATGAAGTGACTATCATTTCTCCTTTATATCTGGCATATAGGGAGAAATTGGCAAGGAAATGTATATCATCAAGCAGGGAGAAGTCCAAGTTCTTGGAGGCTCTGATGGTGCTCAAGTTATGGTTACTCTGAAAGCTGGCGCAGTGTTTGGAGAAATCAGGTACTGAAAGACACCTCATGAATATTGAAGCTGATCATTTGTCTTAAAAGAAAAATCTTAGTTCATATAATAACTAAAAATTTCTGCTCAAATTTATCAAAGGTTTGATTATGCTGACAGCATTAGAAAAATAAGGATTTTCACATTTCTATTTATTCCTTCTCTTCCCCCAAAGACCTAGTTCATTCAGCTCTTTAGTGCCAGGACCTAGGCCAATGCCTGGGATAATATATGCTCAATATACATTGAATATGTGAATAAATAGTGAATGAATGAATGGTTAAAGACAAGGGTGAGGAGTTAGCTGTTGTCAGATTGTTGGAAAACTTGAAAGCCTGGCTAACAGTGGTTTTCAGTAAGCAATTGATAATGATCATTGCTGTGGGATAAAAGTGCCTGAGTCTAAATCCCAGTCCCACCACTTACTAGCTTTGTTCTTTTGTTACTAGACCCCATCTATTCCTCAGTTTCCCCACCCTAATAATTAGAATAATAATAGTACATACCGTAGAGTGTTGATGAGTTAATTCATTAAAAGCAGTTAGAACAATGTCCAGCATCCATTAAGAGCTTAATAAATGTTAACTATTGTTGTTATTATTTCCTATTGGCCAGAAATTTCTTACAAGTCCTCAAGAGTAAGAATGCAGACAGAAAATTTAAGCATTTTGTGGGCTAAACATTCCCATATGCATTATCGTATTTAAACATATTCATTTATTCATTCAACAAACACTTATTGAGTGCCTGGTACATGCTACATTGTCACGTATTGCTCTAAACTCTGGGAATATACTGTGAAAACAATAAACAAGATGCTGTCCTTCACAGAGCTTACAGTCTTGTGAGGGAAAATGGACAATAAATAAACAATTAACCAGACAAGCTAAATCCACGTGTAATAATTGCTATGGAGGCAAACGCTTTTAGAAAGTGACCAGAGATACTACCTTATATACAGTGGTCAAGGACAACCTCTCTGAGCAGATAACATTTGAACTGAGATTTGAAAGCATAAATGGAGCAGCCTTCCAGAAATGGAGGAAGAACCTCCCAGATAATGGAACAGTAAGTGCAGAGCCCTAGAGGTAAAGCAAGCTTGTCTGGTTGAAAGACATAAAGGTCAGTATGGCTGGAGTTGAGTGAATAAGAGGCACCATGGGAAGATGAGGACAAAGAGGTGAGCAAGGACCAGATTATACAGGTAAGGAATTTATATTTTATTCTAAAATAAATTTTAGAGAAAGAATGATACAATTTGAATTATGATTTTAAAAGACCACTCCAATAGCTGTGTGGTGAAGAGAGCAAGAATAAATTAGAGGAGGCCGATTAGAACTCATTTGCAGTGGTTCAAGTGAAACATTAGATATAGTCTTGAACTAGCCTACCGGCTCTGAAGGTGAAGAGAACAGTGCACCATCAGGCAGTTATTAGTATATCCATTTCACAATTGATAAAGTCACACTTCCAAGGTGCCAGTTATCTTACCCTGGTTAACATAGCTAATAAGTGGAAGGGACAATATTCAAACTCAAGTTTCTTGAATTGGGGTCCAGTGATCTTTCTACCACATCACAGATGAAAGATATTCATCCAATCTCTGATTTCATAGCAGTCAAAACACTTCTCAAAATGCCTGAGATCTAAGTTTTTTGCCTATTTTCTATCACTTTCTCACTGGGAGTCCTTGCAAAAGTGATTTAATTTTTAGTGACTTAATAATCACAGTAATACTTAAGGTCATAAAACCTGCAACAGTCTATTCTGAAACATTGCAGAAATTAATTAGCTGACCTCTTGCCAGGGTTAAACACTCCCTGAAGAATAAAGCTTTATAAATACAAGTATGTTAATTGCTGATACTATCATCACAGGAGAAAATACTCTGAGTAGAATCCAGGCACAGCTGAGTTGTAATTCAAAGGAATCTTAGATTCTTGACAGCAACTTCTCAAATTAATATCCTACTACCCATTTGACTTCTGAGGCCAAATTTAAACCAGTAGACCAGACAAGCTTTAAACTTGCTTAGTAGTCTGGTTGATTCACGCAAAAGGGAACTCTTTGCCTTGATTCTCTTCTTGGCTCTGGTTGAGGAGGAACAGGATGCATCTGCTTCTTCCCCGAGGGCCACAGGCTTCACAGGCCCACAGCTGTCATATGCCCCTGGAGCTCTGGTTATTTATTCCAATGATGGGGGCATGTCTGCCAAGCATCTAGATACTGGGAAGATCTAATAATCATGTTTGCTACTCAAAAATGCTGTAACCTTTGTTAAAATGCGCTATCATGTAACTTTTTTAAAAGGCTCTTTTTCCTTAGGAAAAAATATGAAAGAAAAGAATCGAGGGCTTTCAAGGACATTATATATTAATCCAAAAAAGCAATGTCCTGACTAAAATAAAGATTTACAGCCTGTCAGAGAGAAAACCCAGACCACATTTCCAATTAATGTCTAACAAGGGCAGACACCCATTTTTAATAGACCCAGAGTCTGCCAAGGGGATGGCCTTGTAGTAGTTCTGACTCCACTGTCCTCCTTACACATACATTTAGTGCCAAATCTTATTCACCAGATATACTTAACCACTTCCTATCCTCCTTCTGCATCTGTTAAAATCTTATTTTTCTTAAAACACATCTGAATTTTCACCCTAGGTATTGCTATTATGATTTCAATAGAATTTCCTACTAGTTTCATCTCTCTTTGAAATGTCTTTTTTTTTTTTTGGAAAATACCTACTCCCCTTCAAGATTCAATTTAAATGTTACTTCTCTGAAGCCATCACTAACCACCCCCAAAACAACTAATGATCCCTGTTCTCTGCTTCCATATTTCATTCATGACTTTATTACAGTAGTTACCACTGATGTATAATTTACTCAGATTGGTCTCCCCAGCCAAGACATTATAATATAAGAACTAGTACTTTCCACCCCTATGTTACCAGCAGCTACATAAAAACTATATAATAGGCCAGTGATGTCACCAAGATAGTGACATAGATTGTTCCTGACTTGACTCCCTCTCACAAAGAAGAACTAGCAATTTTTTAAGAACGACATGACTGAGAGAATCCTGGAACACGGGGGTAAGGCTGAAGCAACCCCTGCACCACAGACTGTAACAGACTGCATTAGAAGGGTAAGAAAGCAGCTTCCCACGGACCACATTACCCCTCACCCAGTCCAGTGCAGCACCACAGCCTTTCCTGAGCCTCTGTTTCCTCCAGTGGGAAAAGAGAACCAAAAGGGGACAGTCAGCAACACCCCCATCCCCAGCACCATGGGTACTTTACAAGAGCCCCTATTCTGACCTCACACCACAGGGATTGTGGGGGACTCGGTAGGGCTCAACTACTGGGAATCTGACTGATGGAGAAGAGAGGAGAGGCTTGCATAAAGCAGCCAATGGATCTTGGCAGACTGACTCTATACCTGCAGTGCCCATGTAGCAATCCCAACCAGCAGTTTGTTCATCTGTAGAACCAAGTCAGTAGTACACACTGACCAGGAAACTCCTGGGGGATCTGCCTGATTTGGATTCCTCAAGAGAGGAGTTTTGCCAGCCCTAGAGCCCAAAACTAGGCAAGGTATGAGTCACAGCTCTACCTGCTGTGGAGAGTGTCTTCCAGCCCCATCTGACAAAAAGGGCTGGCAATAATTCCTGGAAGCTGTACAGCCCAATGGTACTGAAGCTAAGAGGCAGGTGGGAAAAACTGATTGCCTGCCTCAAGAGCAAAGCCAGTACTGGTTGTGGAGCATTCCCATGCTATACACAGGCAGGGGAATTAATTCATAGCCAAGTCTGAGGGTAGCTCCCAGGCCCTCCCAACCAGAATACCTGTTTGAGATATTGAGAGTAGCCTAGAGTGTCCCACCCCCTACTCCTGTCCAGGCAAGGAAGCTAAGACTTGGCCTCATCTACTGTGGAGAGTGTCTTCCAGCCCAATATGACTAAAAGGGCTGGAGACAACTCCTGGAAGCTGTGCAGCCCAGCAGCTCTCTAGCCAAGAGATGGGGAGGGTGGCAGAGAAATAGTTTGCAGAGCAAAGCCAGTGGCCCTGTTCAGTCAAGGATTTTGAGCTGTGAGTCAGCTTGAGTTAAAACAACAAACAAATAACTTTACCAGCTTCAGAGCTGCTTTTCCCATTGTATCCAGGCAGGAACCTAATTTTTAGCCTAACCCATAACTGAAAACAGTCCTTGGCCTGTACAACCAGTGAACCTAAGCAGAGCACATGAAAAGCTACACAGCCCATTCACCAACCCTATATACCACGGCACTTGGACAGATAGCACAGCCCATGGCTTCCCATCTACAGAGCAAAACTAGTAGCTTCATCTAACCATGGAATTCAGTACATACTCTAGCCTGATTCAGATCCCCAAACAATGAGCTGCACAGCTTCTGTGTCCCATCCTGCTGCCCTGCCAAGACAAGTAATCTAATTTGTAGCTCTGTATACTGCTGAATATAGTACCCAGTCTAGATCATCCAATAAGCCTGACCAGAGAATTTAGGCCACAGCAGAGACCATCCTACAGCCTGACGTGGATAGAGAATCATGCCAGCAGCCCTATCCTACCCAGCTACTCTCAGGCAATGGAACACCCCACCCCCACCTCTATTCTCAGAACCTGAACAATTGCCTCACTCAAAAGTAGACCATAATAGCAGGCCCCACCTGCACAAAGACATGAGTAGCCTACACATTCAGAAACCCAAACTGAGCTGACTGGTGAAGAAGCGTCTCTGCCTAAACCTGTAAAGTCTAGAAGAGGAGCCTGATTACTCAGATGCACAGGTACCAATGTAAGAACTCATGAATCATGAAAAATCAGGTAAATATGACACAACCAAAGGATACTAATAAGGCTCCAAAAACTGACCCTAAAGAAATGGAGATCAATGCCCTGTCAGAAAATTCAGAATAATCCTCTTAAAGTAGTTTAGTGAACTACAAGAAAACACAGACAAATAACCAAATGAACTAGGAAAACAATATGTGCACAAAATGAAAAGTTCAACAAAGAAATAGCAAACATCCAAAAAAAAAAAATCAAACAGAAACATGAGTTGAAAAATAAAATAATTAAAATGAAGAATTCAATAGAGAGTTTAAAAAGTAGATTCAACTACACAGAAGAAAGATTCAATGATATGGAGGATAGGACATTGGAAATTACCCAGACAGAGGAGCAAAAAGAGAAAAGAATGAGAAAATCCTTCAAGAATTATGGCACAGAATGAAAAGAAATAAAACTCAAGCCATGGGAATTTCAGAAGGAGAAGATAAAGAGAAAGGGACAGAAAGTATATTTAAAGCAATAATGGCTGAAAACTTCCTGAACCTAGGGAGAGAAGTGGACATCTAGATCCTTGAAGCCCAAAGTCCTCCAAATAAGCTGAACCTGAATAGGGCTACACCAAAACACATTATAATTAAATTGTCAAAAGTCAAGGACAGAAAGAATTTTAAGAGCAGCAAGAGGAAAGAGAGAAGTTACATACAAGGGAATCCCATAAGATTATTGGATTTCTCAACAGAAACTTTTCAGGTCAGGAGAAAATGAGGTAACATACTCAAAATATTGAAAGAAAATAATTCATCCAAGAACTTTATACCTAGCAAAGCTGTCCTTCAGAAACAAAGAAGAGATAAAGACTTTCCCAAAAAAACAAAAGCTGAGGGAGTTCATTACCACCAGAACTGCCTTATAAGATATGCTAAAGGGAGTTCTTTTGGAAGTAAAATAATGCTAATTAACATTAAAAAGATAAAAAGGTAGTGTAAATCTCACTGGTCTTGGTAAATATATACTCATAGTTAGCTTCTGCATTACGGTAATTGTGCTGCATAATTCAATTACAGCTTTAGTTTAGAAGTTAAAAAAGAATGTAGTAAAATTAAGCATAATTATAATAATCTGTTATTAGTTATAGAAAACAAATTCTAACAGCAATGTAATGTGAGGAGAAGTCAAGTGTAAAGTTTAGAAATTCTATTAAAGTTATGTTCTTGCCAGTTAAAAATTGGATGTTTTATGCTTCATATATTTTATGTAACCCTCATGGTAACCAAAGGAAAATCCTACAGCAATTCTGTTGTAAAATCTACACAAAAGAACACAATAAAAACGTCAAATTTTACTGATATCAAAAGACATCAAAACACAAAAAGAGACAGCAAGATTAGAAACAAGGAACAACAGATCTACAGAACAAAATGGCAATAGTAAGCTCTTACCTGTCAATAGTTACTTTAACCATAAACAGATTAAATTCTCCAATTAAAAGACATAGAATGGCAAGTACCAAATGATTTCACTCATTTGTGGAGTATAACAACAAAGCAAAACTGAAAGAACAAAACAGAAGCAGACTCATAGACTCCAAGAAGGGACTAGTGGTTACCAAAAAGAAAAGTGGGTGGGGCGGGGAGGAGGGAGAGGTGATTAAGGGGCATTATGATTAGCACACATAATATAGGAGGGTCATGGGAAAGGCAGTATAGCACAGAGAAGACAAGTAATGACTCTATAGCATCTTGCTACACTGATGGACAGTGACTGCAACGGGATAGTGGGGGGACTTGATAATATGGGTGAATGTAGTAACCACAATGTTGCTCATGTGAAATCTTCAGAAGATTGTATATCAATGATACTTTAATAAAAAAATAAAAGATATAGAATGGCAAAATGGACTTTAAAAAAAATATGCTGCCTACAAGAAACTCACTTTAGTCTTAAAGACACAGACTGAGAGTGAAAGGATGGAAAAAGACATTTCAGAAAAATGGTAACCAAAAAACAAGCCAGGGTAGCTATATTTACATCAAACAAAATACTTTAAACTAAAAATGGTAAAAAGAAACAGGGAAGGTAATTATATAATGATGAAAGTGTCTATACATCAAGAAGATACAATTTTAAATATTTATGTACCCAACACCGGAGCACCTAAATATAAAGCAAGAAATAACAAAGCTAAAAGGAGAATAAGCAGTAATACGTAATAGTTGGGAATTTTAATACCCCACTGTCAAAAGTGGATAGGTCATCCAGACATAAAATTGATAAAGAAACAATGGCTCTGAACAACACTGAAGACCAAATGAACCTAACAGACATATAGCACATTCTATTCACTAACAAGAGAATACACATTCTGCTTAAATGAAAATGGAACATCTTTTAAAATAGACTATATATGGGGCCACAAAACTTGTCTTAGAAAATTCAAGAAGACTGAAATCACACTAAGTTTCTTCTCTAACCACATAGCATGGAACTAGAAATCAGTATCAAAAGGAAAACTGGAAAATTCACAAACACATGGAAATTAAATAGCACTCTACTGAACAACCAATGGATCAAAGAAATTATGGGGAAATAAAAGTTTCTTCAGACAAATTAAACTAGAAACAACACATTAGAACGTGTGGAATGCAGCAAAAGCAGATCTAAGAGGGAAGTTCATAGCAATCAACATTTACATTAAGAAGCAAAAAGATCCCAAGTAAATAACCTAACTCTACACCTTAGGAAACTAGAAAAATGAAGAATAACTAGCCCAAAGTTAGAAAGGCAAGGAAAAAAAATAAAGGCAGAAATAAATGAAACAGAGAACAGAAAAACAAAACATTATCCAAACTAACAGTTAATTGTTTGAAAAGATAAACCAACCTGACAATCCTTTAGCTAAACTAACCAAGGAAAAAAGAGAAAGGATCCAAATTAATGAAATTCTAAATGAAAAAGGAAGCAAACACTAGGAACAACAAATGTTGGCAAGGATGTGGAGAAAGGGGAACCCTCCTACACTGCTGGTGGGAATGTAAACTAGTTCAACCATCATGGAAAGCAGTATGGAGGTTCCTCAAAAAACTAAAAATAGAAATACCATTTGACCCAGGAATTCCACTCTTAGGAATTTACCCTAAGAATGCAGGATCCCAGTTTCAAAAAGACATATGCACCCCTATGTTTATTGCAGCACTATTTACAATAGCCAAGAAATGGAAGCAACCTAAGTGTCCATCAGTAGATGAATGGATAAAGATGTGGAACATATACACAATGGAATATTGCTCAGCCATAAGAAGAAAACAAATCCTACCATTTGCAACAACATGGATGGAGCTAGAGGGTGAAATAAGCCAGGCGAAGAAAGACAAGTATAAAATGATTTCATTCATCTGTGGAGCTTAAGAACAAAGCAAAAACTGAAGGAACAAAACAGCAGCAGACTCACAGAACCCAAGTATGGACTAACAGTTACCAAAGGGAAAGGGACTGGGGAGGGTGGGGGAGAAGGGAGGGAGAAGGGGAATAAGCGGCATTACAATTAGCACACATAACATGGGGGGGTGGGCACGGGGAAAGCAGTATAGCACAGAGAAGACAAGTAGTGACTCTATAGCATCTTACTACACTGATGGACAGTGACTGTAATGGGGTATGTGGTGAGGACTTGATAAGGGGGGGAATCTAGTAACCACAAGATTTCTGAAGGGCCTGAGTGACAAGCAGCAGGAGGAACATTACTTCTGCCGTGACTTCATCAGGCTGAAGAAGATCCCGACTTGGAAAAAGATGGCAAAAGGAGTGACTGTGAAGGTAGAGGAACCCCAGTATAAGAAGGACAAGCAACTCAATGAGAAAATTTCCCTCTTCCGAGGCGATATCACCAAGCTGGAGGTGGACGCCATCGTCAATGCTGGAAATCCCCCCTCATCATGAAGTTACAGATCTGGGTGGCCACATGGGAAGGAAGCATGTTCATTAGGAGACCCAGGCACAGAGACTGGCCTTGCCAAGCATCTCTCCACGCCAGCTTCCCCAGGACTGCCGCCTTGCTGATCGCACATCTCCTGCATCTTACGGTGACAAGTTCCATCTGCCAGCCCCTGGGGAGCCACTGACAGGGGAGGGCCTGTTCAGAGACCCGCTGTCCCTGGTGGCAGCTCCACAGCCCTTCACCCCACGCCTGTAATCTCAGCTTTAAGGAGGACTCCGATCCCTTTCTCCTGCCCCACCACGACTAATCCATTCACCAGGGCCCTGATCCAAGAGAAAGCTAATTAAAGAATTGCTGCTCTTGGCTCAGCCTGAACTTTGAAGATTCTCCTTGGTTTTCCTGGAGTATCTGAAAACAGGTGGAGAAAAAAAAAATGTTTGTATATTAATGATACCAGAATAAAAAAAAAATGAAAAAGGAGGCATTACAACTGATACCACAGAAATTCAAAGGATCATAAGAGGTTATTGTGTACAACTATGCACCAACTAATTGGACAACCTGGAAGAAATGGAAGAATTCTTAGAAACATACAATTTACCAAGACTGGATCAGGAAGAAATAAAAAGTCTGAGTAGGCCAGTTCCTAGTATAGAGATTGACTCAGTAATCACAAATCTCCCAAAGAAGAAAATGCCAGAACCAGATGGCTTTACTGGTGAATTTTACCAAATGTTTAAAGAATTAACACCAATCCTTATCAAACTCTTCCAAAAAGTTAAAGAGAAGGGAACACTTCCAAACTCATTTTACAAGGCCAGAATTTAAAAATCCAACATCTATTCATGATAAAAACTCCTAACAAATTACAAATAGAAAGAACAAATATCAACATAATAAAGGTCATATACGACAAGCCCACAGCTAACATACTCAATTGTGAAAAGTTGAAAGCTTTTCCTCTAATATCAGGAATGAGACAAGAGTGCCCATCTCACCATTCTTACTCAACATAGTAATGGAAGTCCTAGCTAGAGCAAAACAAGAAAATGAAATAAAAGGTATCCGAATTGGAAAGGAAGAAGTAAAATTATCTCTACTTGCAGTTGACAGGGTTTTATATATATAGAACCCCTAAAATCTGAACCAAAAAACCTGTGAATCTAGTCAATGAGTTAAGTGAAGTTGTAAGACAGAAAATTGGCATACAAAAACCAGTAGTGCTTCTATACTTCAACAAGTAATTTTCTGAAAAAGAAATAAAGAAATACATTCCATTTATAGTAGCATAAAAAAAACAAAAGATAGTTAAGAATAATTAACCAAGAAAATGAAAGATCTCTATTCTGAAAACTACCAGACATTGATGAAAAAATTGAAGAAGACACAAATAAATAGAAAGGCAACCATGTTCATGGATTGGAAAAATTAGTATTGTTAAAATATCAATACTACTAAAAGCCATCTATAGATTCAGTGCAATGGCATTTTTTATAGAAGTAAAAAAAGAAAACCCTCCTAAGATTCATATGGACCCACCAAAGACTCTGAATAGCCAAATATCCTAAGAAACAAGGATTTTTCTCATACTTCCTAATTTTAATTTATACTATAAAGCTATAGTCATCAAAAGAACATGATACTTATGTAAAACAGATACATAGATCAATAGAACAGAATAGAGAGCAAGAGATAAACCCAAGCATATGCTGTCAACTAAAATTTGACAAGGGAGCCAAGATCTATCAATCTTACCTCCTCAGTATGTCTCCAATCATTTGCATCTTATCATCTCCATTGCCCCCACTTTGGTCCAAACCACTTCCATCTCTCTGCAGGGTATTTTCCAAGTCTCTCACTCCAATATCACATCCTCGGCAATTCAGTCTCCACTTGGCAGTAGAGGACATTTGGAAACAGATATGATTATGTCACTGTTCTCTTACTTATTATCATTCAATGCCTTTACACTGTTCCTAGAAATAACAATGAAGTTTTTATTGTGACCTGCAAGGTCCTGCAGAATCTAGCCCCTACCTATCTCTCTACTTCAGGTTGTATACCACTCCCTGTGCTCTAATCCACACTTTGGTTCCAGGAATGTGTCACAAGCCATCCAGCCACGGGTAATTATTGCATATGCTGTTACATCTGTCTGGGTACTTTCCAACCCCCTTTACCTAATCTCAGCTTTTTTCAGGACTTATTTTATGCTGTACTACAGGAAGCCTTTCAGTTCTCCTTGCTATATTCTCTGGTAGGACTATATTCCTTTCTTTGGGAGCACTTACCTTTGTACTTATACATTGATCAATACATTTATTTCTTTGATGTATCTCTTCCTTTCTAAAATTGTGAGCACCAGAACTCCTACTGCGCCAGTTGTGCTCTGCATCAAGATGTCCAGTAGGGGCCACACTCCACTCCTAAACCATGATCCCTGCTGTTGTGCTCTCCCTCAAACACAGGGGTCCTTTACTTTGCAAAAGGGGGCATTTTTCTGGCCCAGCTCAGTGCCCACAAGACTGCCTATGCCAGAGAAGCTACATTTTTCTATTTTGCACAAAGGCACAAGCTCCCAGGGTCCCTAGCACATACCACATTTGGTTTGCTCTGCACTCAATCCCCAGCCCATAGGGCAGTGACTGACCCACATGAGTGCCTAATAAACAGTTATTGGAAAAATAAGTGAATGTAATTATCTATCTTTGTAAATGTACTAATACATATTCACTTTTGTCATGAATATGCATATTCAGCCTGTGCCTTTTGTCAATTTTTATTATTAAGAATAGCACTGCTATGTTTATATTTATAAATTTTCTTTGCTTTTCTTTTATTTCCTGGAAGTTTATTCCCCAAAGTGAAATAACTAGGTCAAAAGGTAGAAACATTGCTATAGCTCTTGTAATACATGAGCAGATTATTTTCCAGAAAAATTGAACCAATTTACAATACAACATGCAATGTATAGCTATTTTTCCCTAGCGTCACTGACATTACTTTATTATTCTCATTGGTTTTGCATTTTAGTAGGTTGTTTTAATTTTCATCCCCTCTTAATAGTGCCTGGAAAATAGTAAGTCCTCAATAAATATTTGCTAAATGAATTAATTTCCTATGGGCCTATTTGTTTTCATAAATATGATCATTTATTTACATTCTACACTTCTTTCTTTGTTCACCATCCTTTGTAAATTGTATATATATAAATAACAAGTTATTGAGTAGAAATTAGGCACTGATATATTCTTACATGTTTTAGATAGCTTGGTTTTCATTTAAAATACTGGCTTTTCAGCAGTTATACTAGTCAAATCATGCATTCTGAGGACTTCTTTTTCATGTTTACTTTATATCATTGTGAAAAGGGCAAACATTTTGAAAAATAATTTTAAATCTCTTTTTTCCCTCCAAACAATGAGTGCCTATTTGCTCTGAACACTCAGTTTTTCAAATTGGAGTACCAACGGAGAATTCTAGTTTTTTGGACTATTTTATTTCCATGTTCTTTGTATTTCTGTAACTTTAATAATAATCATATAATTAAACAGAACAAAAAATAGGGAATTGGAGCTAATGTGAGGCCAGACATTTTTCTGGTAAGAAATACGATTGTTGAATTTTAAAATGCAATAAATATCCACTAGGGGAAGGTCACAAACAACAAAGAGAACTTTAAAATATTTCATCATATTCTAGACTTCAAAGACACTCTCAAAAAAAATCCAAAGAGAAATATTATAGGACGTAATTTACCATTTTGCAATACAATTAGAAATTAACCACTAAAAGGTAAAACACACACACAAAAATCCAAATCAAAATATGTAGAAATTTTATATTTTATAATTATATAAAATATAAAATTTTATAATATTAAAAACTGCAATTACAGAATTTTATAAATAATGGTTTATCTTTCTCCCTTTCTCTGGGTGAGAGTTTAGGGAAGAGAAAGTGTGTGACATCTCTGGCTGCCTTCTTTTCTTTTCTTTTTTAAGTTTTATTTATTTATTTTTATTAAGGTATCATTGATATACCCTCTTATGAAGGTTTCACATGAAAAACATTGTGGTTACTATAATCACCCATATTATCGTGTCCCCCGCATACCCCTTTGAAGTCAACTGTCCATCAGTGTAGTAAAATGCCACAGAGTCACTATGTCTTCTCTGTGCTACACTGTCTTCCCCATGACACCCCCCACACCATGTGCACCAATCATAATACTGCTCAATCCCCTTTCCCTCCCTCCCCATCAACCCTCCCCCATCTCTCCCCTTTGGTAACCACTAGCCCCTTCTTGGAGTCAATGAGTCTGCTGGTGTTTTGTTCCTTCAGTTTTGCTTTGTTGTTATACTCCACAAATGAGGGAAATCATTTGGTATTTGTCTTTTTCCGCCTGGCTTATTTCACTGAACATAATACCCTCTAGCTCCATTCATGTTGTTGCAAATGGTAGGATTTGTTTCCTTCTTATGGCTGAATAGTATTCCATTGTGTATATGTACCACCTCTTCTTTATCCATTCATCTACTGATGGACACTTGGGTTGCTTCCATATCTTGGCTATTGTTAATAGTGCTATGATAAACATAGGGGTGCATATGTCTTTTTGAATCTGAGATCTTCCTTTCTTAGGGTAAATTCCTAGGAGTTGAATTCCTGGGTGAAATGGTATTTCCATGTTTAGTTTTTTGAGGAACCTCCATATTGCTTTCCACATGGTTGAACTAATTTACATTCCCGCCAGTGTAGGAGAGTTCCCCTTTCTCTGCATCCTCACCAGCATTTGTTGTTGCTTGTCTTTTGTTTGTTGGCCATCCTAACTGGTGTGAGGTGGTAACTCATTGTGGTTCTGATTTGCATTTCCCTGATAATTAGCGATGTGGAACATCTTTTCACATGCCTGTTGGCCATCTGAATTTCTTCTTTGGAGAATTGTCTGTTCATATCTTCTGCCCATTTTTTAACAGGGTAATTTGCTTTTTGGGTGTTGAGGCATGTGCCCATGTTCTTATTCTTCATCAGAGTAACTCTGTTATTTCTTACTCCCCAACCCACCCATTTCCTAAAAGAGAGAAATAGTAAATACATTAAACATATAAGAAAGGGTAAGAGGACTTAATATTGAGAGAGAAAACTCTTTATTTCCAATTTTCCTATCTCAAACCTGTCAACACTACCTGTGTTAAAAATATATACTTGTATTTTTTCACTGCATCCTTTTGTATACAATCTCTTTTTTTGCTTAGAACAAAAAGAAAACCTCATCTAAGTTTCACAGTGTTCCTATGAAAAACTATATTTTCAGTACAATTGTTTAAACATGTCTTCAAATATTCCTTGGACTCCTAATGTAACTTTAGCCAGCAGCACCTCTAATTCTATGAAAATCAAGATTCTTTACCATCATTTGAAACATCAGAGAAGGAGTAGATTCTGATAGTCAGATCTTGGCATAGCTTATCACACCAACCTGACTGGCTTCCTCTCTTATTTTTTCAAATGCCCATGTGTACATCAGTATCTTTAAAAGTATAACAATGACTTCAGCAGCAGCACTACAGTCATGGTGGAAAGAAAAGACCCCTTGACTTGAAGTCAGCTCTGGTCTTGGATTTGAATTTCAACAACAAAACTAAGTATTTGTTCTTGAGTAAGCCGCTTCACTGCTTCTGCGTGGCAGTTTTCATGTCAATAAGAATAGGTAAGAATGTACCTCATCAGATTGATGTGGTCATTAATATAAGACATTGTCAGCTATTTGACTTCAAAGAAACAGGTAAGCTAGTGTACATGTTTGTTTGAAACAGTATTTTCTACTCAGAGTACCATAGCAAAGTATTCTCCCAAGCACCTGAAGGGATATAAATAAACATGGCATGGAAAAAAAATGTACATGTTATTCTTTTTTTCTTCTTTCTTTCCTTAGAATTTTTACCTAGATTCCTCATTGTTCATCCATTTCCTCAAAGGCCACTTCAATTCTGAAATCAAGTGCTGCCGGGGGAAAAGGGAACTATAGGTTTTGTATCTATAAGATCTAAACTCTCTTAACCTAGTAAAAACCCATGCCTACAGATTTTTCTCAGACTATTTTACAAAAGAAAAAAAAATTCTTGGTTAACATGTGTTTGCCTTGCAGTAGTTTTATGAATATCAAAGTATCTGCAAAGAGCAAGCGGCCAGGGCAGAAGTGACACTAGAACGTCCTCTGACATTTGCTCATCCAGAAAAGTTCTGTTAGAATTTATTTTTAGTGAAGTGGTAAAATTTTTAAAGCAAAAAAAAGTGTTTTCCAATAACACTGAGAAGGTCAAAAGAATACCTCAGTAAAAGTCTATACAGGTGATCTAACCTCCTGCCCTCCATGTATAATCCAGGTGGAAATTTGCTTAACAAGAACCAGATATTTGAAGCTTGTATCTCTCAGCATTGGATGTAATACTCTTTCCACTGATAGTATTCAGTTAGTTTTATTTCTATTCTAGGAAATAATTCTACATGAAAAAAATGCTTTTAGACTAGAAACTTATTTTAGGAAACTCTCATTTTTTACAGTTATCAAAGCATTAATCATTCTGAATTGTGTTTATCTGTTTAAGAAGCATTTATGAGCTGTGCGACTCTGGCAAGTTACTCAACTAAGATTTCATTTCTTTATCAATCAAGATGGAGTGACAATAGTACATAACTGTTTTATAGACCGAAAAGCATGTATGTATTAATATATAAAGAGAAATTAGGTATCTGGCTCACAGTAAGCACTTGAAAATATTAGCTACTACTATTACTAATATTATTAATATTTGCTAGTCTGACAACCCTTACCCACACTTACCCACTTCTAGATTACAAGCACCTTGAGGGAAAATTATGAATCATCTTTATAAACCCAGAATTTGGCACAGTATCTAGCTCATTAGGGAGTATGCTATTTCTACACACCTCTAATTCATCTCTAATTTCTTTTTTTCCCTTTCCCTTCAATTTATACAGTGAATTCCTTATATTCTCCTGCATGATTGGCCTTCAAGGCATAATGGTCTGTACAATCTCAAACTCATAGAAAAGAAAATTTATCAAAAGTGCAGCTGAGAACAGAGAAGACAAGTAGTGACTCTGTGGCATCTTACTACACTGATGGAAAGTGACGGCAATGGGTTATGGGGGGGACTCGATAATATGGGTGAATGTAGCAACCACATTGTTTTTCTTGTGAAATCTTCATAGGAATGTATATCAATGAAACCTTAATAAAAAAATAAAAAATAAAAAAGTGCAGCTGAGAAAGGCAATGTTTAAAAAGGATTTTTGTTTTCTAGATATCTAGGTACCATTGAACAACTGAAAGCTGAGTTATCTGGAATGTACTGTACTATAATCCTCTGACCCACAGAATTACTCCTACTGGACTTAAAAGTGACCCAGCATTGATTGAGGACCATATCACAAACAGTCCTAGCAAACATTTTTGCATCTAGCATAAGAATATGAAGATGTTGTCTGCCAATTTACATAGTGGCCTCTCTTCTAAGCCCCTTCAGGATATATTTCTGTCTGTCTTAAAGATAAAATTCATCCCTTTTTATGAGACTTAAAGCCAAACTTGAAGCCCTCTTACAGCAAAGTTTGCATTTTTGTATGAATTCCATTTTATGTCTCTAGTCTTACTTCATTTTGCTCTTCCATTCAAGTTATGCTCTTTTGTATTCTACTTGTGCATGTGAGTGTTTTGTGGACATACTAGCCCTGCTGAGAAAGGCTGTACAAGTTGTGAACTGCCCAACTCCTACGAGCCCCAGTCAGATTATAGTGTGTGTGTAATGCACAATCTATGATACCATATGTGGCAGCCCTGGGAAAATAGCTGGGAATGAATGACTGAATAGGGACTATTCTGGCTGTACACACACACACACACACACACACACACACACACACACACACACCTATGTATATGCAAATACATGTTATGTATGCAAAATGTATGGATATGTGTGTATATATAAACACACATGTATAATCTCTGTGTTGCTATTTATTGCTGACATTTACAGAGCTTTGCACATATTAGATCTTCTCACACTGAATATACCTTCTGTCCCTGAGATTCACACCACTGATTTCATTCTCTTACCCACTTTTGGCACACTAGTACTATGATGGTATTTTACAGGTCAACTTGGCTGGGCTAAGAGATGACAGACACCTGACAAAACATTATTTTTGGGTGTGTCTGTGAGAATGATTTGGAAAGAGATGAGCACTGGAATTGTAGACTGACTAAAGAAGGTCCCCTCACCCATGCAGATGGGATCATCCAATCCACTGAGAGCCTGAATAGCACAAAAAGGTGAAGGAAGAGTGAATTACTCCCTTTTATTGAGCTGACATACCCATCTTCTCCTGCCTCCAGACATCAGGGCTCCTGGTTCTTGGGCTTTTGGACTCAAACTTGGATTTACACTATAGGCTCCCCTTTGCCTCTTCTCAGGCCTCTGGACTCAGACTGAATTATACCACCAGCTTTCCCAGTTCTCCATCTTACACAAGGCACATTGTAGCACTTTTCAGCTGCCTTAACCACGTAAGCAAATTCCCATAACAAATCTTTTTTTATATATCTGTATATTTTGTTCTGTTTCTCTGGAGTACAAAGTAATAAAGTAATTTTACTTATTATCTGTTCAGTTACATACCACAAATTAGGGTTTAAAACTTCTCAGTTTTAATGTTACCTAATAGCTGCTTTTTCATAACTAAAAATAAATAGTTTGCAAACACGCATTTCCTCACAAAGATAATCAGATACCTATAGTAGGTACTTTACTAGATAGGTACCTTATCAGATACATTAATAGGTACTAAAAGATGGCCCTCTTTCCTAAAAGAGATATTAAGTAAGCTGCTCAGAAATACACTTAATAAAATAGTATTATCTGGTTCCCAAGTCTGTATTCTTTCCTCAAAACCATACTATAATAATTCTTCTTTTGCCCTATTTCACCTCACTGTGCTGAATATATATGGTATGTGCTTAATAAATACATGATTGGAGTGAAAATCAAAAAGGCCCCTAAATTATTGCCTAAGATCACAGCAAACAAAGGTGGGTCTAGAATTAGAACCCATTCCTTTTGTTTCCTGGACCATTGCTCTGTTCACTATTTCTTGACCTGGGGACACTTACAGTTAACCTTGACTATTTGTCCTCCAGCACTTGCTCTTTCAGTAACTCTATATGGGGTGGGGAATATTTAGGAATCTTCTTACTAAGCTATTTAACGAGTGAAACTTTCCATTGGTGGAATGCTAGAGAAGCATTTCGTGGAGAGGAGAAAAAAAAAAGATGCTATTTTAAACACTGCTGAGAGAGTTTGGGCAAAATCCATCTGGCAGACAATTTCTTCCGTTCAAAACTCATCAAGCACTCCAAACGTGTAACCTGTAGGCAAGTTTAATTAAAGCTTGAGAAATCTCAAAATAACCTGACATTTAAATATGTTATTTCTGTTCTGCTTTCACAGTCTGACACACACAGAGACATTCTCACGGCCCAGTTAGCTCCCCAATGCCATCTAGCACTGCCTAACTACTGGATTACCCTTAGTTTAAGGTGACAGGAGTGTGAATGAAATGGGCTCATCCCTTCATTGTCCTTCAAATATCAACATCCATTTCATAGAGAATAGGAAGATAAACAGGAAGTAGTGACTGAAGAGATGATTTTCATGATAGATGATAGATATAGATTAGATAGATAGATAGACAGACAGCTGATGTAAAATTCATTTCTCTTCCTTAATGCAAAAAAGGTAAAGGCAGAACTTGTCTTGGGGAGAATCTCAGGAAAGGACTGAAAGGTGTTTTTGCCATGGAGCAAGAAACATGGCCAGCATTTATGGATTTCAAGTATATACCTTTTGTCTTAGAGGAGTAATTCCATTCTTAAGTGGCCTGGATAGTCCTGGACACAGGTTTAATATGAAATACAGGTAAGATGCCGTTTGATGCCTGACGGTGGCCTTATGTTAGGTTTTTCCCTAACATTTTCTGCCTTTTCTGATTTTAATTGAGCACTTCATGTGACTCTATTTTCTCTCCTTTCTTAGCATATTAATGCTTTTGAAAAAATTTTAGTGGTTGCCCTAGAGTTTGCAATATATATTTGAAATTAATCTAATTCTGCCTTTCCCTGATGCTATACCATAAATGCAGTGCAGGGAACTTAATACAGAATACTCCCAATTCTTTCTTAACAGCTCTTAAGGCATTGATGTCACGCATTTCACTTATCCACATGCTATTATCACCCAATGCCATTCATTGTTACTTTTTTAGTTATCTTTTAGATAAATGAAGAATAAGAAAAATGAAAGATTTTTACCTTTAGTTTACCTCTATTTATTCCTTCTCTGATCTTCCATTCTTTCTGTAGATCTAATTTCTAACTTGTATCATTTTCCTTCTTCCAGAACTTTCAACATTTCTTATAGAGTAAATCTAATTTTAAAATCCCTTAGTTTTTGTTTTTCTGAGAAATTCTTTCTCTCCCTTATTTCTGAAGGATAATTTCACTGTACCTAGAATTCTAAGTCAGTGACTTTCTTTCCACACTCAGTCCACTCTCCTCTTACTTGCATAGTTTCTGATGAAAAGTCTGCTATAATTTTTATCCTTGTTCTTCTATAGGTGTTTTATGCCATTCTTGGCCTATCATGAGCCAATGTTGCAGTTGGATCGGCTCAAGTACCAAAGTGTATGTGAACGACTATACTGCAGATGTGTTTATGATACTGAGGAATAAGATGATTTGGGAGTAAAGTAGGGAAAGAGATTGTTTTCACCAGATATAACCATGGCATTAAGATTTGGTGTCAAAGCTGTATCAGTCAGAGCCCGGGCAGAAAACAGATGGTACACTCAAGCATGGTAACTAAGATGACTTTAATAAAGGGATTATTGACAGCAGTCAACAGAAGGAAATCTCAGAGAACCCAATAAGGGATGGAGATGCACCCAGGAGCTACCAACAGCAAGTGAGCTATTTCCACAGCTAGGCTGGAAGGGACAAGGAGCAGGTATATTAGTTGAATACAGAAAGAGCATTGGGATTATATCCAGGAGATGGCCACAAGTCAGGAGCTGTGGATTTTGGTAGAAAACTATAGCCACTGCTAACCTAAGGCAGGAAAAGAATGGGGCAATAAATCCTCCCATCCCACTCTCCTCCTGCTTTCTGACTTCCTACTGGTATTTCCCATTGACTGAACTCAAATGAAAGTCAGGAGGCAAGCCACAGAGGTCAGCCCCCTGCAGAGCAAAGAGGAAGGAAAGGATGAAAAGTGGATCTGGGAGAGCAAATAGAGGAAACTCAATCCAAAAAGATTCTACACCTCTGGGATGTGGGATGAAGCATCTCCCAGGGCACTGGTGGCTGCAAGTCCTCAATTTGAGGTGGAAGTTAAGAGACAAAACATGTTGAAAACTGTTCCCACTTCTACTGCCACCACATCCAAACTCTCTCCACACAACCACCTGAACTCTCACCTACAGGGAATGATCTCTGAAACAGTATAAATGATTATAATACTTGGCATCTCGTTTTTTAAAAGATTTTGGTGGAAGAAAGAGTGAAACTGGTAGCAAGGATTCCCTGTTGTGTCTTACAGCCTACTGGCAGCAAGAGGAGGAAACCGTCGAACTGCCAACGTGGTGGCCCATGGGTTTGCCAATCTTTTAACTCTAGACAAAAAGACTCTCCAAGAAATTCTAGTGCATTATCCAGAATCTGAAAAGCTACTTATGAAGAAAACCAGGTACAACCTTTAAAGCCCCATTAGAGAGAAGATGGTTTTACTTTGTAAAATCCTAGAGAACTGGATTTTGATGGCCACGGTCAACTTTCTCCATGAGATACACTTAATAAACAACTGTTTATGCAGTTATCCACTGAAAACTTCACAGCTTAGAAAAAATTATAGTATTTCTCATAGGTTTTTCCAGAACTTTCTCCGTGCCATCTAAAATAACTTTTCTTTCCTGTCCACAGAGTGCTTCTAAAGAAGAAGGCTCTGGGCACAGAGGCAACCCCTCCAAGAAAAGGCCTCGCCTTTCTCTTCCCACCCAAACAAAAGACACCCAAAATGTTTAAAGCTCTCCTGGGAGGCACAGGAAAAGCAGGTCTTATAAGACAACTCAAACAGAAGAGAGAACAAACCATTCAGGTAATAAGAGAGACCGAACAGAGGGCTGTAACAGAGAGATCCTGGAATAAGTATACCCAGACAAGCTCCTATATGAATTCCATTTCAAGCACTGGAATAACTTGAATTCACATAATGTGAATAATTACTATATTATGTATAGCACTTTTTATTATTCAAACTGTATCCCCAAATATCATCACATTTAATCCTCACAGGTTTAGCATAGATTGGCTTTAATATATATGTATATATAAATACAGATGATGCTCATTACTTGGGGATCCTGTATTTGTGAATCTTCCTACTCACTAAAATTTATTTGTAACCCCAAAATCAATACTCACAGTGGTTTGTGGTCATTTACAGAGATATGCATGCGCAGAGCAGTGAAAAAATTAAATTGCCCAGGTGGGGTTGAACAAGGAAACACTCGACCTTTTTTCAGCTCTCATCCTGTAAACAAGTGACCTTTTCAGGGTCTATTTACGCACTATGTTTTTCACGTTTTGTTTTGTTTGCTTTTAAAAATGGTCCCCAAGTATAGTGCTGAAGGGCTGTCTAGTGCTCCTAAGCATAAAAATGCTCTGATTTCTCTTATAGAGAAAATACATATATAAGCTTGATTCGAACATGTTATAGCACTGTTGGCCATGAGTTCAATGTAATGAACAATTTATATCAAGCAAGTTTCTAAACAGAAATATACATAAAACATGGTTATGTATTGATCAATTGACAAAAATGCTGCAGCCAGATGTTCAAAGGAACCTAATCATGCATTACACCTAGGAGCAATGATTCAGAATTTGCTAATTCAGTGTTATGGCAGCTTTACAGAGCAAAACTACCGTGAATAATGAGAATCAACTGTAAATGTATAAGCATACATATACACTTATAAATAATAACACATTTTACCAACAAGCCAGTAAACATTTTCATTAATATTCAATTATATATCACAAATGTTTAAGGCCAGAAATAATCTTGTACATTTTATCCAAGCCTTTCATGTTATAACTAAAGAAACTGAGATCCAAATCAATTTATTTGTGTAAGATCGCAATCAGTGACTGAGCAAAAGCTATTATTTAAGTATTCAGACTTACAAGCCATACACTGAGCTGCCTCCCAATTCCTAGAAATGTCAATCAACAACTCAAAGATCTTTTTTCAGATTTCTTTAATTTTCATAATAAGCCACTGAGGACAGATATTGAAATAGAGCAGGGATTCAGGTTGCTGAATCTCATCATCATGTTATCTCTAATACTGTAAGAAATGGGTAGCTATGGATCTTCAGAAAATTCATGGACAAACTTAAAGTCAGTCACACACAAGAGACTAATAAAACTTGCCTCTTTCCTTTCCATACATACAACACCGTGGTCAAAATCAGGGATACAGTGGAAACCAAATACCTCATTTAATCAGCATAAAAGTAACTTGTATAAAAGACTATGGGAATAAAGAAATATGTAAGTCAATGTGTTAAGGTTCTCAACTTTGTATGTCCACATTCATACATCATACAAGCCTCTCTCAAACTGATCCCAAGCATCACCAGTAAAAAGCATATTTTTTACTATGAAACTTCTACAGATGATACTAACCATGATAGGGTCTAACACCCTAGCTCGAACACTCATGGGATGACTGGAGAAGACTCCATTGGGAAAAAGAGATGAATTTCTCCCTAAGATTCTGCCATGAGCTTTTGCAAGAGGAAAACCATACTTTCTATAGTATTTTTATGGTATTTGGTTAATACCTTTTTATTAAAATATAAATATTTAAAATTTCACCTTCATAAAAAAAAAAAAGCAAATATTTAAAAAGCAAAAGCAGAGAGTCCTGAACACTAAGTCTAAGAGTTCAGAGTGCATAATGACCCACAGGAAGAGAATTCCTTGGCAAGGACAAAAATGCAATCCAGACTAACACCATTAAGTTAAATGTGACAGCTCAGCCGTTCTCCAGCATATCAGAAAACTAGTCAAATGACAATCGAATGCAAGGCAGACATGATTCCCGTATTACCTTATGTCTTACCAATGGGTTTCAGCCCTGGGCAAGTTCACTATGGATTCAATGTGACCAAAGAAATTGACAGCAAAACTGTTCTTGGGGTGAAAGGGTTATACCCAACTTTATTTCCAGATGGCAGGTCAGTCACTAAAATCCTGTTCAGTCAGAGCGAGTCTGCATGCAGCAAGCTGGTCTCTGCCTCTGGGCCCCTCTGTCTGCACAGCCGTCCTCTGGGCCTCTCTGCACAATTGTCCCACACAGTCGTCCTGCACAGCCATCCTCTGGGCCTCTGTCCTTGGCACTGCCACCACTCCAGCCTCTGCTCTGCTCTCCTGCAGCCTTGCAGCCATACCACTGGGTCGTTCCCAGAGCACTGGGTGGAGCTTTTTATATAGACTCAACAGCCAGGTATTGCCCACAGGTGTTCAGTGAGCTAATCAACCAGGGCCAGGTGAGAATCCTGGCCACAGGAACTCTCATTTTATCCACACCTTAATTCAGAGTCTTTGTCTTGGTGGTGACCTTAGCCATTGTTTACTAATCAAAAAGCTCCAATGTCCTTGATTGTAATTTCAATACCAATTCTCTCATTGTTTCTTCCAGAAAAAAAGTGGAAACTCCAAAGGAGAGGGTAAAGGAAAAGAATATGAAGATAAAGCTAAAGAGCCAGCAGAGAAACCACTGAACACTACAGCAAGTGCTGTTCTAGCAGAGGTAATGCCCCAGTCAATTAGTGCAGTTTTACCCAAAGGAACTCACCGCCAGTCACTCATCATCAGCATGGCTCCTTCTGCAGAGGCGGGGGAAGAGGTTCTGACGATTGAAGTCAAAGAAAAGGCTAAACAATAAATGTTTGATTATCTTCAGATGTAATCTAGCTAGTTCCCAAAGAGAATGTACCCAGGATTGTAGTGTAATGAGGGGAAAGACCTTGGTGGGACCCCAGAGAAACTATAGGCAAATCCCTAGCTTAGTTTCTAGAACTCACCTGAGAGTGTGATCTTCTGCAGTAGAAATAAGATTATTAAAAACCATCTCTATTCTCCATTGTCATTAGCTTTGTGCGATTGGTATTTCTCCTAATTGTTATGTAGATCTTTTTTTCTTCTGTTCTTTCTTGATGTTTCTTCCCTCCATTTTGATTAGCTTGTTCTTAGCTCTGAAGGGATTCACTAGCCTTTTCTCTTAAAATTGTGTTGTGTGTGTGTGAAAGTCTTGTATGGCACTGTTAGTCTTTGTTAAATATTCTGTGTATATCAATATTACCTCTTACTTGTGGAGCATGAGATTTTAATAAAATGTCAAGTCAGGTGATTTCCATTCAAACAAGGGCAATACTCATTCAAATATCAAACCAACCCAGCAACTGAGACTGAAGGGAAACAGAGATAACGGAGCCAAAGGATGTGAAATCTGACTTGGGGAGGAGTCCCGAGAAGCAGTGTTGGTCCTCAGTATTAACAAACCCACATTGCAGCAACATGTTGATAAAATTGTCCCCTTTGCTGAAGAAACAAGCCTTCATATTTTCATTCACACTAGTGTCAACAAACTACCTAACCCACCTGGCTCAACAGACTCGACAGGATTCAGATGGTTCCCATCTTCACAGGCTAACGTGACATTTCTCAGAATCTTCCTCAAGCATTTGCTTCAAAAGGGGCCAGATTTGAGCTTATTTTTTCAGTTTTAGTAAAAAGTGATGAGGTTAGGAAGACTGACTGTATACGTCAGACTGACGTGCCCCTACAACTTGTGGAACCTACATGTACAGCTGTTTATAAAATCTCCAAGTTAATTAAGTGCACTTTAGGAAGTCATCCTCCTCAATCAGCTAGCATTAGCATAATTACCCAAGTTTCATGCTGTGAGGAGGCTAAAAAAGCCAGGCTGATATCAGAAGAAAACATAGAGAATTCCATCCTAATAAATGCCATTAGTGTATAACATTAAGTTCTGTATAAATAGGTTATTTCCAAGTCTCAGAAGAGGGTCATTGCAGCAGCACTTTGCTGAGAGGGTTTTAGCAAATTACATTAGCTAAAACCTTCAACATAAATTCATTCAGCAAACCATGTATAAATCAAGCACTATAACAAAATGTATTATTTGGTAAAGTCACTGTTTTTGAATACAGTGTTCAGGTATAAAAACATGGCAAGTTTTACAAAAGAATGGTTGGTATTTTTCAGGACTTAAAATAATGGAGAGAAATTGTTAAACAGTGTGTGACTACTTGATAATGGGAGTTTGTGTACAGAAAGAGTGATTAAAAAGCCAGAAAGAGAAAGTGGAAATAGGGCCTGAAAAGTCTGATAATAGGAAAGAAACAAAAAAAATCCTGAACTTGTGACTATGTTTCCCTCTTACATCCTGTAATGAAATTAAAATATAACACCACTGTAATTTATGCTCTTCCAGTCACTTATTTCCCCTCCCAAATTATTTTAGGGTATCATCTTCATTTTTCTAACTTCTCCAGACTAAAATCTAAGAATAATCAGTAACTCGTCTATTATTCATATAGTGTCACCAAATCCTTTCTTTCTTAAATCTGATTATCCATTCTTTTTCAGTTCCAGCGCTAATAACCCCACAGTACATATTTTCTGTTCAATTCAAATAAACATTCACTTTTTACCTACAATCTACTCTAATCACTGGTCTATCTTCTCAATCCTTTTTCCATAGGAAAAATCTGATCTTTCTAAAATACCACTGTCTTGGTTCATTTAGGCTGCTATAACAAAATACCATAGACTGTGTAGCTTATAAAAAAGACATTTACTTCTCGCGTTTCTAGAGGCTGGGAAGTCCAAGATCACAGCCCAGCATGGTCAGGAGAGGGCCCTCTTGGTCACAGCAGGCTCCTTCTCACCACCATGTCCTCACCTAGTGGAATGGGCAAGGGATCCCTCTGGAGCCTCTTTTACAAAGGTACCATCACATTTGTGAGCACAGTGTACCTCCCAAAGAGCTTGCCACAGCCCCCAGCTCCTAAAACTGTCATCTTTGGAGGTTAGGATGTCAATAAATCAATCTGAGTGGTGGTGGGAGACACCAACATTCAAATCATAGTAACCGCTTTTAACTATTTTACTTCTCTGCTCAGGGACCCACTAGTCCCTCCTACTGATCTGTTTATCCAAATTTAATTATTACTCCCCCAGCCATTCCTCCAGTGAAGTTGGTCCTGCTTTTTCTGGAAAACCACCTGCCTTTCTTCCACTGGCATTTGCCCATGATGTCTGGAACATTGTCTCTCCTGTACTTCCAGATCTCTCCCAACAGCCTCTGAAAACAACCCATGATGGTTCTCATCACAAAGGCTTATCTTTTACACTTTCAGAAAGTACCACAGCACTCCATGGTTCTCTAATTTCTGCTTATCTGTAAGTCATTTCTGCTTAATTGTAAATTATAACAAAGCAAAGACTAGCTCTTACGCTTTATTTGTATAAAGACAGCCAGTTTTTAAAAAGAAAGAGAATATTAATAGGCAATTCATGGAAGCAAAATAGGTGATCAACATAAAAAATATGCTTGACTTCACTAGTGCTCAAATAAATAGAAATCAGAACAAAAACAGAATACATTGTACATCAGATAAGAAAAAGTTGAAAATACCAAATGCTGGCAAGTATGTATATTGGAGTTACTATTCTGGCAGTACTTAGCAGAATTCAGGCAGTACACCTTAGAATTCAGTACTTCAGATGCAAATCCCAGAAAGTTCTCGAGCAGGTCCATAAGAGAAAATCCAAGAGAAAATGCATGGCATGTAGTACAAAAGAAAACTGAATTCTAGTGTCTACACTAGGAGAATGTATTAAAAATATGGTGTGTGGGAAAATCTCAATCATTAATATAAATTAGTCACAGGGATGAAAGTACAGCATAGAGAACATAGTAAATAGTTTTGTAACATCTTTCTACATTGGCAGATAGTAACTATACTACTTGGGGTGAGCATTTAATAATGTAGCTAACTTGAATCTTTATGTTGTATACTTGAAACCAATATAATATTGTATAGCAAGTATACTTCAGTGAAAAAATATGTCAAGAAGAAAAAAGAAAAAAATACGGTGTGTAGGAGTGTGGATCTGTTTTTAAGATGAAATTCTATCCAGTATATTTTTAACAAAGCCTATCTGATAAATTCTGTCAGGGGAAAACATGTAGCCCAACAAAGCCAAGTTTATTAACTTTCTTCTCACAAGGAAGACCATTCACCAGAGGGAACATGGGTGTCCCACCAAACAGGAGGGGACCAGTTTATTATAGGATATTAGGGAAAGGCAGAATTTAAATGAAGTGACGTTTGAGAGGCTCAAATTAAAGCAAGACTGTATGTAAATGAGTTAACATCTGGCCTGGGCCAACAAGGAGACTGAGGGCCCTGTTTCCTCAGAAACTACTCAAGTTAAGATAAACATAGACTGTGTCCAGAAACCCCTATCTGAAGCTGTATACCTGGCTGCTTCTCTGTCTCAAATGACTCATCCTCTGGGCAAAAGTGGAATGTTTCAGTTGTACTGATAAGATTTCAAACAGCAAAATTTCTGACAACCTATGATTTTAGAGAACAAAGATTCTTACCACCATGTACTTTTGTTGATTAACAAAAGCAGTGTTTACAGGTTCCCAATATACAAAACACTGTATGTCTTTCAAAAGTATATACATGTCTAAGGAAGTATGTTAAATGCATTAGAGAAGTGACTGTGGAGGGAGGGAAAAATGAAAGTGGTAATATGAATAGAAGATGTGAGAAAAAAATAAGTAGGAGTGTCAACTAAGGAGAACAGTGCCATAAAATGAAAAGTATTATTAACTCAATTCTATGTCCTTGGGTTTCAGTGTTGTGTCTAGTAACAAGCTAGTGGAGAAGTGAGAACCCCATTAGCATGAGGATCTTTCCTTTAGCCTGTTACCCCTGACCCACAAAGGCAGCCACCGTAGGCCCAGCCACTACTCCATCTGCTAACTGGAACCTCAAGTACCAATGAGGCTTCTCTTCCACACATGGGCAGGTCTCCACTTGACCACTGCAGAGACTACTAAGCATGTTTACTGCTATGGACTGAACGGTGCCCCCTCAAATTCACATGTTGAAACCATAACCCCCAATGTGAATTTATTTAGAGCTAGCACCTTCAAGGAGTTAATTAAGATTAAATGTGGTCCTAAGGTAGAGGCAGCGGGTCTTAAACCAACAGGAGTGGTGACCTTGTCCTTAAAAGAAGAGGAAGAGAAAAGACCATGTGAGCACACAGAGAGAAGACAGCCATCGGAAAGCCAAAGAGGGAGAACTCATGAGAAACCAACACTTCAGGAATCTAGACCTTGGATTTCCAGCCTTCAGAGCTGTAAGAAAATAAATGCCCAGCTCTGCTTTACACTGTTAGACTATATCAACTTGCTTTTGCCAACTAAAACGTAGTGACTTAAAATGACAATCATGATTCCGTAAGTTGCGGGTTTGGGCTGGGCTCAGTGGACAGCTCCTCTGGTCTTAGCTGAGCTGATCCATGCTCTTTGGTCAGCTGCCAGACTGGCTGGGGGGCTGCTGATCAAGAAGTCTCAGATGGGACAGCCTGTCTCCAATCCATGTGGTCTCCCATCTTCCAAAACAGCTAGCCTGGGCTTGGAGGCTACACAAGGTCCAAGAGAGAGAAAGCAGAAGTGAGAAAGGTCTAGGCTTGGAACTGGCACATCATCACTTCTCCCACCATTTGAATAGTCAAGTCACAAGACCAACCTAAATGCAAAGGGTGGAGAAATGAAATCTACCTCTTGGAGGACTACAAAGTCACCATGCAAGAAGAGTGGATACAGAGAGGGAAAAGCTTGCAGCCATTTTTGCAATCTACCACCCAGACAAGATTGACAGATAAAATACAGGATACCCAGTTAATGACTAATTTTTTTGTAGAGGTATGTCCCATGCCATATATAGGACACGACTACACTAAAAAAATTTATTATTTATCTAAAATTCAAATTCAACTAGATGTTCCACATATTTGTTGCTAAATCTGGCAACTCTAGAAACAGACCATGTCAAAAATAAAACCTTTATCTAAAGGAGAGAACTCTGAACCTAAAATTACTTTTAAAGTGCATAACTACACCAAATGTTGTTTTAGAAAGAGCCAAAAGCTCAAAGTACATCCACAGGAAGGAGTAACTTGACCCCCTCTCCACTCTAGGAACCATCTGTGGCTTAACATTGGTATTAAATAACCTAAAATAATATATAACAGACTCTGTTTCATTTCAGTTATGTTAGATGAAAAACTGCTACATAAAACACCAAGAGAAGAGTCTGTTTACGTAATTTGGGCCTATTCTATCCTGTGTTTATCTTAATACTCTTACCTTCCTAGGAGGAATTTTTTAAATCTTTGGCAGATATTAATCATTATGCTGTTCTGGGATTATTATCTAATCAGACTAAAGATACTTGAAATTTTATGTTTTAAGTACTTTACCCATACACTGTAGTAAAATTTTATGCTTTTCTCTTGAGTTTTTATGACTGGCTATATTTTTCCTACTGTAACTTCTGTGACTGGAAGTACAGTGCAAAGGTCAAGTAAACGCGCATCATTAAGCGATATGACCTGACATTTCTAGACAGTACCTCCCTCGGGTGAGGGTTGGGAAGCATACCGGAGAGGTCACAG
This sequence comes from Smutsia gigantea, assembly GCA_032199065.1. NCBI lineage: Eukaryota > Metazoa > Chordata > Mammalia > Pholidota > Manidae > Smutsia > Smutsia gigantea. Next base: position 56,312 of record JAVSCE010019311.1, on the reverse strand, counting down.
CCCCACTTACCATCCCTTCGTATCTTTAGTCATCTCTGCCTGCTGCACACAATGGTTCTGCTACAAATTTACAAGGTCCCTTCCTGCTGGAAATCCTAAATAATACAGAATTCAGCACACAGTCCATGCTAAGAGTTATTAAGCAGACTCGTGACACAGTTTCTCATATCTGGTTTTAAGTAAACAAGCTCTGTTGTTTATACCAGAATTTTATATTGGAAAGAAAATTTAGAGATTCCTACTCCAAGCCCCCATTATACAAAACACAAAACAAAATCCTGTGGTAAGATCACACCAGAGTGCGAAAGAACCCAAGGACAAAGACAACATACTGTTTTTCAAACATTAAGATCATGGACTAACTTGATAAAAGTAGCATCCATCAGAAAAAGGACTTTTTCAAAAAAATAAGTACATTTCCCCAAGATTTCATGTGGCAAAATGATGATAAAGACTGCCATATTACGACCATACTTACATTCTAAATCTGAGAGGAAAGTTTCACATTTAGCTTGTCCACCAGAAAAGGACTAACCACGGATTTCACTAATAATAAGAATGTGAAAGAGTAATATAGTTTAAATTTTGATATCCCATTTGTAAAAGTGAGTAGACAGTTATGAAATAAAAGGGTTATTACAAATACATATTCATCTCCCTGTACCATCAATGTCCCCAAGCCACCCTCCTTTCTAACCTTAAGCCATGGACAATGCAGATTTCTGCCTGGAGGATCTTCTGCTTTCTCTACATTATAAAACTTTATATAACCTTCAAATCCCAGATGAAATGCCAAGCCACCCATGAAGCCCTCCTGACCTCCCCATTGTTCTGAGTATTCCCCACACTGAAAGGAAACTGCCCCACCCCACACTTCAGTATTTTCTCATATAAACTAACTTCTATCCTCTTAACACCTTAAATTCATTCTGCCAGCATCTATTAGGGAGTGCCTACTAAATGCCAAATTCTTCTAGGCTCTGGGGATGCAACAGTAAACAGAATAAACAAAAATCTGATTTCTTGGAACTTACATACTAATGGGTGAAGAGGACAAGACACAGAAGTAAAACCTAAACAGAGGAGAGGAGTAGAAGGTAGGGGAAAGAGGCACAAATTTAAATGGGGTGATGAACAAAGACCTGAAGGAGGTGAGGAACCAGGCTCACCAGTGACAAGGGAGAGCTCTTCAGGAAGGGTAACAACAATTGCAAACACCGAGCCAGGAGTACCAGGCATATTCACACAAGGGCAAGAAAGCTCATGTGGTTGGAGCAGAATGACCAAGGCAGAGACTAGTTAGTAGGCAGTCATCTAGAGAAGGGGCAGGAAGGGCTGCACCATGATGGCCAGTGGGCGGGCTGAAGGTATTGAGGGAGATGGACTTGTAATTCCGGCACCAGAGGGAGTGAGCTGGGAAGTGGGCCGTCATTGGAACATGGGGTACTTGAAACTGAGATCAGGGAGGGGTTTGCCATCAATAATGATATGGTCTAGGGTATGACTTGAGGAGTGAGGGCTGAGGTGAGGTGGAGATGATTATTACACGGTGAGATAGTGATCTAATCTGATAAGAGAGTCAAAGCTGAAAATTTTAAAGATGAGGAAAAGTTATATGAAAGCAGAAGGGAGAGAGCCAAAGAGCATGCTTACCTGTCTCTAAGACCAGTGGTAGATCAGGGAGAGAAAATCACCCCTTAAGAGGACTGCAGAAGAAGCAAGATTCTTCAGAAGAGCCAGGTTTTAATTAGAATAAAAACATGAAGGGATTGTTCAGAAAAAGCATGCATATAAGGGATGTTGCTGACCAATGACTCTGTTCCCATGGCCAGAGGGGAGAGATCTGGACAGCTGGAAACAAGTAGAATCACGTGGTCAGAACACGGATTTTACAGAGAATTCACACAGGGTCAGGGTGAGGAAGCTCATGATTCGGGCTTCCTGTGAAGCCTAGCAGGTCAGGCCTAGTGCTCATAGGACAGCGGTGGGAGCAACGACTTTTGGAAGGAGTGGAGGAACATCTTGCCAGAGCTGTGTCCAGGGGCTTCCTCTGTACTCATTCTGCAGATTGCCTTAAGGCATGAGAAGGGACAGTCTTGCTCTAAGCACAAAAGCCTGGCCCATCCTGCTTATTACTTTTCTTAGCATCATATACTGTCTTCTTTTCCATATTATATCATAAGCTCTTTGACATTAGTAAGAAATTTTACTCCTATGACTTGGACTGTTGATTTCCAGGACTAAGATACTTGATAAATATTCAAAAACAAGTGACTACTTCTCACTAGATGGAAGGGGTGGTTGAAAAAGATAAATTACTTCCTACTCAGTCTTTTCTCTGAGAACTCTCTAGAGTCCCCAGTTCCTGAAATTCTTCTGAGTTTAGTCCTAGAAGACCAGGTGCTATTATAAAACCTGGTGTGTTATGTGTCTGTTTGTGAAAAGACCAAATATACTACGGCCTTCCTTTCTCTATTGTTAAGAAGTAAAAATTCTGCTTATAATGATATTTGCATTTCTGTTTGGGGAAGAGAGAATCAATAACCAAGTATAATACCCCAAGGACACTACAACCTCCTGTGAGTTTTCTGGGGAATTTGGCCAAACGTAGCCATGCTTGGTGACAAGTGACAAGGGTCATGATCTTGCTACAAGCAAGCATTTGGCAATTCTGGAGATCTGTGTCATCACCAGATGTGAGCCGGCCTCTGCCCTGTTAAGGAACTGATGAGGTACAGGCCTAACAGATGATTTGACATGGAGGCAGGGCTGTGGCAGGGAAGCACAGAATTCAGAAACTGACCTGGAATCAGCCACTTAGCAAGTGTGTGATCAACAGCTGACTCTCCACCATAAGGTGACCACCACTAACTCCCTCATCAGGACCTCACGAAGGCAAAGCCTTTGTGGCCAGACTCAAGTTTGTCAACAGGATTCCATCTGTCTTAAAATATAAGGCATTCCCATTTTTCAAAAAACACAAATCTGATCACATCATTCCTTTGCCTAAGTTCATTCAGTGGCATCCCATTACCTTTAGCCTAGGTCTGAACTCACCTGCACACCCCAGCGGGCCCAGCAGGATGCAAACCCCACCAGGAACACCACCTCATCTCTCCACTCTTCTGTTAAACACTGGCCCTCTTACACTTTATATTCCAGCAAACTTACATTTCTTTCCATTCCTAAAACATTCAACTCCATACCTGCTGCTGACCTGACACCTTCATAAATGCTTTTATCCCTCCTCACCCAGCTAACTCAGGTCTTGGCTTACATGTGACACCCTCAGAGAAGTGCTCCTTGCCAGCTAGATGGGCCAGGTCTCCCTCCACATGTTACATCACACACTGACCTCATGTTTCTGTAATTACTCAGGTAATGACTTCTCTCCCCCAAGTCCACTATTTCTTTGAAGGCAGCACCTGTGACTGCCTACATCACCATTGTACCTTCAAGGCCCTGGCCAAGGAATGCAACATAACAGAAGCAATTAAAAAAAATAATAAAACAGTAGGTGAATATATTATCCTGCTTAATACAAATGCACCACATTTCTCAGGCCACCCTAGCTATAAGCCAAGAAGCTTTCCCTTACTGTACCCAGCAAAATATCTTGAATGCATTCAACATCTTCTAAATGAGTAAATCCCACAAAATAGTAAAATCCCCCAAGCTGATTAGTTCAGAAAAATATGGAATACAGGCCACCTAAAATACATGTTCACTTTATTTCTAACTTTTCTACTGGTTTTGGTAACATTAAGAGCAAGAAAAAATTGAAAACAAGGCACTATTTATCTCATCAAGAACTTTATCTACAGGTAATCTGAACGGAAGATACATTTAACATCAGTTCATATATTATTAGTAACTTACACACTTGCTCTCAAGTATGACATCCATAAAAGCACAAAACAGTCTCTCACAATCTCAACCAAACTTCTGGCCTATCTCATGTCACTTCCATGACTGTCAACCACACACATAAAGAGACTAGGAGATATTTATTGAAGATGGCTTTCTAGGAAATTTACAAAATGAAAAAGGGCAAAGTATGTCAAGCATAAGGTACAATGGAGCCTTGAATTTAATCTGGAAAGGTTGCCTGAGGCACTACCAAAATGAACAGTTGCGAATCCCTGATCTGATTTTAAATTTTTATTATCTTAAAAGTTTCAATGCTACACACAAGGTGACATGACCATGCTAATTGGTGTGCCATTTTCTCAGTACAGGCACATGTGAGAAATATTGTGTCTATCTAGGACACTGTCACTCCAATATATGTTTGTAATATACCTGATTAGATGAGGATGAAAGTGGACTCGTTTATTCTTTCCTTAAATGCACTTTAAGGACTAATGGCACCTGAATGGATGATGGCACAACAGGGAAAAGGACTATTTTAATATAAAATAGTATTAAATCAGCACATGATAAGGTGAAATGTGGAAACTAAAAATTTTATAAAATGATAATTTAGACATTGTAAATGCTTTTAATCAAAACTGAAAAAAAATTATCAATTACCTTAATTTGCTGTAATCACATTATGAATAACAGCATCTACTGATGAATCTGATCAGGAACGGAAAAAAATCAAATTCTAAAAAGGGAAAAATTCTGGTTAAACCCAGAATATGAAATTATGAAGACTAAATCAATTTGACAGCAGTAACCGAAGTGCCAATGAAAACAATGACTGCTCATGGCGAGTGGTTCCCAAGTGCCCCAAGTGGACCACATAAGTGCTACGAGGAGCTGGTTCAGGACGGTGAGGAGGAGGCCGAGTGAGTGGAGCTCTGGACCCTGCCTGGCTTCACAGAAGTTCTACTTCTGTTTTACTATACACTGAGATTGTGTGTAAATCTTTAAAAGGCTTCACGTGGTCAAAAAAAGAAAATTCTGAAATCCATAGCAACAGATAGATACATATATGCTGTTTCAAAGCACACAAAGAGAACTGAAATCACGACCTCTGAGACAACAAAGGCTCCAACTATTAGCAGACTGATTAGTTCTTCCTCCCCTACCTGATGTCAAAATGACTTCCGACTGAGACATACTACAGAGTAACAGATGGCTACAGAGGTACCTTCAAGTTAACAGCACACATCCAGAGGCTAGCACGTATCCAGAAGCTAAGTGGGAGGTGCTAGTGGCTTGCCTAGCAGGTAACCAGGCAGCAAGCAAGTCCTCTTTAAGTCTGACCTGGGCATTGAGCTGCTTCTGAGAAGCCGAAGCTGTTCGTGGCTGAGACCTCGCTTTCTTCAAACATTTCAGAGAACAAGAGACATGAGCTGAAGTAAGGGTTTTCAGCAAGGCACTGGGTGCATCTACTTAGGGTATGTGATAAACATGCAATTTTAATGCTACATTGTCAAAGATGACTGGCCAATATATGAATATGCATAGTACTTGGCACCAGAGGTCCTCAATAAACCCCTATTGAATCTACTCAGAAAATGACAAGTTTGCTAAGTAATATGTTCTGAAGGGTAAAAACCAGGAAAAAAATTCTATTCTAAAAAAAAGTTTATAAAGTCCACTCTATCCTAATGCAGCAGTTGGAATTTTTTTTAAAGCTACAACAGGTTTTATGCTTAACACAACACATTCTGGTCTTATTATTAAAACGTAAAATATGATTTTGATTAATAGATAACACCATCATGAGTTTAGAATCTTGAGTTTAGAAATCAAACTAAAAGTGTTACTAAAAAAAGGTGAAAATGTCTAAATGAATCTGTGCAAAGGTACGAACCAATGTATAGGACCTTAGCATGCGAAGTATAAAAATTGTCTTTTTTTTGTAAGTCAAATCTTTCATTAGTTAAAAGGAAATGGAATTCTGTATTTCCTCTTATATGTTTGGTCCTCATAGCTTTCCTGGACAAAGCAGTCCTAACCATTCTAGCAAATTCCTATTTAAGTAAGCTAACAGTGTTGAATCTAGGACAACCTATCGTCTATACAGATACAGAATCCTGAGTGTCACATACAGTCAATGCAAAGGTTGAATCTGACCATGTTTACAATATTCCACAATGAAAATAAAAGATCTAGAAAGACAAGTAAAATAGCTTACTTAAGTAAGGTTCTGTTTACTTACTGATTATACATTTAGGAATTAAATATGTGTTTTCTCTTCCCATTTGGTACTTTTCATGAAGTCCTATGTGAATAAATGCTGTTTTGTAAACTCTGCAGTGTCTAAACTGCAACAAAATTCAGGCACAGATAAAGGCAGTCTTATCCCATGGAAAAGCACTGAAAATAGGAACAAATTTGGTATCTAATTTAAGAAGTTCCTGTTATCTGATATGGACATTGTCTCATGAGACACATATTGCCTAGAGCAAACAAAGTACAGCAACCTATAAATCACATCATCCCAACAATTTTTCCTTCTTTCTATTGGCAAGCATTTAAAAACAGCATTTTCATATGAAAGTGAACCACCACTGAATTAGGCTTTTCCCACACAAGTTTCTAATCCAAACAGCTTCACTGCAATTACTATAAATCACTAGCAAATCACTGAATTGATTAGGCAAAGATTAACTTAGAACTTTCCTCCAAAAAAGTATAAAAAGAATGCCTTAAATAGATAATATCCACAGAGGTTTACAACATAAATGCTAAGGTAAAAGCATGTATAATGACAGATTCATGATTTGGGGTGGGAGAGGAATCCATTGCTCCACATGGCACAAAAGAATTCTGCCCAGCCAGCCACAGCTTCTTTCATTTCTTAGCGGGGTTCTTGGGAGGAAGGAGTTTGTATGTGTTGAAGTAGCCCACCACCTGCTGGGGGATCTCCGCCAAGACAGACTGAGCAAGCGCTTCTCTAGGAGCCTTGTGAAAAACAAAACCAAAGTGACTTTATTAGCAACCAAATTTTCCTGGCATTTTAATAAAAGACTACAAATACCTGGCCAGTGAGTAAAAAGCAGTATTTCCAATCTGAGTTTGTATCTTGTCTTTGGAACAGTCCATGAAACATGGAATAAAGTAAGTAACAATGTTACTTAGGAATGCTTTATTATACCTGCTAACATTTACCAAGTCCTTTCTTGGTGCTAGCATTTTGGCATTTGATGATTTTTTGTTGTTGTTCTTTAACTTTTAAATGTGAGTCTTTCATTCACTTTGTATTACTTTTTTTAAACCTTTTACTCTAAAGTAATTATAGATTCTGGAAGTTGCAAACAATACAGAGAGGTTCCATGAATCCTTGACCCACTTTCCTCCAAAGGTAACATTTTATAGAACTATAGGTACAATATCAAAACCAGGAAAGTGACATTGGTACAATGCACAGACCTTATTCAGATTTCGCCAATTTTATATGCACTAATTGGTGTGTGTGTAGTGGGTGTTTGTGTGTACATGTAGTTCTGTGTAATTTTATCATCTGGGTAGATTTGTGTAACCACCACAACAATCAAGATATAGAACTGTTTCACCACCATAAAGAAGCCTAACTTTATTTATAACCACTTTTTATTCACACACCATCTCCTTCCCTGCCTACTACTTACACAACGACTAGGAGGAATGTAAAATGGCCTGACCATCCTGGAAAAGTTGTAGTTTCTTTAACAATTAAACATGCAACAATCATACAATCTAGCACTAAACTTCTGGGTATTTATCCCAAAGAAATAAAAATATATGCTAACAAGGGAAATGGTACAAGGATGTTTAGAGCAGCTCTGTACATAACAGAAAAAAACTGAAAACAATCGAAGATGTCCTTCAATGGGTGAAAGGTTGAGCAAACTGTCACGCCCATGCCGTGGAGTACTACTCAGCAATAAAAAGGACCATGTACAACAACTAGGTGACTCTCCAGAGAATTATACTGAATGAAAAAAAGCCAATCTCCAGGGCTACATACGGTATGATTCCATTTATAATATTCTTGAAATGACAAAATTACAGAAATGGAGAAAAATTAGTAGTTGCCAGGGGTTAACGAGGTGATGAAGGTAGGAGGGAAGTGAGTGTGGCTATACAAGGACAAGAGGACCCTGTGGTGATAGAACTTGAACTGTATCAACATCAATATCTTGGTTTTGATTCTGTGCTATAGTTTTACAAGATGTTACCACTAGAATCACACTGGGTGAAAGTCTCCTAAGAGGTTTTCATCAAATCAATACCAGTTTGGTAAATTCATCACATACTTTAGTGTAGAGTTTTTCTGTGGTTACACAGGTACAGGCAAAATGTATTTTAAGATAGTCACAGTATCACCATGTTGAACAATTTATCACACTGACTATAAGAGGCATATAATTACAAAACCTGAAGTTTAAGTGCCAAATCTAATCAGGGCTCTTCAAATGGAAAACTCATATACCCTCCAACCCCACAAACCTACTCAACTACTTGGTTATGTATCAGCAATGGTCTGTGTTCAAACATCGCAGTGTGCTCAAAGAACAGGGAGGAGTGGTACTCACATTCTGGAACTGCCTGAAGGGCACAAACTGGACGATATCTCTGATGGCAGCCTCGCCTGATGGGGAGCGGAGACCTCCACCATCGCCATCTAGAAATTCCATGGCACTGAAGTCAGCTCCTCCAACCCCAACAATGATGATGGACATAGGCAGCTTGGCAGCATTAACTATAGCCTGTCTCGTCTCGTCAAGGTCTGTGATCACACCATCAGTAATAATTAAGAGCACAAAATATTGCTGCCAAAAAAGAAAATTATGTCCACTGAGCAAGTCAAGCTCCAAACAATGAAAGCAATGGTTAATGACACTCCAGCTTGATGAGTCATTTGGTCTCTTTCCTGCTCATTTTCCTTTCCAGTCTCTACACGGATACCATTTATATAAAATACTCTAATATTCTCTAGTGACAAAGACATTTACTGATAGAATAACTGCAGATTCATTAAAAGTGCAACAGCCCACAAAATAGGGTTACACAGATACACGGAAACAAGACATCTAAATGGCAAAGATTAGACTTTTAGTAAGCATAGAAATAACACTTTGCTTTAACTGAAATATTAAATATGTCAAAGTAGCAATCAAAGGAGCAAGTGGCAACTATGTTCTTAAAAGATCAAATATAGGAGAAGTAGAATTGTTTATGAAACAAAAGTACACTTAAAAAATAGATATGGTTTAAGGTGGGGGTGTAAATCTTTCAATTCTGTCTTCCAATAAAACTTTTTAGAGAGTGGTGAAATGTTATATAAGGTCATGACTCCATCTTTTGGGTCCTTTAAAGTCTAGAATGGGAAAAAGATTTATACTACCAGCTAACATATGCTGAGTATTTACTCTTGTACTTTATATGACATACTATTTCATCCTTTCAATATCTGTGTGTGGCAGTTATCGCTGACTCACTTTTGAGTATACTGAAGCTAAGAGAGATTTGGTATCCAAGGTCTAACAGATGATGGCTGTCTGACTCAAAACTTTTTAGTACAGTAAGTAATTCTGCAATACCAACTTAAGTGGTAAGTCTCCTCAAGCCTTATTTTTAAGTCTTCCCTCAAAAAGGTAGACAGCCATTTTTTTTTATAGAAACTATCTAAGAAAATTAATTCAAAAGACAGAAAAGACTCATGAGTCTAAGGGTTGTTTTATTATTGTCTTTTGTTTTTAAGGATCACTAATTTAACAACAACAGATGTTAGTCTCAAACCAAGAATGACTATCATTACTCCATGCTCTGTCTGTGTACTCTGACAGACCAAACAAGTAGAAGAACGGCACTGAGAACAACCACAGCCCACACCGTCCCGTCCCCCGTAACAAAGCACTTACAGAAGCTGTCTGCTGTTGTGTGGCCGTGGCAGCAAACCTGGCCACATGATTTATGATTGGAGAAAAATTAGTTGGTCCATAGAGTTTTATCTGGGGAAGGCAAACCCGATATGCTTCTATGATGCCTTGGATTCCTAGAAAAAGAAAGTAGTTATTAAAAATTCTCAAGTACGATTTGATCGTTCATTAGTCACCATACTGGCTAATTTTACTATACGTATATACTGATTCAAATAGTCAGAAGTTCTATATTCAGGGGTTGCTCTTAAGCTATACATTACAAAACTCCATAGCTATGCTCCATCACAAAAGCCTATGAACTCTACCCTTTCTCAGAAGGCATTTATTTCCATTTCAGCCAAATTATTTATTCACCTGCAGTATGGTTATTACATTGCCTAATTTTGATGTGTTTTAGGAATGAAATACTGATGGAAAAAGAACCATGAAAAAGGTGCTGCATCATAACAACTGACAAGAGTTAAGAAAATGACCGAATGAAAAAACTTTTCCACATATGGTCAAAGGTTCTACAAAAATACCGGGTGGCTATAAACTTAATGTTAATTGTACTCAAGGGTTTACTCAACAATTTAAAGATTAAGCATGGTATGGTAGACTGTAAGTTCCAAATAATTCACTTCCAGGTTATTTATCGCCTTTTGCTGCAGAAACACTAATCTGTTTGCTTATGGGGTACTTAATGCCTGGGCCTGCTGGGATGTTATATAGTAGAAAACTGAGCAGAGCCATTTGACTAGCTTTGACCAATGGCATCCCTGTCTGAGTAGATACTTTAAGAACCACTGCCTGTTTTCACCAGTAAACTTGCTCTTTCCTTCAGCTATGAAGGCCCCACAACCTAGATGGAAGCTGCTCCTTCAGCCAGAGCCCCAGAATGAGAAGAAACAGAGTCGAGTTGCAGCCAGGCGACACATAAAGTGATACGTAAAGTGAACAAGAAAAAACTACTATCATTATAAGTCACCAAGATTTGGAGATTGTTTATTATAACAGCACAATGTAGTGAAAGGTGAATGACATTCCTGGTAAAAGCACACTGATCAAACTTTAATGGCACATATGCATCTGCTGAATTGGCCCTAATATTAGAATGTCTAGGATGCAGGTAGGTACTAGAAATCCTCTAGACAGTCTTCCACCATGCTTGATGAGGTCATTACGGAAATCTGCCTCTGAAGACTTTTCATGTAAACCAAAACAGGTCTTTTGCTTAAAGAAAAAAAAGTCCAACAGAATATAGATCAGTAAGGAAGAAAAGCATATACTTGGTTTAAAATCTTCCCAAGACCAATCCTCTCCTCTTAAAATTTAAGAGTTCCAATAAATTCTTCTTGGTCACTTTGAATCTAGGAATAAGTGGTTTTATGAACAACCTTTGAGAATACAATTAATTCATATGCAGAGGTGATTTTACATGTACGACATGAAGCTGTTAACTAGTGGTCAGTCAGTCCAGTAGTAACAAAAACAATATTAATATAGGCAAGCAGCAGGATCTTACTGCAATGACGTAAGCCGTAGAAAGTAAACTGAGTCCCAACTATAGGAATAATACTTTCTTCCATTTCTATCAGCTTGCTTTTCAATCTGAACGTATGCAAACTCTTAAATTTCCTCACACGTATCAGTTGCCTTCAATTCTTCCACTAAAACTAAATTATGCCAAAACCCTTCCTTTGTATCAAAGGAACAAGTGAGACATGTTATTTCTGGACAATAAGTTTAATGATTAACTAGGAAAAGGGAGTTTAGCTTCACTGCCTTAAAATAAGGCACTGTTTTTTTCGGTACAGTATCTCCTCTGTCTAAAACCAAATTGATTCTTTTTTCCAGATTATAAACCCAAAGATGAAAAGCTGTACTTGAGGGTACCCCAAAGATGGGCTCATATTACTCATATATCTGAAACAAATTATTATATGATATGTAATCCATATTTGCTGGCAGTAAATGAAGCCTAATTATAATAAGTTCCAATTCTTTCTTAAGAACAGGACACATTTCTTGAAAAGAATAATATTCCAAGTTTCAGATGGCTAAATAAAATATAAAAGGCCAAACCAGCCACAGAAAGTGTATCAAAGGAATACCAAATTAGTATGGAAAAGGTGTTCTGGGACAAAGGAGAAAACCCCAAAACAAACTACTCCCAACTGAAATGATCATTCTACCTTATGAATATTGTTTAGGAAGAGAAGGAAAGAACACCCTCTTTTATTAGAAACCTATGCATTTTGTAATTGTCAAAGCTTATTGTCTACAATTTATGCCCTGTCCCTACCTCCTTTTCTTCCTCCAAACTTTTCAGTCTTAATAATTTTGAGAGATTTGGCATTTAAGGGTGACTGCTCAGTGGGATAAAAAGGAAGAAGCACTTGGATATTTGAGGTATAAAGAAAATAATGAAATGAAACACAAATGTCAGCCTTCTGTTTTCTACACAGAGGAAAGCCACTATGGGAGCTTAATTCTTCGTTCTGTTAGCCCAACCCATCTCCTTAGAGAATACTGTAGCTAGTTACTCAATGCTGGACACTTTTTCTTGTAGAGTAAGAAACTGCTACTCTGAGAAAAGCTTCAAAACATCTGTATACTGAATTACCATTTTACTGACGGTTATTTTAAAATCAACTTATCTGTGAAAATAATATTATTTTTATTGATCTCTTCCCAAAACTGAGAATTCTTTTGTTCTATTAAACCTCTAAGTTAGAAGAACTTGGCCTGCAATCTTCATCAACAGAACAGTGACTTACCCATTATCATCACTACCTCTCCAACTGCCAACTTGGTGCAATTCTTCTACTTTATATACTAGAAAAAACTTGTGTATGTCGTGGAAGAAGCCTAGAGAAGGAATCTGAGTAGCTTTAAATCACAAGGAAAAGAACAAGTAACAAATACTGTGAAGTTTTCAGTTTAAAATCTTCATGGTTTTTTTTTTAACTCACCATTACAGTAGGGATTGGACAGATTAAAGTTCATTGGAAATTCATGCGAAACCTGTCGAAAGGTGAAAGAAGGACTGGTGAGGCCTGTTTTGCTTTTCTAAGAAGCAAATCTTTAAAATGAGATTTCCTCTTACCTGCCACTGAGGAGGTATCTGAGCTCCAAAACCAAAAGCTGGAAACATCTTATCACTAAAAAGAAAATTAGAAAAACCTAAAAGATCACCTTCTCAAAATTGAGTTTTATCTTTATGCATAATAAAACCAATATGAACTCATTTTTTAAAAACTCAAAATCTTAGAATAATATAAAGATTAAAAAAAAAGATTACCTATAATAACCACCAGAGAACCAATGTTAATATTCGGCAGCTCTTATTTTTCTGTGCACTGAGGAAGAAAAATGTCTCCCTCTATACACTCATAAATGTGGAGTTTAGATTCATATTTTATAACATACTCTTTTCTATATAAATACTGGATATCATTTCATTGAATAAATATGTGGATAAATCCGTAAAGCCCCCAAGATGAGTTTTTTCATTCATGAGCAAACTCATTTGACAGCAAAACCTGGCTTCAACTGATATGACGTTATTTTGATCATAGAAACACGGTGCTAATGCCACATATAAAACAGTCACATTTCTGTGCAAAATGTGTGACTATTTGGCCCCAATGGTTTAGGAATAAGTGATTATGGATGTGAATATATATTATGTAAGTGGCTGCTAATTAATCTACTGTATGTATATTCTCCCCCTACTGACAGACATCCAGTGTTCTACCATTATAAAACACTGTAATGAACATACTAATTTTCTACTAGGAATACTCTTTTTTTAATATTAATTATTAATGGTTTTTACATTGAGAATAGAACACATCATATTTGTCAGGAATATTTTTCCTGATTTATAGTCTCTCTTTAGCTCTGTTTAGAATATCTTTAATAGTTTTTAATATTAATGAATGGGATCAAATAAGAATTGTTTAGTGATTTCTGCCTCTGCTGTCTTGCTTAAAGGCTTTCCTCAATGCAAGATTATAAACAATTCACATGTATTTTCTCCTAGAACCTTCAAGGTTTGTTTTTGATATTAAACTTGGAATTCATCTGGAAAAGTGTCTGGAGAAGACTATGAAACAGAAACTGCTGCTCTCCATGAGCATCCATGCACTTCCCGTTTAATAACAGAACACCCAAGCGAGACCACACTAGCTCTGCTCCAGCTTCCCTGGACTGCATGCAGGCAGGGGGCTGCATTCTGGCCACGGAGATGAAAGCAGAAGCAATCTTTTGAATGCTTCTGAAGCACATTCCTGGGAAGGATGCACTTGCACTCCTGGTTCCCTGTCTCCTCTTCACACTGGCTAGAGAAGATGAGAAGCACAGCAGCTGCCTTGGACTTAGGGTGGAAGCTATGAGCTGAGAAGGCAGAACTGCCCCCCATCAGCCCTGAACTACTTACTTCTAGACGTGCCACATGACAGACAAATAAACCTCTATTTTGTCAAAACCACTGTTTGGGGTGGCCATTTCAGTAGCTTTGTCTATATGCTAGTTTATACAGGATAGTATCCTAACATACACAGGTATGAGTCAGGGATCCAAATTCAGTTCTTGTCCACTTTGACAGCTGTTAAAACCCATCCCCTAAAATGCCATCTCTACCATATACTAAAGTGATATACACACTTGGGTCTATTGCAACACTTTTTGCTTTGTTCCATTGGTCATGTACTAGTTCCATAATCTTAATTAGTATAGCCTTAAAATAAGTTTTAATATCTGCTTGAACAAACTCCCCTTTATTATTTTTCTTTCCTGAAAAACTTCTTGGCTGTTCTGATTCATTTTTCCCTCTAGAAAATTTTAAGAATCATTTTTTCAAGGTTCCACTGCATTTTGATTAAAATTGACTAATTCAGGGAGGACTATTATATCTTATATCACTATCACTATAACATCTACCTACCTAGATCATGGTATAGCTTTCCATTTAAACAAGTTTCTTTCTCTGTCCCTCAGTACAATTCTGTACTTTACTCTCACTAAAGATTCTAGACTTCTTACTAAATTCATTCTCACTTTTATTGCATTATGAATTATAATCTTTTATTCAGTATAATTTCTTGAATTGATTATTGCTGATTAATGAGAAATTATTGATTTTTTTATTTATGCTGTATTTGACCACCTTTCTGAACTCTATTTTTATTTTTCAAAATTCTCTTAAGTTTTAGTTCCTTATAGGCTTGCTAGAATTTATGTATGAAACTCTCTGGGCCTGCTGCCTTTTTGAGGAGTAGCTCTGTGACTAGCTGCTTCATTTCTTCCACACCTTCTGGTCTATTCAGGCTTCCTGTCTCCTGAGTCAACTTTGGTAACTGAAAGCTTTCTAAAAAACAAAAATCATCCTTTAACCCAGATTTTCCAATGTAATAACAAAGTTTTACAAAGTACTGACTTAAAACAATTTAAAATTTTCTTCCCTGAATTTATGCTTATAATCTGTCCCATCACTAATATTCTAGACAAAATATCTCTCTTTCTTGGGCTCAGTGTTGGCAAAGGTTTGCCTAAGTTTTGTTGAACTTGCAAAGAATCATCTCTTCATTTAATTTATTAATTTGATGGGTTTTTTTTTAAGTTTTCCAAGTCATTACTTCCTGTGTTTGGGGAAAGTACAGCACTGCACAGCTTTGAAAGCATGTCTCTGGAGCCAGAAAGCCCAGGCTCGATCCTGTGTCTGCTAGTTACCAGCTGAGTGACCCTGACCAGGTGACTTAGCCCCAATGCTCTGGTTTTCCTATCTGTACAGTGCAGATGATAACAGTAACTACCTCACAGCCAAGAATGAGAATTAGACACATATCATGTAGAAAGTACTTTAAATTGTCCCTGACATGCAACAGATAATACCAATACATAATCTGCTAATATTATTATATTTTCATTTTTTCTTCCTATTCTTTCATTTTATTTGTTGAAAAGCTAGATCATTTATATTCAATTCTTCTTGTTTAACTATAATAGCATGTAAAGCCAGAAATTTCCTCTATAAAGTCAGGACCACACATAAAATCTCATTACCCTTTATTTCTAGGAAGTCTATTATAACACTTCAATTTCCTCTCTTTGATCTAAGAACTATTTAAGAATTTTTAAATTTCCATATGGTAAATTTTTAGTTATCCCTTTGTTATTAACTTCCAGGTGGTAGTCTGAGAAAGTAACCCTGTACATCTTTTTCTCTTTATATGAGAACCATTATAATTGTGTTACATTGAAATTTTTATTATATTTCTAGCAATTTTCAGTTTTTTAATTATATTTAATGAGTTTCACCTTAAATTCTGCTAGGTTGATACTGGAATTGCTACTTTTGCTTTAGATTTGTTTGTATTTGCCCGAAAGTTTTGCCTCTTTAAACATCACAACAGATTAATGAAAAGCTGCCTCACTATGTAAGGGCTTTTATCATAAAATAATAGGCAAAAACAAGATCTAGAACAAAAAATTATTAATTTGGGTTTTTTTCTACTGTTCAGTAAACCTTCAGCAGAACCTACTTAAATCTAAGTACCTATCCATTGAGAATCCATTCAAAATATTTTATAGCAATTAGGTCAATTCATCCTTCAGCATTTGTTCAACATCACCATTAAAATAATTTGACAATAACTGTCAAGGAAATAAATATGGTAAGAAATAATGTCTATGAGTGTTGACAAAATATGTCCTCTGGAATTAAATCACAGGTACCTCATCCCTAATGAGTAAACCCCAAGGAACTACAGCCAAGAAACAAGAGCCTTGCTGACTTTAGTCAGCTATTAAATAAGCACAATATAAATAATACATTAGAACTGGTCACAGCCAGAGAATACAAGTCAAATATAAATACTAAGATTGTCACAAAGAGAAAAACAGGAAAAACAGGAAATTTTAGGAAGGAACCTACTCCCCATAGCAGCCTTATCCCCACCAACTATGCTGGAATCCTAGAAGATGAAACAGAAACTGCTCTTTCATAACTCTGGGGAGTTATGAAAACAAGTATTTTAGTCATACTCACGCATCATAATCTTGAATGACCAGTCCCACAGACCAGATAGCAGTCAAATATTCATTCACGCCACTGGGGTCGATGTAATGAAGAGAGTCAGGAGACCTTGGGTCACCATTGGAGCCAGTGAAATCCACTCCCACCTGCCAAATCATAATCACAGCCCTTACTAAGGAGAAGGCACGAACACCTAGGCTCAATGCTCAGAAAAACTTCAGGAGATGAGACACAAACATTCATCCCAGAGCCTGCTGCCACCATTTCCTAACAAATGCCTTCTGGTATTTCCACAGACAATTAAGCAATGAAAGCTCCAGCATGAAACAACCTATTTCTATTTTTCTAGATGTCTTAAGTTATGAGTTATCACACCCATGACTTTAGACTTAGGGCTTATTTTTGTATGTTTGTTTGACTAATGCTTTTTACTATTTAAGTTACTACAGGACAATCCCTGGATTGTACACATCTGCTGTCTGTCAGAGGAACAGATCTTATCAGCAAAGCAGAAAGCTTCAGGATGAACCTCCACGTCCTGCTGAGACCATACTAAACAGATTGTGTTAAGTTTCACTGCAAAGTCAGTTTTGGAGGAAAAGAAAGCAACATGTTCCAGCCTACTTCAAAAAATTATGTTACTTACAGTAAAATTCAGCTGACATCCTCCCATGACGTAGTCAAGGAATGTGCATTCCACTGTAATCTAAAAACAAATGCCAAACAGTTAAAATTAAAACTCTTGTACTATTATGAAAGAAACAAACAGCTCTCTGGCATATATTAACTGTTATAAACTGAACAGAACATGATATAAATATGTGGAAACCACCCCTGCCTTTGAGTTTAAGGCACCCCTGCCCCTGAATATCATGAATCTCTAAGGTTTTACTTCATGATAATTACAGCAATGTTAAGATTTGAATATTAATGGCCAAAGATGAAATACACTCTCTTTAAGTTTTAAGAAGCTAGTAATTACTACTTCCTACTCTCTTCTTTTCCCTAAAAGTGCGCAGATGCTCAGGTGATTTTCAACTCCCCCAAATTCAAGCATTTATTTCATATATACCACACTGAGAGAATTTAAAATGTGATTTCGTTACACTATAAATGGTCAAGTTCAACTAACCTCACACTGTTTCACACTGATCACACCTGAATTCTTGTAGCTTTTCTTCTTTTGCCTCTTTTTTTCATTTATGCATTCAAATTCAATCTGTAGGAAGAAAAATGTTAATTCTCACTAGCAATATTAGAAATGCCAATATGAATTTAAAGGAATGACTTTTTTCTCTTGGAATCAAAACATCTGATGTAGGTCTCCTACAAAATTCAACTCTGAAACAATTACATAATATATTAACTATATGAAATATATGCCACTGAAATTTCCAAAAGGCACTCCTAAAATTGTATTCATTTTAAATAGTTCCTAAGTATAAATTTTGCCTCTGTAGATAATTTTCTTGCAAATGTTCTAAGTAATAATCTTTCTTCTTTACAATAAAGGAAATAAAACATTACACCTAGCTGTTACTGTCACAAATAAAAATATGCTTCTTAGGAAAGAAGGAAAAAACCCTACCATCAGGAAACAGAAATATATGAAGCCCAACTCTATCGTAACATAAGCAAAGGTCATCTCTTTCCACTGCGAATATGTGTTAGAAATAGATATAATATCTTACATGTCCTCAGCATAGCTCCTTCCCCAAACAGAATGATCTTCCTTCCCATCTCCCATCTACCTATCCCTCTGTAAAGTGTGGCTCAGGTTGTCTTCCCCTGTAACATCAACCCCTGCTGTAGTCTTCTCCAGTCTCCATCCAACTCCTTCAACTTCTACAACCATATAAAATTCAGTTACATACTTTGTATTACTCTCAATTGTTTCATTTCATTAATTTTTTTCAAAGCTAAGGTATAATCATCTCCATACTATACCTCAAATTTCCTGTTTTGCCTACTCATAAGAACATAACAGATAATATATGGAAACTTGATAAGCCACCTCTTCTAGCTAACAAAAAGCAACTTAAGTACTTCAGACAGAGTTGTTACTAATTTTCTAAGAATTAAACTTTAAAATGTACATTTGATATAATGATTTGAAACAAAAATATGTTAAATGAATGCTTTGATAGTTCAAGATCCTTCCAGAGTCTTAGTCATCATCATAAATATTAATTACTGATTATCTGAGAGGCAGAAATACCCTAAACAGAATTCTCACTGGCATAAGGCTACATTACTTCTGTCTTCCATTTCTATGGAGTGTCTACCAAGGAGCAAGCACTGTTTTAGGCACTGAGAACACAGAGAAGACAAGATACAGCCCTGCATTTGAAGAACAAGAGTGAGTAAACCTTGTCACTGCAGCGGTATTAAACACCTCATTCTGTCACGGGGGAGGGAAGGATCAGGTTAGCTGGATTTAGGGAAACTTTACATGATCCATAAAGAATTATACAAGAGTTGTTAGTTCCTTATCTTCTAAAAGCAGATAATTTGCTGACTCTAGAAAATAATGAAAAAGTGCAATCAGTGAAACAATAATCCTAGAGTACTCCTTACATTTAGTTTTTTAGGAAGCTTGCTTATCTGAAGTATTCAGATTTTCACCATTTTCCATTAAGTTCTACCTTTAAAAGATAAACTATATATAGCTGAATTTTGCTGCTGTTTTAATTCAAAGACTATTAACTGAAAGTCAATTCAATCTTTGCATTTAAACCATTAGGTGTGATTTGAAAAGTCTTTCCTACTTCACACAAGCATTTCTGTACAGACTACTTGTAGTCCCTGGGCTTTATGACCAGGGAGTAGGGACAGGACTGGAGATTTCTCTGTGACCTACTAAAATGTCTAGTACCACTATGTTTGTTTAAAACTTATTTCTCCCAATTATTTAAATCAAATGGCTCATGAGTTTTATTTACTCATTTAGTATTTAAGTTTTGACCTAAAACTATCAGTATCTTCTTTTAGGTCAACTCACTTACATGACCAGGTAAAAAAAACCTCATTTAATCATAACCTCCTACCTTTTAAACCCCATATTTGCATTTTCAAAAGCAAATGTTATATACATGGGCATTATTCAGGTCCCTAAGCAGGTAATAAACAATTCTTATTATTCTGTTTAAAGTAAATTATAAAGAGTTAACTTATCTCATTCAAACTAGAAAGGTGAAAAAGATGAAGGCAAGTTAAAAGTTTTACTTATAAAATGCTTTGGAATTGGTTTTAGCCACTTTGGCTTAGAGACAGATAAGTTTCACAAGCACTCTTAGATATATGTTGGGATGATAAATAATAAACTGACTGAAATATGTTGGGATGATAAATAATACTGACTGTAAAGACAGACAAGTAAACTTATCAAAATTAGTACCATTAAATGGCAGCTTGATATTACATAATTTGAAGTGCCAGAACTATGCTATTATCCTTCCCTAGGGTGAAGACAAGTCAGAGAGCCAGAAGCAAACTGTAAAACCCTGTCCAAAAAGAACCATTAATGTACACAAGTCAAGCCCAGGTATCTGTCTAGTTGCAGATATTAATTATTGTGACCAATTAAAGAAATGCCCAAAGCTTTAAAACTAAGGATTTTCAACCAAACCATATATGTTGTCTGAAGCCCAAAGAAACTAAACCTCTAAATTTAAATGTAAACTGATACCCCAAGTATTCATTTAGGATGATCTGATTACTAAAGAAATAAAATCCACAGACTTCAAAGCATTATGAGCATTACGTAATATAGAGGAAAAACATAGTAAACTGTTTGCTATACCAAGGAAAAAAGTGAAATAATAAATATATGGCTGAACTGCAAAATATATTCAAATGATAAAGAAACAACTTACAGGTGAGTTTCTGGAGGCTTCTTTCAGTTTTGTCATGGTGGTTTGAAATGTTCCAATGAGATCATGCGACCCATCATTATCATAATCATAGCACTCTACCTAGAATAAAGTTTAATAAAAATATATAAAAATCAACATAGTTTTGTTTAAAAAGATTGGCTGCAGTAAATGGGGCTTAACAAGAAGTGCCCTTTTAATTAAAATAAGTAAAAATGCTTAATATACAGGCCTACTTGAAGAAGCAGGAGCTAATTTCCTGGAAGAGCAATAATGAAACACTTTCAAACCATAACTATGCTTGGAATGGGGTTCTAGAACAAGTCACAGGCAGATGAAAAAGAGTACTGTTGAAATTCACATTTCATGTCTTCAGTTCCTCTAACATGCCCTTTATAAGAGCTGATAAAATCAAAGCGTAATGACACCTTCTCATCCATTTCCTTACCTTGTTATCACTATATGGCTAAAAGTCATTATCTGGAGGAAGAAAAGAAATCAGTATCCTGGGCAGCTAAATATTGTATAATTAAATTCTAGATGATCTAGAATGATGGATGTTTTTCATTAGCTTTAATTAGCAGTTGGATACAATGAAGTGAGATCTTCATCATTCTGAAGATCATAATTCTTACAATGAAAAAGAAAATTACAGGAAAAAGAGCACAGACAGTCCCAGACTTACAATGATATGACTTAGAATTTTTCGACTTTGCAATGGTGTGAAAGCAACATGAATTCAGTAGAAACAATACTTTAAATTTGGAATTTGGATCTCTTCCCAGGCGAGCAAAATGCGGTACTATCCTGTTCTGTGACGCTGGGGCAGCAAGCTGCAGCTCTCAGTCAGTCATGTGATCATGAGGGTGAACAACTGACACACTGACCACCATTGTGCACCCACACAACCATGCTGTTTTTCACTTTCAGTACAGCAGTCAATAAATTAAGGAGATATTCTGCACTTCATCATAAAAGAGGCTTTGTGCAAGGTGATTTTGCCCATCTGTAGACTAATGTAAGTGCTCTTAGTATATTTAAGGTAGGCCAGGCTAAGCTATGGTATTTTAGTAGGTTAGGCTTATTAAAGGCATTTTGACTTAAAATATTTTCAATTTACAACGAGTTTATCAGGACAGAGCCCCATTGTAAATTGAGGAAGATCTACACTTAATTCACTAGGAAAATGTTTACACTGAGTCATTTTTACTCTGTTTCCATGTAAGGCAGTGTGACTTCTAGTCTTAGCTATGACTCCAATTAAGTGGTCACTCTTCTCAAAGCAGACAGAAGACAGTTTCAAAGTATTTGATTTGAATGTAGTTTTGTGCCAAGCGACAGATGTAGCCAAACAGTAATATTCACAAGAATACCTGAATACTCATTGCAAGGAGAAAATGAAGGTGGTGTAAAGTGTTAGCATGCAGAGGTGTTCCTGTGATCACTGAATAATCAACATTTTTATAGTGCTTTATAATTTCAAATGAGATTATTTCATTCTGCCAACATTTATTATGTGCACTACACATGTTATTTACTTAGGCTTGTGAGGTAGGCAGAGGAATTAAATAGTCTTAGAAGATGATATGTCTTGTATGGTAACCAAAATAGGCAATGTAAAGCTGTGGTAAGGACACTTGAATCCTTCTAAAGTCTACAATTTAAAATAAAGCCCATTAACTGAGAAGCATTTTTTATTTACCCTAGGCCAACAGGATATCCTTTACAAAGTTATATTAATCACCAAATTAAAATAACAGGATTTATACATGTTCACCTGGCTAAGTGGTTCATTTTCTTTTCAGTTCTTTGAGAAGTGAATTGAGTGCTTATCATAACAGGAAACCTTTCATTCCTTACTAATATTTTCATTATTATTTAGAAAGATTAAAAATTAATCTATCAACTAATAAAAACAAGAAAAGTCTAGAACTGCAATTTTGAGTTACAGTACACATTTTTATTTGTTGTAAGCACTTTGGTCACTGATCTTGTCCTATATAGATAAACAATTTTTAAACCAAAAGTACTTTATCTGATTCTTCAAAGTATCAGGAAAAAATTATCCTACTAATTTTCTTCTATAGGAAGTAAAATTAAGATAAAGCCAAAAAAAATCTTAATATATTTTAATGACTTCACTTTTTAACAGTTTTTTTTTTAATTATGGAAACCAGAAACTTAACATTTCAGATTTGCATTCAGGAAACTCCAATTTATATGTAAGAAGAGCTCAAGCTTTGATAAGGACAAGATTTTATTAGAATAAAGCTTATGAAGGCCTAAAACTGTCCTTATGTTTTAGACAGCCTGAAACTTCAGAATACAAAAATATTTTTAAACTGCAATTTCTGATAAAGCACTGTAATAAATACATAGGAAAATCTCACTGTTGCCCCACCAAAGGCAAATGTTTGGTGTTAAAAAAAGATGGGACATTTATAATGCTGGCCTATGTTCATATATAGCTTGATGTAAATTATGTAATGATTTCATTTAATTTCTCTTCTCAAGAATTCAAAACCAGTACAATTGGCTATTTTAAACAATGGAATCAGCAGTGCTTGTGAACTTGAAATATATGCATATATACATATGTGCATATGCATATATGTAAAAAAATGCACACACCACACAATACCACATTCACAAAGGCACCACATTCACAAAGGCATTTGCATTTTAGGCAACTTGGCAGCATGCATGATTATTCTCTTACTCACTTGATCTTATGAAAACAGTAATACGTGCTAGAGTGGTAACAATGACATGTTCACACTGCAGCCAAGAAATTACCAATCATTATGACTCTATGCTCTGTAACTCTTAATACCGCTAAGCAATTTCCAAACACCAAGAGAATCACAAATGTATGACTTTCTGATATTGGAAAGAAATACAGAACTAAAGAAATACAGTGATGATGTGGCAAACCAAATTGTTATAGTTAAAACAAACTGAGAAACTTTTAAGAATGGAAGACATTCATCACAGAAAGCTCAGAAAATCAGTTTACTTACTATAATAAAATAGCCCTGTAAGCATGCCACTGTGTGCAAAGAGAGTTTAAAAAATATTGTTTCATTGTTAACACATTACTACAAACAGTTACAGTTTAGGCATATTTCCCCCCAGTCCTTCTTGCTTCTCAGATTACTAATCCCTTATCTTACTATTTTTAGTGTGAAAAGCTAAGGTTTTAGATTTAGCATAATAATAGAAAGTAATTTTTAAAGCACCTTTCTACTCTTTTCTTATGTAGATTTTCACTGCTGTTTGAAGTAGCACACAAATCGTATTTATATTGATTTTTACAGTTCTCTGCAAACTGAGGACAAATTTTTATGGATCTAAGAAAACAAGTAGTTTTCAATAATAGCATCTATACCTCGTAAAAAGTTTATAAAACCTTCATTTTCATTAATCTAATGCTTACTTTTCTTCTGTAATATAGGCATTCTTTTCTCTATTTAATAAGTGAAGAGAAGAAGTTAGATAATTTGCCCAAGATCCCTTAGCTGACTAGACCTAAGACTGACTATAGTGTGACTCTAAACCTCTGCTTGTTCCATGCTACCACCTTTCCTACTTTCACTCTATTCATTACCAAATGAATGAAAACACAACATAAACAAAAATAAACAAAAAGCCCATCTCAGTTTGCTGACATCTGAACACAAGAAAAGGCTTCTATCTGAAATTATATGCAAAATGACTCTGAATAATACATATTTATTAATAAATAACTATAGATGAAAACACTTTCTAAAAAATTCTTAGACATCTGCTGTTATTCCCTGTCCCCACTCTGCTTTTCTGACACTCTAAACTAAGCCATCTAAAACTTTTCAATGAATTATATCTTACTCTGAAAATGAGTGACAGAAAATGCCACCACTATTCATTGCTGCTAAAGGTAGGAAGAAGCTCTGGTTTTTAGTTGAGTAACATCTGCTTTAATGGGCAAGGGACACACCAAAGGCAAAGAATGTAGTTAAAGATTCCTATCTGCAGAGCAAAGTAATCTCATCAAAAGGAAGAAAGATTTAAATAGGACATTTTATTTTTCAAAATGAAGACTAAAATAAAAATCACTGTCTGATTAAGCATTAAGTCAACAGATCAAACATACCTACTCCCTCAAACTGACTATTTACTTACCAGAAGAATTTCTATTTTAGTATTCCTAAATATAAAATAAAACTTAATCCTATAGGTATCTATTATATCAATTACTTTCTTTAAATACTACTGAATCAGTTTGCTTTATAAAAGAGGTAAATATGTGTATATGTGTATATATATATGAAATAGATGTAATTTCAAACTACCTTTATAGTTTTGTCCATATCTCCATAGCACAGGGAGTTAAGAGAGATTTTAAAAGGCCTCCAGACAGGATTCAAGTTGTTTTTAATAACCTATAAAAATGAAGATTGAAAGACCAATCAGAAAAACATTCAGTTTGTTCTCATTTTGTTCTGACCTTTCCTAGATTCTTGCTACATTCTCACCATCGCTTCACCTCTTCACCCAATTTTTTCAATGAAAAATTAGCTATGAGAATATTATAAAACTGTTACAGGAAACACGATAGATTGTCTAGTTGTGTTACATTCCGAGGAAAGAAAAAAAAACAACCACTACTGGGGAAATCTATCTATCTACCCATGATAAGAGACAATTAGAAACTACAGGTTATTCATTTTGTTGGAAACCAGGGTTTTCACTGCAGGACACAGAAGATTCAAACATAGAATAAAAAAAATGACAGAGAACCCTCCTGGATTGGACTTGAAGAAATACTTAAATTATATTAAGAACTCAGGAACTATTTGAAGGCACTAGCCCTGGAGAAATCTGGATTAATCCGAGCAACAAAAATAATGACAGTAGTAATTAATACACAATGAATACACTGTATAATAAAAACCCATGAGTCTACAATGACATTAAAAAAAGATAAAGTGAGAAAGGAGGGATGGAAGGAGGAGTATTTCCTAATATGTGAGGGAATTAAAGATTTAGAAAAAAAATCAGTATTTTATACCAATATAAAAATTGATTCACGTGTGGCTCATCAACTGATCTAACCATTTGGTGAAATGGTAAAGAACCGGCTATTCTTGCAGTCTCAAAGTATCACATCAGATCACTTATTAATTACAAAGGAAAAAAATGGACTTTATCATTTTTGATAAATGGACTTTATCATTTTGATGATGAGATCCGTTGGTCACCAGCTTAACCAAGTAGCCAAGGCTGGCATCATCAATACTTTGCAGCTTGAAACCACAGATCTTTGATGGTGCACAGCAAGGTACAAACATAATGTTCTTGATAGAAATGTTTGATCTGGATCTAATTGTAAGGAAACAGAGGACTCGAGGGTTGGACATACCAGTCTTGATTACTCAAGAGAGTCAATGGCATGAAAGTAGAAGGGAGGTAAGGAGTCTTACATATTAGGAACATAACAACCAAATGCAAAATGTGAACTTCCAACTGAATTTGGACAAAACAAAACTACATATAATGTGTGTAGGACAACTGGGGAAATCTGAAGATGAATGGTATATTGGATGATGTCAATCAATGTTAACTCTCTCAGGTGTAGTTGAATAGATAGAATGCTCTTGTTTTTGAAAAATACCTGCTGTAGTATTTAAAGGTAAAGAGTCATGACGTCTGCAGCCTATATGAGGATGGTTTTGCAAAAGGGAAGTGTATGTGTTCATGTGTCTGTATGTGGTGTATAAATGAGTGTGTGTGTGTGACAGATAGAGAGAACACATGGGCACAGGTATAACCAGCTGAGAAATACAATGAAGGAAATGCAGGTATACATTTTACTGTTCTTTAATAAGTTTTTAACTTTTAAAAATAAAAATTTTACTAATACAGGGGCTCAAGATGGCAGCATGACTAGGGCAGCAGAAATCTCCTCCAAAAACCATATATATTTTTGAAAATACAACAAATACAATTACTCCTAAAAGAGGGATCAGAAGATTCAGTACAACAGCCAGACTACGTCTACATCTGCAAGAACTCAGCATCACACAAAAAAGGTAAGATACTAAGCCCTGACCCGGCGGGACCCGAGCACTCTCCCACCCCAGTTCACCTGGCGGGAGGAAGAGAATCAGAGTCGGGAGGGAGTGGAAGCACAGGACTGCTAAATAACCAACCCTAGTAATTTGCACTGGGAACACAGACACACATTGCATGATGTACTGGATATTAGAGAAACAGAAAAGTAAAATCCGAGACAGAGACTGCAAGTGGGTCCCCACAGCCAGCTCCCCTGGGACAAAAGAAAAGTGGGTGCTTTTTAAAAGTCTTAAAGGGACAAGGGCTTAACAACTGGACAAGATAGTCCCAGCAGGCTGGGAATCTTAAGGAACATCAGGTGCCCTAATACCCTGCAGGGTAACCCAGCCCCGAAGCCCCTCACGGCGATAAGCAGCCTGCCATTCATTCCCCCCAGCCTGCACTGCAAGCAAACCGGCTGACCCACCACAGCTGCAGAGCAGCCAGGGAAGAGCCCCACCCACAGCAACTACACAAGAGTCTTCTCCCAGCACACAGCTAACCAGGATAGTCCCAGAGGCTGCTGCCTGTGCGCAGCTGCCCAGCACAGACAGAGGAACCCATAGCAAGGTCCAAAGGCACGAAGGGGTGCCGTTCTCGCAGGAGAACACACCCGGTGCGGCTGCAACCCCCTGCAGGGCTCTAGGTTATCCCAAGGGCCGCCCCAACCACAGCAGCTCAGGGGATTATCCCAGAGAATGCTCCCTGTGTGCACGTAGCCTGCACAGGCAGCAGAGAAGGGCAAGGCGACCAACAAACAGGAAGGTACGTTGTTCTCCCAGCTGACACATGTGCCACGTGCCTGCGACCACTTCTATTGCCGTGAAAAGGCAGAAAAATCTGGTCCAGTCAAAAATCACTCAGACAAAGCCTGCAATGCCAAAAAGTACATACCTATAGATAATCACCCTAAATGTAAATGGACTGAATGCACCAATCAAAAGACATAGAGTCACTGAATGGATAAAAAAACAAGACCCATCTATATGCTGCCTACAAGAGACTCACTTTAAACCCAAAGACATACACAGACTAAAAGTGAAGTGATGGAAAAAGATATTTCATGCAACTAATAGGGAGAAAAAAATCATTCAGACAACCCCAGAGAGGGGGCCTGCTGAGATAGATATAACCAATCGTCCTGAAAAAGAATTCAAAATAAAAGTCATAACGATACTGATGGATCTGCAGGGAAATACACAAGAGCTAAGGGATGAAGTCCGGAGGGAGACAGAAGAAATGAAACTATCAATAGAAGGTCTTAAGAGCAGACTGGAAGAGGTGCAAGAGACTGTTAATGGAATAGAAATCAGAGAACAGGAATACAGAGAAGCTGAAGAAGAGAGAGAGAAAAGGATCTCTAGGAATGAAAGAATATTAAGAGAACTGTATGACCAATCCAAAAGGAACAATCTTCGCATTATAGGGGGACCAGAAGAAGAAGAGAGAGAAAAAGGGATAGAAAGTGTCTTTGAAGGAATAATTGCTCAAAACTTCCCCAAGCTGAGTAAGGAAATAGTCTCTCAGACCATGGAAGCACACAGTTCTCCCAACACAACGGACCCAAGAAGGACAGCACCAAGACATACAATAAGTAAAATGGCAAAGATCAAAGACAAGGACAGAGGATTAAAGACAGCCAAACAGAGAAAACAAATCACCTACAATGGAAAACCCATCAGGCTATCATCAGATTTTTCAACAGAAACCTTACAGGCGAGAAGAGAATGGCATGATATATTTAGTGCAATGAAACAAAAGCACCTTGAACCAAGAATACTGTATCCAGCACAATTATCATTTAAATTTGAAGGAGGGATTAAACAATTTATAGACAACAAAAGTTGAGGGAATTTGCCTCCCACAAACCACCTCCATAGGATATTTTTAAGGGACTGCTCTAGATGGAAGCACTCCTAAGGCTAAATAGATGTCACCAGAGAAAATAAAATCACAGCAAAGAAAGCAGACCAACCAAATACGAACCAAAGGCAAAAAATAAAATCAACTATCCACAAAAGCAGTCAAAGGATACACAAAAGAGTACAGAATAAAACATGCAACATATAAAAAATGAAGGAGGAAGAATAAGAAGGGGAGAGAAATTAAGAACCATCAGAATGTGTTTATAATAGCTTAATAAGAGAGTTAATTTAGACAGTTAGATAGTAAAGAAGCTACCCTTGAACCTCTGGTAACCACGAATTCAAAGCCTGCAATGGCAATAAATACATATCTTTCAATAATCACCCTAAAGGTAAATGGACTGAATGCACCAATCAAAAGACACAGAGTAACAGAATGGATAAAAAAGCAAGACCAACCTATATGCTGCTTACAAGAGACTCACCTCAAACCCAAAGACATAAACAGACTAACAGTGAAGGGATGGAAAAAGATATTTCATGCAAACAACAGGGAGAAAAAATCAGGTGTTGCAGTACTTGTATCAGACAAAATGGACTTCAAAACAAAGAAAGTAACAAGACATAAAGAACATGACATAATGATAAAGGGGTCAGTCCAACAAGAGGATATAACCATTATAAATATATATGCATCCAAAACAGGAGCACCGACATATGTGAAACAAATACTAACAGAATTAAAGGAGGAAATAGAATGCAATGCTTTCATTTTAGGAGACTTCAACACATCACTCACTCCAAAGGACAGATCAACCAGACAGAAAATAAGTAAAGACACAGAGGCATTGAACAACACACTAGAACAGATGGACCTAACAGACATCTACAGAACTCTACACCCAAAAGCAACAGGATACACATTCTTCTCAAGTGCACATGGAACATTTTCAAGAATAGATCACATACAAGGCCACAAAAAGAGCCTCAGTAAATTCAAAAAGACTGAAATTCAACTAACCAACTTCTCAGATCACAAAGGTATAAAGCTAGAAATAAATGGTGCAAAGAAAACAAAAAGGCTCACAAACACATGGAGGCTTAACAACATGCTCCTAAATAATCAATGGATCAATGACCAAATTAAAACAGAGATCAAGCAATTTATGGAGACAAATGACAACAACAGCACAAAGCCCCAACTCCTGTGGGATGCAGTGAAGGCAGTTCTAAGAGGAAAGTATATAGCAATCCAGGCCTATTTAAAGAAGTAAGAATAATCCCAAATGAATAGACTAAAGTCACAATTATTGAAATTGGAAAAAGAAGAACAAATTGAGGCGCAAAGTCAGCAGAAGGAGGGACATAATAGATATCAGAGAAGAAATAAGTAAAATTGAGAAGAATAAAACAATAGAAAAAAAATCAATGAAACCAAGAGCTGGTTCTTCGAGAAAATAAACAAAATAGATAAAACCCTAGCCAGACTTATTAAGAGAAAAAGAGAATCTACACACATAAACAGAATCAGAAATGAGAAAGGAAAAATCACGACGGACCCCACAGAAATACAAAGAATTATCAGAGAATACTATGAAAATCTATATGCTAACAAACTAGATAACCTAGAAGAAATGGACAACATCTAGAAAAATACAACCTTCCAAGACTGACCTAGGAAGAAACAGAAAATCTAAACACACCAATTACCAGCAACAAAACTGAATCAGTAATCAAAAAACACCCAAGAACAAACCCCTGGGCCACATGGATTCACCGCTGAATTTTATCAGACATATAGGGAAGACATAATACCCATTCTCCTTAAAGTTTTCAAAAAAGTAGTAGAGGAGGGAATACTTCCAAACTCATTCTATGAAGCCATTGAATAACAAAACCAGGCAAACACCCCACAAAAAAAGAAAATTGCCAAACAATATCCCTGGTGAACATAGAGGCAAAAATACTCAACAAAATATTAGCAAATCGAATCCAAAAATACATCAAGAGGATCATACACCATGATCAAGTGGGATTCATCTCAGGAATGCAAGGATGGTACAACATTCGAAAATCCATCAACATCATCCACCACACCAACAAACAGAAGGACAGAGACCACAATAATCATCTCCACAGATGCTAACAAAGCATTTGACAAAATTCAACATCCATTCACGATAAAAACTCTCAATAAAATGGGCATAGAGGGCAAGTACCTCAACATAATAAAGGCCATATATGACAAACCCAGAGCCAATATCATACTTAACAGCAAGAAACTGAAAGCTTTTCATCAAAGATCGTGAACAATATAGGGATGCCCATTCTCCCCACTGTTATTCAACATAGTACTGGAGGTCCTAGCCATGGCAATCAGACAAAACAAAGAAATACAAGATATTGAGACAGGTAAAGAAGAAGTCAAACTGTCACAATTTGCAGATGACATGACATTGTACATAAAAAACCCTAAAGAATCCACTCCAAAACTACTAGAATATCCGAATTCAGCAAATTTGCAGGATACAAAATTAATACACAGAAATACGTTGCTTTCCTATACACTAATGATGAACCAGCAGAAAGAGCAATCTGGAAAACAATTTCATTCACAATTGCATCAAAAAGAATAAAATACCTAGGAATAAACCTAACAAACGAAGCAAAATACCTATACCCTGAAAACTACAAGACACTCTTAAGAAAAATTAAAGAGGACTCTAACAAATGGAAACTCATCCATTTGTTAGTGCTCTTGGGTAGGAAGACTTAATATGGTCAAAATGGCCATCCTGCCTAAAGCAATCTACAGATTCAATGCAATCCCTATTCAAAATACCAACAGCTGAGAAGGAAGAAAAAAGCAGGGGGGATCTTGCTACTCAACTTCAAGCTCTACTACAAAGCCACAGTAATCAAGACAATTTCGTACTAGCACAAGAACAGACCCACAGACCAGTGAAACAGAACAGAAAGTCCAGATATATTAACCCAAACATATATGGTCAATTAATATACAATAAAGGACCCAGGGATATACAATGGGGAAATGACAGCCTCTTCAACAGCTGGTGTTGGCCAAACTGGACAGCTACATGTAAGAAAATGAAACTGGATCATTGTCTAACCCCATACACAAAAGTAAACTCGAAATGGATCAAAGACCTGAATATAAGTCATAAAACCATAAAGCTCTTAGAAAAAAACACAGGTAAAAATCTCTTGGACATAAACATGAGCAACTTCTTCATGAACATATCTCCTAGGTCAAGAGAAACAAAAGCAAAAATGAACAAGTGGGACTATATGAAGCTGAAAATATTCTGTACAGCAAAGGACACCATCAATAGAACAAAAAGGCATTCTACAGTATGGGAGAATATATTCATAAATGACATATCTAATAAAGGGTTGACATCCAAAATATATGAAGAGCTCACACACCTCAACAAACAAAAAGCAAATATCCAATTAAAAAATGGGCAAAGGAGCTGAACAAACACTTCTCCAAAGAAATTCAGATGGCCAATAGGCACATGAAAAGATGCTCCACATTGCTAATCATCAGAGACATGCAAACTAAAACCACAATGAGATATCACCTCACACAAGTAAGGATGGTCACCATCCAAAAGACAAACAACAACAAATGCTAGCGAGGAGGTGGAGAAAGGGGAACCCTCCTACACTGCTGGTGGGAATGTAAATTAGTTCAACCACTGTGGAAAGCAGTATGGAGTTTCCTCAAAAAACTCAAAATAGAAATACCAGTTGATCCAGGAATTCCACTCCTAGGAATTTACCCTAAGAATGCAGCAGCTCAGTTTGAAAAAGACATATGCACCCCTATGTTTATCAGAGCACTATTTGCAGTAGCCAAGAAATGCAAACAACCTAAGTGTCCATCAGTAGATGAATGGATAAAGAAGACGTGGTACATATACACCATGGAATACTATTCAGCCATAAGAAGAAAACAAATCCTACATTTGCAACAACATGGATGGAACTAGAGGCTATTATGTTCAGTGAAATAAGCCAGGCAGAGAAAGACAAGTATCAAATGATTTCACTCATCTGTGGAGTACAAGAACAAAGAAAAACCTGAAGGAACAAAACAGCAACAGACTCACAGAACCCAAGAATGGACTAACAGTTACCAAAAGGAAAGGGACTGGGGAGAATGGGTGGAAAAGGAAGGATAAGGGGAAAAAAGGGAGCATTACGAATAGCACACATAATGTGGGGTGGGGGGGTACGGGGAGGGCTGTGCAACACAGAGAAGACAAGTAGTGATTCTATAGCATCTTACTATGCTGATGGACAGTGACTGTAATGGGGTAAGTGGGGGGGACTTGATGAAGGGGCAAGTCTAGTAACCATAATGTTGCTCATGTAATTGTAGATTAATGATACCAAAAAAATTTACTAATAATTTGGCATGGTAGCAACTCCTCATTGAAAGAAAAAAAAAGTATGTTGACCTTATGCCTCTGACCATATATATATATCTTCACTCAGACTGGTATTTTTATAAATATATATGTATTTTTTTTAATTCAGATTACTACAATTCCAAAAGAAATGTCAACTCTACTTTTCAAGTTCAGATATTCACCTCTGTTCGATGAACCATTAGCCAGTTTCCATCAGATGTCTGCTTGTAGAATTCCAGGTATGGATCTGACTTTCCAAAGAGATCCTACATTTAGAAAAAAGAAATAATTCTCCTCTGAAACCATATGCAACCACACTTTATATATGTTACATGTTAATAATACTTGAAGTCTAACTCCACAGTATAGATTATACAGTACAGCACAGTAGCACAGTAGTAAATACAAACCCCCATCACTTTCCTCACGAACTCACAAACTTGCTGAAGTCTAGTACGAGAACTATTAAGATATTTGTAATAAATGCTCATAATCCTGTGTAGCACCCTTACTTTTCAGAAACATGATGGCTTTAAAATGTAATCATCAATAGGACTCATAATCAATAAAATATGGTTTTGGCTTTTTTTCATTATTAACACTATTTTTTCATGCAGCATTGAGTTTATATTTATGATATCCCAAACTTTAGACACACAGACTCTGTGAGGGGCAAAGCAGTTATCAGCAATAAAATGGACTCAGGGGGTTAAGTGACTTTGCCAAGAGGACAACCTAATTAATTGATGGACCTAAAATTTGACTTCATATCATATTCTTCTATATCCAGTACTCTTTTCACCAATTCCATACATTTCTTTACACACACGAAAGAGTGGAGGTAAATATGTGGAGTGCACAACAGAATTACTTCAAGGGCACAAAGCACACCCTCTCCTGCCTCTGGAATTCAGCACCGCACTCCTTTACAATGCTCAAGCACAGGTGAGGGCTCAAAATACCCTTACCGCCACCCTCACCAGAAAAACACACACTCACAGAGAGCAAATTCTGGAAGGATGTACAAATCATGCCCAGAGCTTAAACTTGAGGAGTGAGATTATGGCTATTTTATTTTCTCATTTTACTTATCTTTATTTTGAAATTTCCATACTCCTTAGAATATACTGCATGTTATCTGTCAAAATGAAAGGACTCCTGTTTAACTCCACAGTATACTCAGCTATGTTCTTGAACTGAAGAGTGAGTCTTGGAATAACCTCAGTCTTAAATTAAAAACTAAGGTAATAATATTTCTTTCCTCAGCAGTTTTATGTTAAGTAACAAATTTGGTAAAGTCAAAAATATAAACACAAAGATTTTGCAGAACTTTAAAAATTTAACCTTATCTCTAAGAAGAATCTTAAGTAAATGTACCAAGCCTCTCTGTGCCCCATTTTATAAAACTAGTAATAGCATATACATAGAGACGGTAGCTTTCCATAAGCACATTAACATGCCCTGTCTGGCTAATCGTAGAAATAACCCTATGAAAAAGGTAGAATATCATTATTACCATTTTGAAGATCAGAAAAGCAGACCTGTTTGAAAATTCATTAAGTTGTAGTAGAACTAAAGTAAGAATTTAAAAGTCCCTTACTAAGACCTTCAGAATACGTGAAGTGAAAAAAGCAAGGTGGAGGAAAGTGTGTATATTGAATGCTGCACTTATCTAAGGCCTAGAGATGGGACATATAAATACAAATACACACATATATACCCACACATATATAGGTATAGATATACACACATACATATATACATACAAATACATACATGCATACACACATATACACACACACAAAAATACCCTTAGATTTTCTAGGAAACTGAAAGATTAAACTATAAAATATAAATTTAAAAACATCATCACCTACAGGGAGGAAAGAAGAAAAAACAGAGCAGACAGGGAAAGAAGCTGAATTTCTTGAATATACCTTGTTTTGTAGATTTGACTTTGGAACCATATAAATCTTTTACATGATTATAAAACCAAATTTAAGGAATTTTAAAAAAGCAATTCCTAAATATCAAAAGCAGAAGTCAATTATGTGTCAGGGTGACATCATAAACACTCAGAGATTTCTTTAAAACACAAGAACTTGACTCTTCAATTCGAGTGAAATATACAGCCCAATGACAAAAAGAACTTCAAAGAAAGCTCAAAGTGTTTTCAATAAAAATATTGTTAATTGTAACATGGATATTTTTATTCCAAAACTGTTAGACATTATATGAGGCACAATAGATAAGCAATTATATTAATGGTTTTAGGAATCAGATTTTCAGCATAAAAGAGGTACAAATACAGAATTACATAAAGCCCTGTAATTCTTTATCTGAATTGGAAATAGTTGTGTAAATTTATGATTTAGTTTTTCTTAAAAAAAATTATTTCCTACTCTGTGTATTGAAAAGCCTTAGAAACCATAAGCAGCAACAATCAACAAATAAAGTGCCCCTAGCACCAGACTATCATCTCTAAAGACCATTTCCAGGAAAATATACTAAGGTTCCTTTTAATCTTCCAGGCTGGGGCAGAAATTAGGTAATAAACCTAGAATACCTTCTCCTGCCACAGAGCAAGGAAGCTATCCCAAAACCCCTGGGGTTACACCACTGGTCTTAGGACAAACTTAAACAGGTTACCCAAATCAACACTGGGATAATATGAGTATCAATAAGAGTTAATTGATAGAATTCATAGCAATATCAAAAATAAAAGCAACAAACAAACAAAAGCCTCATCAGTCACAATTAGAGGATGGTGGGGAACCAACTTATTCAGAAAAATGGCAAATATGGAGAGAAAAAAGTTGAACATTTTAACTTGCCTTTCCTGTACAAACAGTACCTCAGAATAAATAAATACCTAATGTGGGGAAGAATACTCCTCTTTACAGAAATATTCTCACTACTAAATGAAGAACCAAGGTGGACAGAACATGTCCAATGACACAAGTATTTAATCAGCCATATGAAGAGTATGAAAACCTCTACAAAGGAGTCAGGTTCTTTACTGAATAAATTTCATGGATGGATGGAAGGGAGGGAGGGAGATAGGGAAGAAAAGAGGGAGGGAGGAAATAAAAGGAAGGGGGAAATTTAAAGATTTAAAAAGATTTGAGACATATTAACCAATTTTATTTTTAAAAGAGTCTTTAGAGATACACCAAAATATTTATGGATGAAATGATATCTGAGAAGACAGAAAGTAGAGAGGAGTAGAGATAAAACAAAATTGGCCATGAGCTACACCTGTTGAAGATGGGTGATAGGGACATGGAATTTTTTTTAAATACAATTCTAATTTTGTATATTTAAATTTTTCCAAAAAAAAAAATGTCCCTGGCTACTAACAGAAGATATTTGCAAAGTGAATTATAAGGTAAATGTAAATTATGAAGATTACTGATTGGATTATAGAATTAAGTACAAAAATCAAAGAATTATTCCAATCCATAATATATATATTAAATTGTTTTATTATGTACTGGTACTCATCCTTCATAGAGAGTATTGACTTTTGGCTGCAAAGAGGAATCTATAATTAATAAAGCCTGGTATTTTTGCTTTCTCCCTTAAGGTAATCCAACTACACTCTCTTGAATGCCTTTTACAGTAACATTAATGCATGTCTTATCTCCTCTTTTAATCTAGACAAATCCCTTGATTACATCTAGAGGAAGGAGGTAAAGGGAAATGGTTTCTGCTTAAAAACACAGAAAAGCAGAATTTGAAAATAACTACTACTCTAAGTGATGCTCAGATGACAGAGTTCATAATACTAACTGCATTATTATTTTTTCAAAAAGGAATCAATGTAAAGCAAACATGATATCCTTATGGAAATTTTTGTCAACTACCCACCTTATTATCCAGTTTTCTTGCTTCCATTTCAAACAAGACCACCCTGTTATCCTTTATTTCTTCAGCTGAAATCTATGAGTAAATAAGGTAAGTGAAACAAAGTATGTTTTAGGGACTCTGATAAAATGTAGAAGTATTGATTTATTCTGTTAGCTAATAATATAGAAAGTCTACACTAATATAAATGAATTTTAAATGTTTGCTAAGAAAATGGTACCATTCAGAAAGATTTATCACTAATTTTTTTACATGGGTAAAATAAATATTTTCCCAAAATATACTAAATCTGTATTATGCAACTTCCTTTTTCAATGCTGTTGCCCAAATTGGATATTACCCCATTCTGGTGGAAAAACCAAAGCCTTGGAAGACTGCACTACACTAAAGCTCTCCAAACATTGAGAAGCATGAACAAATCTGTCTAGAGAACACTGTAATTGAAATACCACATTAATATTTTTCATCCAATGTTAACTGAAAGATGTTTTCTACCTGAGAACAATTTCCAGGCTACCATGGCCTCTGAAGCAATAAAGCGAACTACGGAAGTTAACACCCCAAAAAGACAACATTCTTATGCCTCAAGAAATTTAAGCTAGATGGAAACAGTAACTTAGAGAAATGTTTTAATACTGGTAAAAACCCTGAAGCATGGATGGCACTCTCTCAGGGAACCAACCTTCCACTCTCAGACAGAGCTGAAATTAGAAAACTATTGGTCCAGGCAGTGATTAGCTGGACAGAAACTCTAGAAGATATTTAAAAGTGTGTCATTATATAATCTGAAATTTAACAGTATAAAGCATATATTCATTTGTGCAGAACTAATAATCAGCAATGGAAAAATCTAAGTGGAAGGATAGGTAAGCACAAAAAAGATGGCTAAGAATTAAGAGTTTCGATGGGCACGTCGTAATATAAGATCCACCTGGAATAAAATCCATTATGGAAAATTTCTCATGTTGAGGGGATTATGTCTGCTTTGTAGAGAGAAAATTGTTTCCATCCAGATTATTTAGTGGTTTCTCTCTAACTTAAGAATTTACGTTTCCATGCGGGAGAGGCAAGCATCACCCAGGTGCCCCTAACTATCAACAACATAACCTCGAAGAAGGGATCCTCACACTTCATTTTTCTCCTTTCATTTCTGGCACATTTCCCATTTGTGATCACTATAAGGCAAGAGTGGATGAAAGGAGACATTAAGGATAAAATGATAAAGCAGGACTGTAGAATATTTGCCTGATAGTTACAGTTTCAGTATGTCTAATTGTGTTCAGTCTTTGAGGCAAAAGACAAACATCTTATTGTTACCGTAATGCTCCCTTTCCCGGCAGGTCTGCCATTTTTAAGCACCAGTGGTCGAGTTAGCTTCTTACTGGAAACAATCTGTTAAAATTGGCAAATGATACGAAGAGCTATTTCAGTTCAACGTGTGAATTTTTAAACTGACCTATTTCAAAAACAGATTGGATAGAAACTTCACTTAAAAGTCATTAGAAATGGAAACATTGAGTCTATTCCTTAAAGATTTAGAGATTATAAACATATACACATATTTTAAAACCACTGGAAAAGATTTTCAAGGAAATCCTGACAGATACAATCTCCCCATGCACTAGTTTCTTTATCAAGTACTTTAAAGTTTAACTTCTTCCCTGTAATGCAAAACAAGGGCCAGATTGTCAATGCAAACACAAATCACTGAGCTGAAACCCCTGTAGGTAAGAGGGCCTCAGATACTCAAAAAATAGGATTCAACTTTTAAATTGACACATAACTTCAATATATAACCCCACAAAATATCATTTTGATTAAATTAATACAGTGGGCCTAGGTGCTCTCAAACAGATACATCTCTCAAATTCATCATAAGTTTAGCTACACTGATTTTTTTTCCAAAAAATAAATACTTCTTTAATATCTTGATCAGCAAAGTTCTAGAAAATTGATCAGTTCCATATTGTCCCTGAGACATAGGAAATATTAGAATCTCCAAACAATTCAACATGAAATTTAAACTCATAAATGACAAATCTGAGCAACAAAAATCACCCACTAACAAAAACATAACTCCTGGGTCCTGGAACCTTCCCCATTCCATTACAAATAGCAATGATCTCTCCTTAGAAGTCAGACTCTGAGCAAGGAGCAAAATGGGGAGCCCAAAGACTGACAGAACTTGTCCTATACTGGAAAGATAATCAAGCAACTACAATCAAATATGATTGTATGAATGTTAAGGTAGAAGCAGTAGGAGTACCAAGTGAGCACAGGGCAGCACTCCAAATTACTCCAGGGGGCAGACAAGGCTCTCTAGTGGGGGGTAAGGTTTAAAGTTACCTAAAGTTCAGGACAAGCAAGCCAGGTAAAGACAAGGAGCTGGGGCATCAGCAGTCAAGAGAAACCATGGTGCTGGTTAGAACGTCAAAGAAGTTGCTGTTACCAACAGCACGAGTGACTTAACATAACAAAACTGTACTGATATATGTAAACAGCACACAAAGCAGCTAGAGCAATGGTACTTACTTACTGAAACGGTGAAGGAAACCCTAACCCAAAGGAATTAACAGGCTTTGCCAAAAACACATGGTCCCTACGCTCATAAAAAATAAATTCTATAATGTTCAAGCCAACTACATGAATATATGAATTTGGTCTTTAAAGTTATTAGATGCTTTCAACTTAAAAAATAAACTAATGAGCACTTATCAAAAACACCCAATTCTTTGCTTAAAATTGACACAACATAGTATTGCAGCTATATACTTACTTCTCCAAGGGTACATTCACATTCTCCTAAGAAGTCATCATCACTCAGTGAGATAGTTTTGTTGTCGATATCATAAATCCCAAATTTCAATTTCTGAACCACTTCAAAATAGTAATCAATAATAAACGTCTTGGAAAATGCAGGATTCAAGCAATTCTTAATCCTCTCTGTGCGCTCAACCTATACCCACCCCCAAAACAAAAAAGTTTCTTCAGATCAAACGTATACTTGCATACTAACACCTTTATGTACTACATGTAACTTCAGTCATGATAGCTAAAGCAAGTTTCTATAAATGTACGAAAAATTCTACCATCAAGGACAAACTTGCCCAAAAACTGCATTAACAAATGAGATGGTTTTATTATTCTTCACATTTTTAACAAACTCTCCACATTGTTAAAGAGCAATTCAGATCACTTTTCACCTACAGTATTTGGTATTACCTCATACCACTGTTGGCCACTTGTATTCACAAATAACACGCATAAAGGGTCCGACTTTGACCCTATGTCTTTATCCAAAAGATTGTCACAGGAAATATTCAGCTCCACCTTCGTTACACACTGGGCAGCCATTTCTTGAAGCTGTGAGGAAACCAAAGAAATGAGAAAGCCTGAAATGGTGCCTTTAAGAAGCACTTGCATTCCTAAGGAAGTAGCTGAATTCTTAGGACAAACTGTCAGAATAGGATCACAGAGTGAACATGCTAGAATAAGACTATTAACACGTGCCTCCTGGCAATTCAGATGTCTATTAGCTCACCCCAGTGATATTGCTCCTGTCAGATACTCTGGCTGGGAAGAAACTCATTTACTGTGTGACAAGAAAATGTAGCTTTAAAGACAGCAAAACAAAAACTTTTCACTTGACAATAATTTTACCATTCAGAAAAAGTCCAAGTAAAATCTTGATCCTTCACTTAAAGGTAAACATAGCTTTCAGCTACAAAGCAAAACAGGTTAAACTATAGCTTGAATTTCATTTTTATTTATCTAATGAGATAATTGAGTGAGATTGTTCTCTTTTCAAGGAATTTCAAAGAATTGTCTCTTTCCAAAGAATTACCCAAAGCTGAGGAATAAACCCCAACCCCCCCCCTTTCCCCAACATAGCATATTTTAAGTGGTGGCTGTACTGGAATCACCTGGGGAGTTTAATTTAATGGGTTTAGAGTGTAATCTATGCATTGGCTCTTTGGATGATTCCACTGTTTTCAGACAACATCCAGCAAATAGGGATGGCTCATGTGTCCTCAACACTTGCCAAGTAATACCAGAATTAGCCTAACTTTCATCAACGCCTCCCTCACCACAATGCCATTCAATATAAGAAGAGGACTGGGGTCAGGAGTACTTGGGGGCTGGACTTTAGAGGTGATGTGGTGCTGAAGGTAAAATGCTTTCCTCCCCGAAACCAGGAAAAGAAAGGGACTGTGGGTGACACCAGAAGAGGAACAGACATGGCATTCAGGGCTCGAAGTCCACTTGGCCAGCTGGCTAGATGAGTTCAGGGGAAGTTAGTGGTGGTAGATGAGGCTCTGGAGGTAGGGAGGTACCTCCTCCTGAGAGTTGCTGGTTACATTCTTAGAAAATGGAGTATTTAATGCCCTTGCCCTCTACTTGGAGATTAGCTGAAATTCTGGGACAACAGGAACAGATCCACTCATCATCCCCTTATATTTAAACAGGATTTGTGTGCAAAAAATACACATCCCTTATCAGGTCTGAAAGAAAAAGGATAACTATTAGCAGAGCCCATTGGCAATGTCAGAACAACCCATGTCTTACGGAAACTCCTTCATTAAGTCAATGGGCTATCTCAAAACAGTAGCAATCCTCAATGTTTGTCAGAAATAAATACTAGCATTTAATATTCCTAAATTAAGAGACTGATGATAATGATGTAGGTTTCATAGTCCTATTAGCTAGAAATGCCTTTTAAAAGCAATGCTATATGAAAAATAAATAAATTAACTAATTAATTTAAAAAATAAAAACAATGCAAATATGTATGTACCTCCACTTGGGAAGAGAGTTATTCCTTAACAAGAGAGAAAATTCACAAATCCCCATTCACCTCCTAAATCCCCTACACAAGAATTTTGTAAAACTAAAACTACTATTAAGGCAGATTTCTTTTTTTTTGCCACATTACATATGTCAAAATTATTAACTGTTTAAATACACACGACTGACAATATGTGCCAAAGATATTAAGGTCACAGAGAAATTAATGAAGCAGACAGAGGAGGAACTAACAGTATTAATAACATGGGTGGGATGGCCATCCTGCCTAAAGCAATCTACAGATTCAATGCAATCCCTATCAAAATATCAACAGCATTCTTCAACAAACTGGAAAAAATAGTTCTAAAATTCATATGGAACCACAAAAGACCCCGAATAGCCAAAGCAATCCTGAGAAGGAAAAATAAAGCAGGGGGGATCTTGCTACCCAACTTCAAGCTCTACTGCAAAGCCACAGTAATCAAAACAATTTGGTACTGGCACAAGCAGAGACCCATGGACCAGTGGAACAGAATAGAGAGTCCAGATACTAACCCAAGCATATATGATCAATTAACATATGATAAAGGAGCCATGGATATAAAATGGGGAAATGACAGCCTCTTCAACAGCTGGTGTTGGCAAAACTGGCAGCTACATGCAAGTGAATGAAACTGGATTACTGTCTAACTCCATACACAAAAGTAAACTTGAAATGGATCAAAGACCTGAATCTAAGTCATAAAACCATAAAACTCTTAGAAGAAAACATAGGCAAAACTCTCTTGAATATAAACATGAACAACTTCTTCATAAACATATCTCCACAACCAAGGGAAAAAAAAGCAAAAATGAACAAGTGGGACTATATCAAACTAAAAGGTTCTGTACAGGAAAGGACACCATCAGTAGAACAAAAAGGCATCCTACAATAAGGGAGAATATATTCATAAATGACATACCCGATAAGGGGTTGACATCCAAAATATACAAAGAGCTCATGTACCTCAACAAACAAAAAGCAAATAATCCAATTAAAAAATGGGCAGAGGATCTGAACAGACACTTCTCCAAAGAAGAAATTCAGATGGCCAACAGGCACATGAAAAGATGCTCCACATCGCTAATCATCAGAGAAATGTGTATTAAAACCACAATGAGATATCACCTCACACCACTTAGGATGCCACCATCCAAAAGACAAACAACAACAAATATTGATGAGGACATGGAGAAAGGGGAACCCTCCTACACTGCTGGTGGTAATGTAAATTAGTTCAACCATTGTGAAAAGCAGTATGGAGTTTCCTCAAAAAACTCAAAATAGAAATACCATTTGACCCTGGAATCCCACTCCTAGGAATTTACCCTAAGAATGCAGCAGCCCAGTTTGAAAAACATATATGCACCCCTATGTTTACTGTAGCACTATTTACAATAGCCAACGTATGGAAGCAACCTAAGTGTCCATCAGTAGATGAATGGATAAAGAAGATGTGGTACATATACACAATAGAATATTATTCAGCCATAAGAAGAAAACAGATCCTACCATTTGCAACACAGATGGTGCTAGTATGCTCAGTGAAATAAGCCAGGAGGAGAAAGACGAGTATCAAATGATTTCACTCATCTGTGGAGTATAAAAACAAAGAAAAA
The DNA here is from genome assembly GCA_032199065.1 of Smutsia gigantea. Classification (NCBI taxonomy): domain Eukaryota; kingdom Metazoa; phylum Chordata; class Mammalia; order Pholidota; family Manidae; genus Smutsia; species Smutsia gigantea. The sequence goes on along the minus strand of JAVSCE010019311.1, from coordinate 12,887 downwards.
ACTGAAAGAACAAAACAGCAGCAGAATCACAGAACCCAAGAATGGACTAACAGTTACTAAAAGGAAAGGGACTGGGGAGGATGGGTGGCAAGGGAGGGATAAGGGGAAAAAGGGGCATTACGATTAGCACACATAATGTTGTGGGGGACACAGGGAAAGCAGTACAACACAGAGAAGACAAGTAGTGAATCTATAGCATCTTACTATGCTGATGGACAGTGACTGTAATGGAGTATGTGTTGGGGACTTGATAATGGGGGGAATCTAGTAACCACAATGTTGCTCATGTAATTGTATATTAATAATACCAAAATAAAATAAATAAACAAATAAATAAATAATAACATGGGTGGAATCCAGACACTGTGTGGAATCTGAAAGATTCTAACAGGTGAGGAGGGAGAGAGCAGAGGCGGGAAAGAAACAGACCTGAGAAGGGACAGGGAGGACCCCTTGTCGTGTGTGATGGAAAGGAGCATCTGTGTCTGGGAAGCTGACCCACAGGGGGAGAAGGGTGGTGCTGAGAGCCAGGCTGACATACTCAGGGTGTAACCAGGTGTGGCTGCAAGTTCTCCACCGGGGATAATAGGATGAAATAGCTCATTTTAAAATGTCACTTGTGTCAAATCTCTTCAAATTCTATAGTGTCTTAGAATTCAGAACACTCTAACATGACACCACCAGGGATTTTTTATCCAGGAATACACAAGATACAGAATTTAGCATCAAAATTAGCATGTCTTCACACCATCTAAGTCAGAAGGCTAGCTCTTTGTTTTCTGAAGTATATGTAATATGAGGGCATTTGCTATTATAGTGTGAAGACAATCATTCCTTTCCACTTTCATTTATGAGAAAAGAAAAATCCCTAAGAACATGAACATAGTAAGAGGCAAAAAGAAACTGACAGGAGAGGAGAGACCACAAAACACAAAAGCACAGAGACGATGGTCTAGTTACTTTAACAGTGCATCATGTCCAGCTGCATGAAGTCTGTCATACTGACTCTGGAGCCTTATCCTCACCTCAGCCTCTTCTTCCTTGGAGTTTCCATCCCTGACTCTCCTCTTCCCCTCCCATCCGAGGAACCATGAGTACCCCATCAGGCTCTGTCACTCCTGACTGCTATCTACCTCTACTTCTTTTCTCTCATTGAGACTTCAGGCATATCCGCATGGCACACAGTTCTCCCCAAATCTACATCCTCCACCCTCATCCTATGCACAATTACCTTTTCCCTATCTCATACCTACTGTATTCAGCCCTGACCTGCCCCTTCCTCTTACTGCCCTGTAAGACAGGCTCTGGAATCAGGTGCTGACTTCTCATCTGGATCCCACCACGACTGAATGCATGACCTTAGGCAAGAGCCTTGACCTGTTTCCTCTGGGTTTCCTCATCTGCAAAATGGAAAGGAAAACTGTCTCTACCCCATAGGGTTGTTGGGAGGACTGAATGAGTTATATTTAAACAATGCTTAGTAACAGTAATATGTTCAAAAATTGTTTATTATTAATATTATCTTTTTTTAGGCCTCTTGCCTTTGGGGTCTTATCTTCTCCTATCTACCCCACATTTCATATTTTTTTATTATTCCATTCCATGATGATTCCCCTAATTATTCTGACCCACACCAAGTCCTTTGATGAAGTCCTGCTGCACCAATAGTAACAGATTACTACAGTACAGGAATATGATCAAATTTGGAACAATGCATACCTGGCTTGAATCCTACATCTGCTGCTAGCTATGTGACCTCATAAAAATTACTTCAACTCTTTGAACCTAGATTTCCTCATCACTGAAAATAGAGATATAAGTAACCTTGTAAATCTCGCATGTGCCAGGAATCTTCCTTTTCATACCTAACACAAAACTTATTAAATAAATGTTAGTTGTAAAACTTTTTTCTTTTACATAAGGTAGTTTAGAATCTTCTAAGTTGTATGTCAGCAGTACCCAGGATAACGCAGTACCCTGTGAACAGACTCAGAATAAGCAAGGCTTTTTGAAGCTCTTGAAAAAGAACATGTAGAGACTTCTCTACCAACCACCAGAAAGCTCTCAGATTTCCAACACTGGGGAGCTGTCAATAGAAAATGCACGTAATATCTTACATGTGAAGTCAGTCTCATAGCAAAGAGACACAACATATCAGAAGAGCCTTATTTTTTTCCCTAGCAATGCTCATACAAGAGCTACAAAAACAAAATTCCAGGTCCACCTGGTTATTTAGTAAATTGCTGACAGTTACATTATTGCACTGCTGCCAGGACACAAATTTCCTCTATTAGCAGCATTCTCCCCTGAAAATGACTCTGAAATGCAGACTCATTTTCATCTAGAAACCCATTACAACTGAATGGCAAATGGAAGAAATTACATAAACACTCAGGTCTGGAAACTTGTTAACAAACAGCAACATTCATGAAGAAGCTCTTCTCACTCTGTGTAATTATCTAGCACATGATATGCAATTTTAAAAAGAGCAATTGGGTATTCTTTTATGATGGAAGAAAATAAATGTTTTGTACCATTAGAGTATGGAAAACAGGAGATTTGGCTGGGGTAAGTGACCAGGCAAAGGAATGCCTGGGCAACTTCGGAGTGATTCTATGTATTTTATTCCCAAAGAGCAGGGAGAGAAGAGAGAAAGAACAGAAGTAGCCCCTAGGATTAGACAATAGCTTCTCTACTGTACAATTACTTATTGGAGAATTACTTGGTTTAGCTGTTTAATTTCTGAAATGAAAATAATCCCTAGAAATACTAAACCTATCAACCATTCTCCCAGGCACTCACCTTTCCTGAATCAACATTATATAACACAGATAATTCAAAGGAGTTGAAAATTAGGACCTAATATTTGAAGTAGGGTCTGATGTGTGAAACTTAATGCATAAGTCACTCCCATTTAAGGCATAACTGAAAATCTGTTAAGTCTTTTCTTCCTCTTTCTCATCTTCCCTTAGACCCATTCCTTAGATCTACTTAGTAAAACAGATTCTGCCTACTACAACCCCAAACCTCTTTCTACTCTTATAGTCACAATACTTCAGGTCTTCTGTAGTGATCACCTGACTACTGTAATGGTCTCCTAATGGGTATTCCTATCACCACCTTTTTTTCATTCATATCAGGATTTTATCACTTCTGATTAAAAACAAACAAGAACAACAAAAATCATTACTGGCTGTCAGGGCCTACCTTAGTCCAATTAGCTATGCCTGGAGATCACAGCTCTGTTCAATCTGCCCCCAGCCTGCCCATCCAAGCTCTTCAAGATCTACTTCAAATGACACTTCCTCTTTAAAGCTGTTCCTGATACCCCCTAATGCAGTTATGGCACTGATCTTATTTTCTTTCCGCTATTGTTACTCATATGCGTGGCTCATCACCTGTTCTATGTACTGTGAGTGGGGACAGAGGCTGTGTGTTACTGCTTTCTCTTTATTCTGAAGCACAGCATCTGGCACAGGGTATTCATAGCAGAAATAGCAATAACTCTGGAGTTAGTACACTTGATTCAAATTTCTTTCCACCATATATTTGGGAGCGTTAGCTTTGCCAAATTATCTATCTGAACCTAAATTTCCTTATATATAAAATGAGGACTTAATTACATGACAATTGTAGGTTTGTAGCATGCTCAGCATATATCAAATACTCTATGAATTGTAGTAATTATTTATTAACTACTCAATTTTTTTTAATTGTCTCACCATTGACGGCTTATTATTAAGAGTAAGACATAAAGCCACTTTCTCATCCTTGTTTAGAAGGAGCTTCTTGGAATAATAAAAGAATCTCTGAAATTTACACAAAATTAATTTGCCAAAGCAGCTGCCTTACAATAGATGTGCTAATTTTCCTAAATCCTCTCAGAAGTTTGTTTATCTGAACTATAGCATAGATGCATGGCCCAGGGCCCATGACCCATTATTTGTCCTAAAACAACTGGGAGAAAGAAGTCAGTGACCACCCACCCATGTCTTTAGTAAACTTCAGTCTTTAGCTACAAATGAGACTAGCAACCTTAAAAAGTTCTCTAAGTACAAGGTTTAAAAGTTTTTATGTGGAGCAAGGACTGTTGAGATGTTTCTGCAATTCCTGATTTCAAAATATTCAGTTTATGGTTACTGAGCACATACATTTATTTTCAGCTGGTTTTAACTTTCTAGCAAATCTCTTTACATTTCCCAATCACGAGCAGTTTAAAACTATTATTCATTTACTCAAAACTCATTCAACAATTATTTATAGAGTACCTACTGTGTGTCAGACACTGTTCTAAGCTGCTGGGAGACAGCAATGAACAAAACAAATATCCCTGCCCTTGTGAGGTTACACTGGAGGGAGACAGACAATAAGGTAAGTAAATACATAGTTTGCTACATGATGGTTGTGTGCTGAAGAGGAAAATAAAGCAAGGAAGGGGAGGAAGTGCTGAAAGTGGGTTTAGATATTTTACAACTACTTTTGACACCACCACCAGGAAATACTTGTTCTGAGTTTCCCTTCATTTCAAGACATCCTGACCCCTAACCAGATGAAAGTGTGGACAGACAAGTTCCTCTTTACACTTGCAGATATCTATTTTTACATTTACTGTCACCTTAGATACTACAGGCATGGTAAACTAAAAGCTAAGAAAATTGAAGTAACCTGATAACAATGCTTATTTCAACCACACTGTTCCTCTGGTAATTTTCACATAACCAGACATCCACTTGGTTAGAGGACATTTCAAAATGATTTGCTAAAATATAAAAATATGTAGTATTTCCCTCTATTTTTCATGGGGAAACTGTGTTGATATGCTATCTATTTAATTTATGTTGGTAAATTTGATCACTAAACTGACTAATGTCTTTTTTAAAATTATAACTGCATACAAGCTGTTATGTATTAAAAGAATAAACAGCCTCTCCAAAAGATTCCCAATACCACACACCCCCAGCTTCTTCAAATACATTTAAGGCAGCATAATCTGCTTAAATACAGTTATCAGAACCTTATCACACTGTATACATAATATCCTCTTTTGGTTATCATATCAGACTTAAATAATATAGTTAAATAAAATTTATGATACTTTATTTCTGGGTGTTAACTTAAATCTCCTCAGCCAGTCTTTCAGCAAATCTTCTACCAAATACCCTACCTAATTGTTTGGGCTTTAACTTGATTAGCAATCATGATAAAAGAAGAAAAAGAAGGGAAAATATTGGTGGGAAGGAAGCTAGCCCATAGGGTGAAGGTAACAGGGGGTGCTTTAAAGGAATACCCCAGTTTGGACTCCTCAAATTGGTTGACTGCCACCAGTGAAAGTGGCATTGATCCTTGCTAAAAGATCCACCTCACCTCAACGATGATGATTTGATGAGTAGAGGTGGCTCATTACAAATCTTTGAAGGTCAAAATGTTATTTAACCATATTTCACATCCAACACTAACTTTCTTACTTTTGCTAACAGGCATACTTTCTAGCATAAAAAATTACTGATTAAAGAAAGTTTTGAAAAGGAAAGGAAAACTCTAACAATAGTAGGAAGAAAAACCAACAATAATACTGAAGAAAGAAGTCAAGGGAGACTATGTCTAAAGCTATACCAAGAACTGACAGGAGCTGAGATCCCATGTGAACTGGGTATCTGAACAGACACTGTAAAGGAAATACTTAGAACAGTAGTGATACCATTGTGAAGGGTATAAAAAAAAATCTAAAATTTAATGTGTAACATTTAAGTTGCCTTAAATTTGTGTAAGCACGAAGATCATTGTTTACAAAGTGTACACAGTTTATAGGTAAATTAGGAGAGGTGTCCAGTCATTAAGCAGCCCTTCAAAGGAAAAGAACCCTTTGTTTCTCCTATCCTGAAACCTCCTCCCTGGGTCCGTTCTCCAGGGACCAGATATAAATCCCGAAAGAGAACTGCACACTTCATTGTGGGGTTTGTGCCAGGCACTTTTTAGTCTGTGCAGTGTTGAAATTCAGCTTTGCCTCACATCCAGAGAGTCTCAGCATGGCCAGTGTCAAGATATTTGCCTCTGAATTTTTTCAGCCCCGAGTGGGATGTATTTTTCCAATTCATCAGCCAAAAGGAATTGCCTTTTAAAAGCTTCTCACAGAGGCAAAATGTAGCCTGGGTACCACAGAATAATCTCCTGGTGTTGCCGTCATACATGTGATCCGTTCTCAGTTCTCCTTTCTTTTCTTATTCTTTCCTGCTTCCCTCTACTTACACTTTAGGCCCACACAGCATCTGCCTGGCTCTGGCTGGCAGCACCCAGAGCTGGAGGATGCTGGCCCCAATTAATGACAATGGCAGGATGTATGTAGCTATATATAGCTTACCACTATGTGCCAGGCACTTTGTTAAATGTATTACAAATATGATCTTATTTAATCCTCATAACAACCCTATAACATAGAAGGCATTTTATCTCTGTTTTACAAATGCAGAAATATATCCTGAAAGGTTAAGTAACCTGCCCAAGTTCAGTTAACAAACCTCACAGCATAGACTTGAAACCTATCTATCCATCTTTGATCTTTACATTAAGCCATAAAAGCTACATTCTGAAATCATAGGCCTGAATTCCAACCCCAGTGCTGCCACTTAGTGCTAATGTAATTTGGTAAACTTTCGGAGTTTCCTCGAATATGACACATTAGAACAATACCACTTAAGCTTGTGGCTCTGAGCATTAAATGAGCCAACATACATAAAAACTGTCTAGCACAGTGTTTGTGGGGCACTGAAATCAGTAGTTGCTATATTCAGTCCCACCCTTCTATTTGATTATCATTACTGAGGCACTGAGGATAAGCAAAAATTCTGGATCATCACGGGCAACCCTAATTGTCGTTTTGCTCAGTCTCTCAGAGGTTCTGGTGGTGCAAAACGAATGCAGGTGCACTTTCTCCACGCCCCTGCTTGTAGGGAGCACAGAACACTAAGCAGAAGAATGTCCAAGCTGGAGCCGAACAGGTCGGAGCTGCTAGGATAGCCCTTGTCACCAACTCCTGCTTTACTCTGAAATCAAGTCACCATTTTGCATCCCACCTGGCAGCTTCTCCTGGAACCCTCAACTGCTCTGAAACGCACCTCGTTCCCCTGGGCATTCGCTGCATCCCGAGAGCGGCACAGGGACCATGTCCCAGCCCCGGATAGGCGCTGCAGCGACTTTGGGGCCTGTCACCCTGCTCTGGGCCGCAGGCCCCACCCTCCCCGCCCGGGAGGCAGGCGGATACCGGCCACCGCCAGCCCAGGTGCACGAGCGCCAGGCCCAGGAGGCGCCTCTCGGCCCAGAGCTAAGCCCCGAACTCTGGTTTCTCCGGCAGACCGCAGCCAGTGCCGGGCCTCGCCAAGCCGCGGCCCGAGAGCCTCCAGCGCGTCGCGGACGATCCCCGGAGGGACGGAGCCTAGGGTGTGTTTCAGCGCTAGGGCCCATAGAGCCACGCCGCGCGGAGCCTGCGGGCCCCGACTCTCGCGACCCGGACTCTCTTCCTCCCCACCCCCATCACTCCCAGGATCGGTAGGTTGAGGGGGCCCCGCCACACCAGCCCCGAAGCGGAGAGAGGCCCGCACTCACATCCCCGGCTCAGGGGTGGAAGGCAGCTAGGGGTGGAACTCCAGGGAACCAAACCGCAGGGTCGCCGTAGCCTCCCGGGATTCACAGGAACCTGGGGAAAAAACGGGCCGAGGGGCGGGGAGGGGAGGAGTCAAGGTCAGCTCCGCCCACCGCAGCCCCTGCCTTAACCAGACCTCGTCTTGACTGAAGGCGAAGGCTTCAAGGCTCCTTGGGAGACCGCTGGCTTCCCCCGAACTCCAAGTTGATTATCCCCAAAACTTCAAGTTGATTAGACGTTAAAATAAATTATTTGCTGAACCAAAATAAATTCTCGAAGGGTAACAGAATTAAAACAGTTGAGAAAATGTATACCACTGTCTGAACTAGGAAAAACTCATCATGAAAGTAGTGACTTGCTAGCTCCTAACCATTCGTATTTAGAGCGCTTTTAATGTACACACTCCGGAGTTATTTTACATCCTTACTTTGAGTTGATGCTCACAATTTTGTAACGTATTTAGTGCCACTATCTCCATTTCGCAAATGAGAAAAATGCGATTGAGTAATTTGAGGTTTGGTAGTCAAATAATTTGACTTGCCTGAAGTCACAGAATCTAAGCAAACTAGCAAAACGCCCCGCTTGAGGCTACTTTATGCTGCCTACAACTAAACAATCTACCGTGGAAAATGCGGCTACATTTAAATGCTTGAAATTTAGAGCTTCTGCCCAAGAGAAACAGAGACAAAAATTACTAGGTAAACCCAATGGAAAAAATATTTGCCACAAACCTGACAGTCAAAGAAAGGGTTATTATCTTAAGTAAAAATTGACTTTAAAAAAATGGACAAAGGATACTTTTTTAAATTACAGAAGAAAAGGGTAATGAAACATGAAATATAGTTTTTCCTAAGTAAAAACTTTTAACCCAAGAGATGCAAACTAAACACTTGCAAATAATCATATCAATACAAGTGAGGATTCATTTATTCATTCAACACCTCATGGGTGCCTACTATATGCCAAGCATTGATCTAGATTTATGATAAACTAGTGACAGACAAGAAGCTTCGATCTTGGAGGACAAATAATACTTAATTTACTAAAAACAAGATGATTCCAGATAGTTCTAAGTACCATGAGAAAAGTAATACAGGATGATGTGACAGAGGGACTTGGGCATGTTGGGAATTTATTTAGACTGGGGATCAGGGAAGTCTCTCCAAGGTGGTGATACTTGAACTGAGACCTCAAAAATAAGAAAAATACAGTCATGCAAAGATATGAGGTCAGCGGAATGATAGCAGGGGCAAAGGCAGGACTTTAGCAAATTACAGGAACAGAAACAAGGCCTTGGTAGTTGAAGCATAGTGGAGAGGAAAGAGAAGTGTTTTGTTTTTACTAAAGGTTGGTAAGAATACCTTTTTATTTTACTTTTGCTACTGTTTTTTACATTTAAGTGATAAGCCTCAAGCACCACTAATTTAAAGGCAAGTTTCAAAATTTCCAAAATACATATTTCCCATACCTAACCTTCATGACTTTTGTCTCCACTAAAATAAGAGGTAATAGAGAGCAGGGAATGATTTTATATTTTTAATACCCAATAAGCAATCTGTCATTGTTACTTCATCTAGTCTTAAAGCTTTGAAATCCCTCTATATTCTGAGAGCTACCAAATACCCAGACCCTGAAACTCCAGATTCCAACTCCCTGCTCTGTACTGGGATGCTGTATGAGTTATTTATTGCTCTGTAACAGATTATACCAAAGTCAGTGGCTTCCAACTAAATAGTCATTTAGTATCTCTCATAGCTTCTATGGTTCAGGAATTTAGGAATGACTTAGCTGGGCAGTTGTGGCTCATCGCCTCTCAGGACCCTGCAGTCAGTTCTTAGGCAGGGTTGCAGTTACACCAGCTCAGCATGGCTTACTTGCATGTAACAGTGGTCGTGCTTGTTGGGGGGAGACCTCAGTTCCTCTCTCTGTAGGCCTCTCAGTAGGACTGCTTGAGTGTCCTAATGGCATGACTGCTGGCTTCCCGCAGGGCAAACCATCCAAGAGATCAACACAGAAGCTCAATGACTTTTATGACTTAGCCTCAGAAGTCACACACCATCACCCTTGCATTATTCCATTGGCCAAGCAGATCAGCCTTTTTATAATGTGGGAGGGGATTCCAGAAAGGAGTAAACCCAGGAGGTAAGGATCATTGGGGGCCACCTTGGAGGCTGGCTACCACAGATGACTAATAAGCTTCTCAAATCTAAATGTACAAATAAAAACTCCTGATTTTCCTTCCCAAAGTCCTCCACAGGCTTCTCTATCTCAGGTAATGGCAAAGCATTCTTCTAGTTGTTTGGGCCAAAACACATGGAGTCATCATTGACTCTCTCCTCTCATACCCCATCTGCATCTGCTCTGGTCTGTCAGCTAATCCTGTCAACTCAACCTTCAAAATATATCCACATTATGACTATTCATATCTTCTAGCATATTCCAAGTCACCACTATTTCCTTCTAGATTATTGTAACACCCTAGTAACTGCTTCCCTATTTGCTCCACTTCAGTCTATCTTCAAAACAGTCAGAAGGATCTAATTAAAATGTAAATTAGATTATGTTGCACACAATCAAACAAAAAGAAAAAATCAAAATTCTTAAAATTGCCTACAAGGTCCTACACTATGTGGTCCCCATTTCCTTTTTGAACTGTTCCAGGCCCTGTAATAGGGAAAAAACCAGACCTGGTATTGAGTTTACAGTATAGTGAAGACACAGATGACCAGTTCTTATCAACTCTACCTCTATATATACCTGAGATTACCAAGTAATCAGAAATATAAATACAAAATTACAAAATGTGCTTAGAGCTATAAAGGACATCAAAGTCTACTAGGCAGAATCAAGAAAAGTTTGTCTGAGGGAGAGACATTTGGGCTGACAACTGAAGGGTGAACAGGAATTAGCTAGGTGAGTAGTGGAGTGGAGATGGGGGGAGAGTACCAAGGTAGTGGAATGGGGAGGAATCCTGACAGAATATCATGTAGAGAGATCTGAGGCTCATTGTAGAAAAAAAGATAGTGTGCCTGGAGCCAACAGACATTACAGACTTAAAGAGATTAAAGAAATATGAATTAAATCAACACAAAATCAGGATTCGATCCTGACTTGGGAAAAAAATAGTTGCTATCAAGGATGGCATTGGGACAATAAGCAGTATTCTATCAATTTTAATTTCCTCAATTTGATGATTGTACTGAGACTAAATTGTTTCCAGGCATGAACAGTCATGATATTTATAATCTGTTCTCAAAAGGTTCAACAGAAAATAATAATAGGAATTATAACATGCATGATGTTATATGTAAAGAAAAATAATATATATAAAAAAGATAAAGCAAATGTGACAAAGTGTTAATGTTGGGAAGAAATTCTGTTCAGAGACACAGGAAAGTCAGAGTGGAAGGTGAGGAAGGAATTCATTCATTAAAGTGAGAAGAGCAGGGAATGGCCGCTGCCTTGCAGGCAGTAGAGAGCAAGGAAGAACAGAGGGAGGAAAGAAAGCTTTCCTGCTTGGCATAGGGCAAATCCCTTGTGAACTCCTAAAGACAGGGTCACCTGGCTTCATCCAGTCTCCACTTCAATCTGCACAGCATGGGAACTAAGTCCCTACCACCCCAGGATATGGGGGAGCCACAGAATACTGGATGGAGTGAGATTATGTTCTGGAACTTTTCAGACAAAAGAGATTTTTAGGCAGGTTACTAAGAGCATGATTGTACAGCTGCAGTGCTGTCTGGGTCACCCAGGCGACAGGAACTTGCAAGTCCAAATCAGAGCTCTCAGTATTCCCTTCCTGCTTATCTGGAGTAGAACAGAGACAGAGTGAAAGTTTTTGTGCATAGGTCTAGGAAATAGAATGAAATAGCAAAGTAACAGCAATTCTTATCACTGGAAGAGCACAGAGACAACATATAATAAATTGAGCAGCAAGAAGTTTTATTTAAGGCAAAGAGGGCACACTTGAAGAAGGGAGTGTGGGCAACCTCAGAGAGGAAGAGTGCTTAAGGGTTTACGGTTTGGGGTTTTATAAGGACTTTTGGGCAAGGGTCAGCATAAGGCATGATGTATACAGGTGATTCATAATTCCTTTGAAGTTTTGTCTTAAGAATAGGGTTATTTAGGTGACTGTGCTGGTCCGGATCTCAGCATTTTTTATCCACATAGGTTTATTTATACTTGGGAGGTCTATCTCCTGTGCTGGTTACAAAGTTACTCAATTGATTAGGGGCTTGAAGAAGAGGAAGAACAGAGTATCGATTACATTAAAGAATAAACTGGGCCTTTTTACAATGGCACGATCTAATTGGTAGAATGAAGACATGGGCTGCGCTCTGATACTTTCCTTCATTGGGGGAATTGCTTTTTATCTGGGGAATATCTGGACATTCTAAGTCACTCCTGGCCTTCAAAACTTCAACTAGTTAACTCTGTGAGTCTTTCTGGCTCTCTGGTTTTATCTGTTTAACTTTTTTGAGACCCTTTAGTGGGCCTTACTGGCTTTATTCGCTCTCCATCCCATTTATGCCAGTCTTTCTGACTAACATTAACAATGAATGTTGGTAAAAAATATGGGGGTTCCTTGCAACATATTCTAAGGATCCAAATTTTTTTCAGAATGAAAAGATTTTAAATTTCACTCTGGCTGAGATACCAGAAACTCAATTTCAGGATTATCATGGCATCGGTGGTATGAACTTATTATTTAGCACTATTGAAGTAGTTACCAATGTTAATATGTAAAAATGGTTCCCTCTGGGAGTAAAGACCAAGGTTCAGAAGTTGGAAAGAGGCTGTGTTCTTCAAAATGTACTTTAAAAACAAAGAAAATAGGGATATTACTGGCTCATCCTAAAGAAATATGGTGGATTTAACTGGAAATGGTGAAGGCAGCAATCATACATAGAAGCATTGTACCTGAAGTTAGAACACATGATTCCAGTCTTCTAATAATAAGTACCAGCTATGTGTCCTTGGATAATAAATCTCTTTGAACTACAGTTCTCCTTAATTCACTTGGGATACCAAGTATTTCACAAGGGGAAGTAATTGGGAAGATCGAAAGAAAAAATCTATGTGTTAATTCACTATGTAGTATTAAAAGTACTTTAAAAATGAAACCAATTTTTAAAACCTATGACTTTCTTCCCATATTGCCTATAAAAAAACTTTCATGTAATCCAGATAGTAGTTACTCCATTTGCAGCTTGTGCTTTCACCCATATCAGTTAAGTAGGATTCGGAGCCT